>CM026300.1:5518772-6118772 GCA_014851415.1 Cnaphalocrocis medinalis
GGTAACCTGATATGTGTCTGTCTGTACCTACGAATTATTGCCGCCTGAATGTTTGCTAATTTGCTATTTACAGTCAAATAGATACGGAAAAAAGGAAACCTGCACACCATCCAAAACAGCCTTTTCCTTTGTAGAATCTACAAACCAATTTGACCATTAAATACCTTGTGGCAAAACACACAATGAGTGCACTCAGCTCGTAAAACCAAATCGTGCCTTTCGGTCAGTATACAGTGTTTCTCAAAGTTGATATAATCTATACTTATAATCAAGCTTACCTCTTGTCATTAAGTTCGCCTTTTATATACGATTAGTGCAACAAAGTTTTAAATAAATAATAATTTAGAGTACACTTTATCAACTACACTTGACATTGGCAAAATTAAATGTGTCATGAACACAATACAGGCCATATAACAAAAAAAAAAACGAATACTGTCACTTGCACTTTTATAAAAATGACAGTTTAAACTATGACTTATCTAAGTCTCTATTTTGTATTGTAATAAGGGGGCTACGTTTTTAGCACCAAAGATTAATATGGATATGATTTTCCTATTCAAATTTTGTTGAAAAAACTATGATGAGATTTATTATTTAAAGAAAATAAATATTTCTTCAATTGAATTGTAACATTACACATACTGTTCATCACTTCATTCACCACATTCACTCATTCTCATCCACCTTCACTCTTTTAATTGCCATAACTTACGCGTCAACATTTTGAACTTATATTCGTGTTGCAAATAATGAAACAAATGTAAGAAATCCATATCTTTCACGTGTACTCTTGTGTCTGGCGATGGACACACAAACAATTTAATGACAAGCCGGGGCTTAGGTATCAGCTTATTTACTAACAAACATACAATGTAATTCTAAAAGGTCAGGCGATCATGACATGTGAGGAATTTGCAGTAAAATTAGAATGTCCACAATGGATTTTATTTTCGTGGCAATCAATAAATCTACATTCCTCCGAAATTGCCATCAGAATCTTAGAAACACCGATAAATATAGAATTTCCAAAGGTCATAGAACCAATTTTGTTCAGAATGGTTAAAAGAGGACTTGGTTAAAGAGATTTTTTTTTTTTTTTTTTGGTGACCCGGAGAGAAATGCCGCCGACTCAGAAGGAGCCGACGTCGGCGCCGGTGGTCGGCGCCGCCTTATGCACACCCGGCCGCTGGGAGACGACCGGGTAGTGTGGGGCTCTCCCCCGGGGTGCGCCCAGGGGCATACCCACTAAAACTCTCCGGGGCAGTTCCTGCACGCTCGTAGTGGGGTGGCTACGTGAACCGCCGACAGGCTCTCTACGCGGCACACCCTCGATAAGCGAGAGGCTCGCCAGCACGGCCTCTTACCGACACTGGCCTCGGCACTCGAGGCCTTGAGCCGCTCCCACGGCCCACCACTCACCCTCCCCAGAAGCCCCGACGTTGCTGGTGTGCAACGCCAGAACTCCGGAGAGAGGCGACTGCAGGCCGCCCTAACAGACCCCACCCTGCTGGCTGCAGGGCAGAGAAAGAAGAGGGCACCCACAGACTTCCGACACTGCCCCGAAACCTACCCGCGCGAACATCTCCGCTGGATTGCGGAGACGAACGACGGATAGGGAAAGCGGGGACGGCGGGACACAGCCTCATTCCACTGGCTGTGGAACTCGGCACAGACCCACCAACGAAACCCCCACCATGAAGGCGGGGGGAGCGCTCCTAAAAGGGCGCAACAGACATGTTGAGCCTGAACAAATAGGCGCCCGCACACTTTCGTGTGGGACACCGTAGCCTCCATCGGCAAGAGATGGCATGTAAGGTAAAGTGGAGGGGCGCACCTCACCCCCACCCCCCGGCCGGTGAAGACGTGGAAAGTCCCCCGGAACAATGGTTCTAATCACCCGCCGGCCGGTTAAGGCAAGCGGATGAAACGGGGGCCCTTAACGGTCCAGCCCCAAATCCAGATGACCGCCGATGAAGAGGCCCAGGTCCAGGCCCAAACAAAACTCCCAACGCGCTCAAAAGCGCACCACACCACGGAGAACCACTCAAGGGCTCTCCACACTCCAAAGCGCCCAAAAGGCGCATCACCCGGTGGGGCTCACCAAAGGAGCCGCCCAACTGTCGCTGATGCGACCAATGCCGCGGGAGACTGAAACTCCCGCCGCCGCACTAGTGATTTTTATAGAGGTTTTCTTCCTCGCAGCCCACTCTCAATGAGCGGGCCCCCGGCCTCCTCTCAGTGAGGAGGTTACGGTGTGACCAGTTTTGGTTCGCGCCGGCCGCAGCCGGTACCCCCCATATCTGGGGGGGCGTTCCCCTATCCACCACCCGGAGGACGCGCCCGATAGCTGGTCTGGAAACAGCCACGGGTGGTTAAAGAGATGACATAAAATATATTAACAAATACAACCTGTATAAGTGGTTTTCAAACAAGCTACCAAATTGCGGTTATAATTGCATTTGTCGCAAAAGATTTTTTTACAAATTCATATGCAATGTTACACACACAGTTATCTTGTTACACAATGTTTTGTAACTTCTAACTACCTTAGTCGTAAAGAGTGCCATGTTTATTTTATTATTATTTATTTTATTTATTAATCGTACAACTTTACAAAGAGTGCATTAGTCCCGTAAAACTATTTCCATAGTTTGTCTGCAGGATCACGACTCTCTGACATTGCAAAAAAACTTATAGACTAATTTAAGCTATACAAATGATATTTTTTAAGCTTTTTCTTAAAAATATTCTTATTTTGTTCCCGGCGAATGTCTTTGGGCAAACAGTTCAGTAGGTATGGCAACCTTTTCTTTAATGTTCATATACCAATGTTATTTAGATTATTTATTAATTATGATTTTTTAACCTGTGGATTGCAATAGTAATAACTTAAGATGTCCTTTCGCCGCACCTTTGTCGTTTCTGCTTGACCCAAATGGTTGACTGACAGAGAATGCCGCTTGGCTTAATTTGATTGTACGAAGTTTTGTGCAATCATTTTTTAACGTTTCTCTCCGCTACGCTGCTGGCCACAGCCTTACAACTGATAGCAGTTATCAATTAAGTTATCGCGACCATATCGCCGACTTGTATCGCTACTGAGTGACCTAACTGTGTATGAGTGATCACATTGGTATTTACCACAATTTAAGATATTTCCGACCGATTAAGTTGGAAATATTTAATTTAGTTATCAAATTAGTTCTATGATATTTTTTTTATTGCATTTTAACGAGTTTGGTGGTTTTTTTTAACTGCTTGTTTGACGCATTCACAAAAAAATATTTTTTGATGAAAAAGAGGTCTTTGCCTGCAGTGGGATAGTATACACCGTCTACTTTAGTCGTTTATAACCCGAAGCCCTCATTATAGGTAACATGAATAATGCCCCTTTAGCATGTAAGATCATCAAAATAAGCAACATAAAAATCAGCTGTTCCATCCTTATTACTTGATGAATATTCTTTTTTGTATGGAACAGCTGATTTATATTTTGCTTGTTTTGATAAAATCTAACATGTGAAAGGGGCTTTATTCGTGTTACCTATTGTGCTGGCTTCGGGATAAAAACGACTTAAATTTATTGGTGTTTAGGCTAATACTTTACTTTTTAAACTAAGTTAACCTTGTTTGATTACCTGGTCAACAAAGAAATTGTCACAAAGTCAGTGGGTCATTTTTTTTACCACATTGCAGTCCCTGATAATGAATCTGTTATTAGATTTTTCATATCACGTCTAGTTTTTGAGTTATCAAATCAATAATGTCAAAAAGGGCTTTTAATGTATTTTTTGAGACTTGTTTAAAAAAATAAAGTTGTGTATCGCAAATATAAAGCTATGTTTTGAAAATTAATATTTTAAATAATAAAATAATGTTTAAATTGTAATTTAATACACTTTTCCTGCGACGCTAAAGAAGATTTAGAAATAGTAAAAATTGTCCATACAAATACTAAGTGCTAAATTGTAAGAGCTTTGGCAAACAGGTGTCAAAATGAATATTACCAACCAAATATCAATTACTGGAAAATAATATTTATTGTTACATACAATTAAGAAGATGAGCTTTTCTGTTGTATAAAAAATTTAATTGAAATAGTGCTTTTACATTTTTGAATTTGCCTGTAAAAATGACTTTAAAAGCCATTTTTGGGATATTCAACCCATTATAACTCGTAAACTATACGTGATATGAAACTTCTAGTAACAGATTCATAATCGGTGACTGCAATTTAGATAAAATATTGGCCACTGATTGAAGAGATAAAAAAAAATTGAAATTTTGTCGACCAGTGTTATTTTCGGTTTTAGAGGAACTTAAATGTCTGAACCCTCAGAGGTGGGCGTTAGTACCTGAACCACAGTGAAATTAATTTTTGAGAAACTTTTACGGAGTCTTCTACTATACGACCATGGGGGTACCGTCCAAGAGGAATTAGAGCTTGTCTCTATCTACTGGATAAGGTCTATATTCCCTTGCACGTCACATACGCACGCGTTAGCTATGGAAAGCAATCGAAAGTTCGAGAAACATCTAGTAACATCGAGAATTGTGTAGAAGACTCTCGAAGCCCTGGTTGTAATCGTAGCTCGAAGCCCTAGTTGTAAGCATCATCAGAAACCCACACTCGTCCACTGCTGGACATAGGACTCCCCTAATGCACGCCACCGCTCCCGATTTTCGGCCACTCTCATCCAGCCCACACCAGCCAGCCTTCGAATGTCATAATCCCATCTTGTCGCAGGGCGTCCAACACTGTAACTGTGTCTTTTTTTTTATGTGATAGGTAGCAGACGAGCAGGCGGATCAAATAATGGCAAGCAATTGCCGCCGCTCATGGATACTTGCAACACCAGTGGAGTTACAAGTACGCTGCCAACCTTTTATCCCCTCCCTCCCCGGGTGGGCCTCCGGTACCCTCACTCACTCGGCGAAACACAGCACAGGGGCTGCTTCACGCCGGTTTTCTGTGAGGCAGTGGTATCACTCCGGTCGAGCCGGCCCATTCATGCCGAAGTGTGGCTCTCCCACAGTTGAAAGTCTGTCCAACTCTGTGTTTAGTTGTAATAAGTGTAGATTAAAAAGCGACTCACTCTGCACACCAATGAGCATCTTCTCTATCCCGGACTTGTAGCACTCGAACGCCCTCTGGTAGTCGCCCATGTCCTCGCAGCGCGCGGCCAAATTAAGCATATACCCCGCCTCGAATACGTAGCTGTCTTCTGTCTTTGTCTTGCTCTCTACTGCTGAGAGGGATAGCACGCTTCGCTGTAACAATTATATAACTTATGGAAATTAACTTTGTATGGAAAGATTAAATTTTTTTATACGGAATTTTTTGAAGTCATTGAACAAATATTATTCAGAATGGTTGGTAGAATACGTGGTTAAAGGGATGTAAATTTTCATTATACACCTTGTATAAGCCTTGTTAGTTAGTCTTTGGATGTAATCTCTTTATAAATGGTATAGATGATGTTACATTAGGGCCAATCTATGTATTTACTAGCGGCCGCCCGCGACTTCGTCCGCGTGGAAAAGTAACTTTTTACCTCCCTTTTAACCCCTTACAACCCCCCTTTCGCAATAAAAAGTAGCCTATGTTCTTTCTCAGGGTCTAGATCATCTGTATACCAAATTTCATTTAAATCCGTTCAGTAGTTTTGGCGTGAAAGAGTAACAGACAGACAGACAGACAGACAGACAGACAGACAGACAGACAGACAGACAGACAGACAGACAGAGTTACTTTCGCATTTATAATATTAGTATGGATGGATGGATAAAAAAGACGAGTCATTCGCCCTCACTTCGCTTCTGGACAGTAGTTCAACAATGAACCAATAGATGGCGCTGGGTGTCGAATACATCACGCTAGTGTTTCTGGTTTACTTAGTCTTCTCATTGTCTACAAATGTTGTCTCTTTATAAATAGCAAAGATGCACTAAATAAACACTTTCTTTTCTATACCTTACTATACAAGGACACCCTAGATCCGCTCCTCTTATCATCGATCGACGCAGTCTCGCTGCCGACGATCGACGCGACCGACGCCGCGTCATCGTCGACGCGGGGCATGGTGTGGTAGTCGTCGAAGCGAGAGGTCGAGGGAGCGTCGAAGTTTATTAGTAGTAGTTAATAGTAGTAGTAACTTTGAAATACTATCCTTGCTATCGAAAACTATGGCTTTGTCTCTTTCGTCGTGATGCACTTGAAAGAGACAGAGCAATAGTTTACGTTATGTCGGTTTTAGATGTCAACTCATGGTCGCGGGAGTCCCTTAGATTCGAGTGACACAGGACCGATCTGTAGAGAACGTTGGGAGAGGCCTATGTCCAGCAGTGGACGTCTATTGGCTGAAATGATGATGATGATGATTTATTAAAAAGTTACTATACCTTAGACCCGCTCCTCCTGTCATCGACCGATGCGGCCTATGTCCAGCAGTGGACGTCTATTGGCTGAAATGATGATGATTTATTAAAAAGACGTTTTACCTTACTATACAAGGACACCCTAGATCCGCTCCTCTTATCATCGATCGACGCAGTCTCGCTGCCGACGATCGACGCGACCGACGCCGCGTCATCGTCGACGCGGGGCATGGTGTGGTAGTCGTCGAAGCGAGAGGTGGAGGGAGCGTCGAAGTTTATCAGGTCGGGTAGGACGCTCTTGCTTTTTACGCTGGGTTTGTGTCGGTCTATTGTCACCTGCAAGAGAAATAATATAATTTAATTGAAATAGTAAATAATAAAATCTTTGTTTTAAGAGCTATGCTCGGAGTAACTCTGAAGGACCGCATTAGAAATGTTGTAATCCGACAGAGAACCAGAGTCACCGATATAGCCAACTGAAGTGGCTGTGGGCTGGTCACTTAGCCGCAGAACTGACAACCGTTGGAGCCGTAAGTCCTTGAGTGGAGACCGCGACTCGGCAAACGTAGTGTTGGACGCCCTGCGACAAGATGGGATGATGCATTCGAAGGCTGGCTGGAGTGAGCTGGATGAGAGTGGCCGAAAATCGGGAGCGGTGGCATGCATTAGGGGAGACCTATGTCCAGCGGTGGACGAGTGTGGGTTGCTGATGATGATGATGAGTCTAGTTTACAGCATAATGTTAGGAGGTACCGATCTTCCTTAACATTATAAACTAATTTAAATTTTCTTTGAAAGTATTTAGTAATAATAATACTGTTAAGTTTAAGTTCGGATTAAACCAGGAGTACATCCTGTATGTGTCTCACCTTGCTGAGTTCGTCGAACAAGTCGTCCTCGAAGCTGTCGGCGCGGGACAGCTTCGGCTCCGGCGACTGCCGCACCTTCACGTGCCGAAGCATGAATCTCCCACGGTAAAATACACCTTATCTATTAGAGATAAGTTCTATTTTCGCTTGCAGGGTGTACGATAGTGGTCTTCGCCGATGCTGTCGAGCTCGGCGTGCGACTCGAAACGTGTCTCCCCGGGGTAAAATACACCTTGTCCATTAGAGATAAGTTCTATTTCCGTTTGTAGTTACCATGGTCGTGTCATATGTGGACGAGCTGCTTGTGTGCAAGTACCGATGGCATCTCCCATTATTCGGTCCGTATGCCAATAAGGCGGGAAGGACCAGGAAGTAACTTTTCTACTAACTAACTAGTAACTTAGTATAGATAGAAGATAGATAGATGCATGGACGTATATATAGTTATATGTATAGCTAGATGCATGGACATATATATAGTTATTATAACACATTTGCACATCGTTACATCGATAGAATATGTTGGCTTTGTGAATTACTTAACAACATGTATTACCATATTCTTGCAAATAAATTATTTCTGATTCTGATTCTATAGCTTTGACAAGGGGGTGTCCCAAAGAATCACCCCCCCCCCCCCCCCGTGCTCGGATTTAACAATTTCCTTAATTGAAATAATTGTTTATAATGCGTCTCTCCCGAGGTACAATTCAAGGACCAGCGTGCGTTATTACATGTATGTACGCATTCTTGAAGAAAGTGAGGTTGATTTGCCGTCCCAGGGCTATCTAGGTACAATTTGCTACCCCACCAACCTTGCTGACCCCTTAATTAAGTCGCCCTTGGCTATAGCCGATTCAAGCAGGACTCAATGGGGGGGGGGGGGATCCGGACCCCCTGGACCCCCCCTTATATAGGTCCATAGATAGATGTGTCCCACCTTGCTCAGCTCGTCGAACAAGTCATCACCCAGGCTATCAAGCGAGGCCAGCGACTCGAAGCTGTCGGCGCGGGACAGCTTCGGCTCCGGCGACGGCCGCACCTCCACGTCCTCTGCTTCGTAGATCGGGATCTGCGATATGAAGTCTGTCTCGTCTATGGATGGTTCTGGCTGGGATCGTGCTGTAAGGAAAGATATAAAAGATTTCATATATCGATCTGTTTCCGTACTAAGTATTGTTGGACGAACAAAATCGATTGCCTAGAACATCACTAGGCGTACCCCATCTAACGTCATCTGACAGTAGAACTGTCATTCGATTCATTCAGAGATAGATTCGCGCGCTCTGGCGCTCTGTGATTGTGATATTAATTTATTCGAGTAAAACTGTGTAATACCATTTAAAATGCGTTTCATTGTTATTAGTATGTAGGTTAAGAACACAGTGTTAAGGAAATCAGACAACTGTATAGTTTTAATGTCAAACGCCCCTTTAGTCTAATGGTTTAAGTACCGGGCCGTGATCTCAGGGTCCTGGGTATGATTCCCGAGTAAAAGTATGCTCCGAATTTTTCGATTATAATTCGGGTTTGTGATCTCAAATCCGCATCGGAGTACGTGAGCATGCCACTACTGGGGAGTGGCATGCTCAGTATCACGACTCCGCGAGGGAAAAAATCCTACTGGGTGTCCTGGTAGGTCGCGCATTTGGGAAAGGCTGCATTGCGCCAAACAATTTGGCTCAAAGTGGCGAGCGCGATTTGCGGCACGGTCCAGTCCCGGCTGTGGAGTATCCGACCGCGATTGCGCTGAGATGGACACCCCAGGGGTTTTAGTTAGGGTTAGAGTCCCACACACCACCTTGTCCCCCACATGTGGCAAGGTGAAGGCCATGATTAATTGTGGGAGAGTCACGGCTCGACCGGAGTGATACCACTGCCTCACAGAAAACCGGCGTGAAGCAGCCCCTGTGCTGTGTTTCGCCGAGTGAGTGAGGGTACCGGAGGCCCACCCGAGGAGGGGAAGGGGCTTAAAGGCAGCGCACGTGTAACTCCACTGGTGTTGCAAGTGTCCATGGGAGGCGGCAATTGTTTACCATCAGGTGATCCGCCTGCTCGTTTGCTACCTCATCATCGTCATCATCATCATGTCAGCCCACATCCACCCACTGCTGAGTATAGGCCTCTTCTTTATTACGCCACTCCCTACGGTCACCAGCCAGCCTCATCCACTGTTTCCCCACCACCCTTTCAATATCGTCGGACCAACGGGCAGGTGGTCTACCCACAAGACGTCGCCCCAATCTTGGCTGCCATTCGGTAAGTTTGCTACCTATCACATAAAAAAAAATGATGGTTTCTCCTGGGAAAAAAAAAATGGTACAGTGGCCAGCACATCAAGTTACTACAATCTGTCAAATTTCCTCAGTTGATATTGAACCAAACACGTTTGACATAAAAGTGAGGTTCGATTGAAGAAATTTGACAGATTGTAGTAACTTGATGTGCAGGCCACCGTACACACCTGCGTGCGCCGGGCTCCTGGAGTCCTCGTCGGTCTGGTACTCCAGCGGCGGCGGCTCCTCCACCGGCAGGTGGAGCGACGAACGGATCGCGTTGATGACGCCCGACGGCTCCGGGTCTGGGTAGCCGGTCTGTTGATGACAGCTAACGGTAATAAGAGGCCATCCAACTCCCCTTCCCAAGTCACAGTTACACAAAGACAAACTCAAAGTGTTCACGCGTATGAATCATGCGGCGGAGGAGGCGCGGGGAGCGGGCGCGGGGAGCGGCTCGAATTCAACAAATCACTTATCCAACCAACAGCGCGGACGCCGGTACTTACTTAGATCATAGAAACTATACCTACTTATGTAATTGAATGATTGAAGATTAATCGAAAATCATCTTTTATTTCTTGTCCTGTACACAAAGTAATAACAATACCATAATAATATTTCATTTCATTCATATATTTCATTTCATTCATATATTTCATTTCATTCATTTATTTCATTTCATGCATGACATAAGGTTGTAATTTAATTTAATTTTTACCGCGGAGCAAATATTTAAATATTGTAACAATAAAAAAATAACTAGCACAAAAAAGGCACGGAACCCACTGGTCCGTAGAAATTGTTATAAAAAAAACCCTAACTGGTATGACGGCGCATATTTTTAACAGTGGGAGAGCCACGCTTCGGCATGAAAGTGCCGGCTCGACCAGAGTAATAACACGTCCTCACAGAAAACCGGCGTGAAGCAGTGCATGCGCTGTGTTTCGCTGCGTGAGTGAGGGTACCGGAGGGGGGTTTAAAGGTAAGCAGCGTACGTGACACCACTGGTGTTGTAGGTGTCCGTCGGCTCGTCTGTCACTTATCTCATAAAAAAACTTCTTTCTTTTCCCATTACCTGCAAGAAGTTGACGAAATCCGTGCTGGTGAAGAGCAGCCTGTGCTCCGCTATGAACTCCAACAGCGTTTTGATGGTTTTGGCTCGCGCCTCTATCACCTGTAATAGAAACGAAGGCATTTTAGCACTTAATAGATAGATAGATAGATATTCTTCATTGCACAGAAACAGAATACATGAGTGAAACAATAGCAATAAACGCTACAATTGATGTTGTTGTGTTGTTTTTTGTTGTAAAATCATCACCTTTATATCAAAGACTATATAGAGTCTATAAACGGAACTAAGGGCGATCGTCTATATTATAGACGATCGCCCTTAGTTCCGTTTTGGCACATTAGTTTCGATCTAAACCAATAGATGGCGCTAGGTGTCGATTTCATCGCGCATATGTTTCGCTTTTTCGGTTTACTCATTAGCGTTGCCTGTAGAGTTTACCTCTTTATTTAACGTCGTAAGGCCCAGACAGCAGACACAATAGAAAATTGTTTTTGCCTCGTGTGAGGTTTTTGGGTTAAGACACAAAAAGATGTTAACAGAAAGAGAGATAGATAGATAACATAGGACGTCCAAGTCTGAATATAGTCTTCTTCCATACAAATGCTTGTCCAGGGTGGGGACCGAATCCACGACCATTGGCGTATGAGACAGGGTCACTACCAAATGCGACATCCTGCCAGTCTTATATGCAGAGCTATACGTATTTAAAAATCACACTGCATACCAAGCTGTGTCTACTTTACCATTAGTTAAATCTCTAGAAACCACATTATTAGAGAAACGTCTACATTAAAATTAATTAAATACTTCAATTAGAGATGAGCGAAAGTAAGCGAGAGGCCTTTCACCAAGAATGTTGCGTGTACGGTCACGTGCACTAATAAGTATACAACCTCATTCAAATGTGAACCTTATAGCCTTGGCATAAGAGTCGAGGTGTTTACATTTTATTGCAGCGACTGTATACCATATTCAAGTTTGTTCTACCATTGCTTGACGCAATTTTTTTTAAATAAAAGGTGGTTTAGTTTATATAAAAACTTTTTAGTCTTCATCAAAGACGGTATTTTGATATTTTTAAACAAAATATTGTATCATATACGAGGGATACATCCCTGAAACATTTACATCCCTTGTCCAAAACACATGTTGTTTTACCAACCATTATGAATTACATTTGTTCTATGATTTTTCGAAATTCGACGAAAGATGTACCTACCTACCTACCTATACCCCACCCCAAACACAAAAAGAAGTCACGAACCGACTTTGTATGAAAGAATCACACATCACACAAATGTTTGTTCCGAGTGGGATCGAACCCACGGCCTATGGTATGAGGCAGGGTCACTACCAAATACACCATCTGGCTAGTCATTAAAAGTAAGGCACACTCTCCACTGAGGCGTAGCTTCATAGACGCTTTATTAAGCGCCAAACGCGCCATTCAGCCAGGCCCTTATTGACATTGACGACCCGGTTGGTTCAGTGGTAGTGAATGCTGCGTCTGGGCCAAGGGTTGCGGGTTCGATCCCCGCACAGTACAAACATTTGTGTGCATGAACATGTCTGTTTGTATTGGTTATCTATGTATTTTAAGTATGTATTTACAAAAGAAAAGTATTATATGTATATATTTGTAATCCCACTGTCGGTTCTGATATCTGTAACATAGGTGCTTGAGCTACCAATCTCAGAGTCAGATCAATGTATGTGATGTAGTGAAAAATATTAATATTATGACATATTCTTATTTATAATAATAGTTCTATTGATGGGGATTATTAATGGGGATTAGTGGAATAAGCCATTTATTCCTGATCGTCGAGCTCACCTCAGGCTGGAACCTCTTGAAGTAGCTGTACCGAGGCAGCGCGGGGAACGCGCCGCGCAGGTGCAGCCCGGCGTGGAGCGCCTTCATGCTCTTGTGCAGCCGCTGCACGTCCAGGTAGCGCTTCCACACCGACACCACCGTCACCGCCTCCGGGGACTCTATCGGGAACAGCTGGAGATAACGATAAATGACAGTAAAGTATCAATCAGCACGCATCAAGCTGCGCATCCAGTAGGCCTATGTTTTGTCGACTCTCGTTCGCGAGAGCGCAACCTTCTATCCCGCTCATCACTCAGTCAGTTGAGCGAGAAGTACCTTGCGGCAATACGAGTGTCGATCAATTATCTCGCGACGCGCATGTTAGCCCAGCAGACTCAGACAGACTCTATCAGGAACAGCTGGAATAACGAAAAATACCATAACAGTAAAGTATCAGCCTATATACCCGCCGCTAACGCTTCCGCAGACACCACCGTCATGTCACCGCCTCCGGAGACTCTATCCGAAACAGATGGAAATAACGATAAATAACATAAAAGTAAAGTATGAAAAAAATGCTTTATTACTGTCTGAACAATCTTACTTAGAGTAAGACACATTTGAGGGTAGTGTGTAGGTAATTAAAATTAATCATGAGATTTGGTGTCTAAGAAATGATGAATGTAACAGGGGATCCCAAACTAGGCTAAGCCTATATCAGCTTATATACTGTAAAAAATAGACAACAATATACATACGAGTACGCCAAATAGGCGACCGCTGTAAGTCTGGACTTGGAGATGAGACTACGTTCGTCAAATAATAATACCCTCCAACCGATTCGGCTGCGGATCTTAACGAGTAGACACACGTACGCAGGATATTTATAGTGCACAATTAAGTACGCAAACACTGATTTATATTTCGGACACTAGCTTGACACGACCGAAGAGGGATCAGGCGCATTTTTAGCCAAATGAGTGTCAATATGTTTCTACTAACATATTAATGATATAATGTAACTTTTTATTATACTCTAGCTTGTATCACATTCATGAAACGCAATAAACACTTTGACTTTTATATCAAAGGCAAATGCATAAGGTCAACAAAAATTCTCGCAATCAGGACTCATCAGTCCACACCACATGTGGTAAAAATATTTGTAAAACAAGCTAGTTACAATGAGAATAAAATATTAGGTAAACCTGAAACAATTTTCTCCGCAAAATATCCTTGAAACAAACTCTGCATACATGTGATATTCCAATATAATATGTATACCTACTCTATTATATGTTATGTATCTAGTTTCAAGAACACATGCTCAAGTCACATTAACCACAAAAGGGCAAGCGAAGGTTATTGATGACATATTATCGGGTACAACATTAATAGTAAAGTAAGGTGAATTTGTCATTCTATTTAAGTAGGTTAATGTATTCTGTTTACTTTTTTAGTTAATAAGGCACTTTAGAAAGTGGTTCATCTACAATACTACAATGTCATAGTGATAAGTAGACTTTCTATGTACTTTACTGTCCTAACACCTAATTTTTAGTCTCCATATCTTATGTTTATTAACTTTTACATTATTACATTGTTTAACCACCAAGTTTCGTAGGCTAGTGTTTTACCAACAGTAAATAAATAAATGTTTTTAATTTTGGTTCCCGTTAACATTAACACATTGTAGAATAACAAAATCCATGATACATTTTTATCTAAAATAATTTATCTCCATGTAAATATTAGGTCATTATTAAAATTCAAATTGATTAGTGAGTGAATGACTACAAAAGTTGTTTAATTAAACCTGTTTGTGTATCATAATGATGAGACATTATTATCAAACTGATAAAGGAATTTCCAATATTTTCAAAATATTTTTATGCAAAATGAGGTTGAACATGTGTTATTATCAAATAAAGAATGAGATTGAGGGCAGGTAAGGAATGCTACACATGTATGAGAGTCAGTATTCATTTATTCAGTAAAGTAGTCTTTCATAACCTTCATCGGAAATACTTAGAAAATAATTATATTGTTGACTATGTTTGTTCGACCAATACTGCCAATCAATAGACAACCAAAATTTAACCATGGGAGAGCCACGCTTCGGCATGAATGGACCAGTTCGACCGGAGTGAGACCGCGGTAAGCCTGTTTTTCCATGTCCATTCCATGAGCATACATTAATCATCAACATTCCTAGCATTAAGCTCTGGTTGCATTCCAAGCTGTTACTTTGGAACCCAAGGTACTTTTTCTACATCCTCCTCCTCCTCTTTCCAAATAACAAGTTGCTTACCATAGATAATAAAGTCAGGCTGTTTTTAAAATAGAAACCCTAAATCATACTTAGGAGTATCAAAAAATTAAGGTAGATTCTATGGTTTTTATTTCAGAGTTTCTAAAAACACTCAACAAAATTGGCTACAGTTTGTCTATAGAAATCTTTACATTATGGTAAGATTAAAAAAACTTAGGTATTCAAAAAAACAATGAATCATTTGTTCTTTAAAATAAAGATAAAATATGCTGACCAATAATTACCAATGTTTCACAAGATTGCGAATTAAGTAATAGAATAAATGTACAAAATGTAAAAATCACTATTGTATCTCTAGTAATATTTATAGAAAATATTATAAGGGCCAAAACTATTACTATTGTTCTAAAATAATAAGAATATAGGTAATTTTACGTTCTGCGCAAGAAGGTAAACACGATTAAACCATAAAAATAAAACAATAAATAAGTACCATTTCTACTTAACATACAGCAAGCAGTACATAGCATTAAAAGAGGAATTAGTAAGCCGTATTGATGTACTCACAACTGAAGTAATCTTGTAAATAGTTGATCCATTTTTTGAGCCGTGTTTAGAGGTCTCGTCTACCGAAAACCGGCGAACCCATTTGTCTTTCGTCGACATTTTACACTTTACAGCGTTATGTTACACCATGGCACAGTAACTAACTGATAACTAGACTTATGTGTTTATTAGTCATATTTTTTGAGGAAAGAGGAACGATCTCGCGATAACTAACGATTAAAACGTGCAAACAAATCGGAATATAAAAATTGTGTCGAAAGTTTGACATGTTGGACGACACAGCTGTCAACAAAGTAAATGAAGCTGGAAGAATAGCTCTTATTACTATGAGAGAAAGTTGAATTTTCATCGCACAAAAATGTATGTATGCATTTTCATACGTTCCGTTCCATGAACTATATTTTACTGCATTTTTATATTATATTTAAGATTTAAGTAGATTTTTTATTAAAATAATTAGGAAGATGTGCCGATGTGTTATAATATGAATAAGACAAGTAAAGTGTACGTAATTTTAATTTTAATGAAATACATTTCAAAAGCACTCTTCATTTTTACCAACTAGGTAGAATCAGGGTAAGCAACCCAGTTACGGACACAATGGTTTGGTTGAGAAAATATTTTATTCAGGCACCTCTCCGCTAGATGTCAGTGTTAATGTTAGGTTTACGTTTGGCATTCCATTGACTAGGTGTCATTAACTAGGTGTATGGTTGTTGTAACTTGTAAGTTGTAATTTTCTAACTTCAACGAAGGTTGTAGTTGTGAAATAGTTTTTTGATGATTACAATATCAAATTAGTTATTATTATTACCATACCAGCCTTTTTAGTAGTAAAGCAATATTGTGCTGAGTTTCACTGCTGAGTGACGCATTGGAAAACAAATGAAATATAAAGGTGTAAGCAATAGGTCAAACTTGTAGCTTCATTACTTATCCCCACTCCCCCTCACTCGACCGAATGGCGCGCGGCGAGAGGTTGTGCGGGTTTGAGTATCGTGATCGTGTCGTGTTTCTTGTGTCCTCGAGTAGTTTGCAAGAATACTTTTCCTTTGAGACATGAATGGAATTTTAAATCGTTAATCTTTAAAGTTATAAAGCCTGCAGTGACGAAAGGACATCGCGGCAAAAATGTGTTACCAATAACGTGTTATTTGTTTTTGTGAAGTGTCCAAAAAAGTCGAATTAACAACCGGATATCGTCAAGATGGGTTCAAAAATCGAGTACGTGGATTCGTCACATTTATACGCGACCAACTATGTCCGTAATTCGAAAGCCATCGGAGTGCTATGGGCAATATTTACAATTTGCTACGCGATTATAAGCGTTGTTGCTTTCGTGACACCTGAATGGATTGGAGATTTAGAGACTGAGTACCCAAGGAAGTTCGGACTGTGGCAGATTTGCAAGTCTGATGAAGCCATTGAGGATTGCAAAGGCAGACTAGACGATTTCCTATCAATAAATGGGCTAGTGTTTAAAATCGCGACTGTGTTAGTGGGTATAGCGGTTGCCCTGGCCCTGTTCACAATATGTGCAATGCTGTTATTCTTCTTTTGTCAATCAACGACGGTGTTTCACATCTGTGGATGGCTACAACTTCTATCTGGTAAGTACTTACCACTTACTCTACTTAACAACCTCGGTACCTAACAGTTCAGAAACAAACAACTTTCTGGGCTATTAGTACATTATTAATTTAGAAACTATGTACACTAGGTGTTTAAAGTACACTAAGTGACCTATATAAGAAGTATGTTTTGATTTCTCTTTTCCTTTGTTTATTGGCTCATGAACATTGGAAGCGAAAGTTTTAACGCTAAAAGCTCCTGCTGACCTTGCTCCGTCTTGATCCGAAACGAGTCGCTGTTAAGCAGAAACTGCACCTATACATATGTACGACATAGAATAAGACAGGTGTAGCCTCTAAACATCCGGCATGCGACGGCAGATGCTATCCGGGTACAGTGACAGAACTTCCAAAGTTATTTGTTCCGTATGATATTGTTCATAGAGATAAAAATCGCCCCAGCAGTCGAAGTCACGATCTGACTGACCATAACCTTATCACGCCATATTGCAATTATGAAGCTGTTTCTCGGCATTATTTTACCTGCCAACAGCGAAATGAAAGGTACCCTTTACGGCATCGCTCGGGCAAAATGCCAGAGTGTCAGGTAAACAAAGATTCAAAGGTAAATTGCAGCACTAGATTACTCCGAGTGTGTTGTAGGTAGTTGTTGTTATAACTGTAAGGGTTTGGAATGTATGCAACTACAAGCACAATACAAGAGATGATTAGTAATAATGAGTTGGATAGAGTAGGAACTGGTTTCTAAAATAGCGCAGAATTTCTTCCCCTGAGGCTGAAGCAGTATTCAACAATGTAACCATCTAGGTATTATCAGCCATTTGTAGGTACGCACAATCATAGTGTATAAGTGCTCCAAAGTGGAACAAACTGAATTGCGAAAATCATCTTGCTGATGTGAACAATGAATAAAACCAAAAAGTATTATTTAATTAAGTCCTCAATTTGAGCAACGTTATGCAATAAGCTAAGTAGGTAGTCAGTGATTGCCATCCATCATTTAGTGTTCGATATTGTGTGACAGATATTTTCTTCAACAAATTGCCTATAATTGCATCAATTTCGATCATTGACTCCTAAATACTGCAGATATTGGATTACAATAATATTTTTATTATATTCCATATTAAATAATGAAGTAGGTATAGTGCTTTGTGATGTAACTTAAAGTGCCTAACTAATGCATCAAAATTATATTACTTAGCAGGCTGAAAATGGATTGATTTAAGTTTTGCTGTTGTATTAAAAGTAAAACGAAAGTTAATAGGAGCTTTATAATACCTATCTATTACCTTATCTCATAAGTTCATAACTATGTAGCCGTAAGTCATTTCATACAACAGAATACGCAATAAGCGTTAACTAATTCTCATAGAACAAATACTTGCAAAGGAACTCCAAAATTAAAATGCTTTGAGATTTTCCCTTGAATGGTTTTATTGCAGACACATTTTGCCAAAGTAGCATGAGTGACGACCAACGAGCAAGAAATCGAGTCAGCATAACCGGTGAAACATCTCCGTCATGCAATAAGAATTTGAAAAATCGTCGGCGCAGCGATACTTAAGCTACCTGTGCAACATTGCAACCCGCATACCCACTTTCCATGTTGACATTTTTAATTGAGCAACGATTTTATTTAGCTAAAGAGAAAATCATGCCAAAGTGCAAGATGCCAAATGGTTATATAATAATTACTTAATTATTCATCGCAAAGTCACGTCCGAATGAGATTATACAAAACTGTACGTAATTAAATAGTTTGATCGGGATAATATTAATTATTGTTTAAAATAATCAACTGTTAATTGTAATTATTGCATGGATCGCTTGCGTTTAAAATCAGCGAACGACGACTAATTGGTTCTAGTTGATTGACTCCTATCCTCTACATTGATACTACAAATTGTATGGGTTCATTTACTATTGCACCTAAATTACTCTGCGAAATTTATTTTAACATTGACATTTGTCTGATCAAGAACGATGGCCGATAGGGCGAAATGGAGTCTACGAACATGAATGACCTCATCACACAGAGTTCACCTCACCGCTACGTGACCGGAAAAATCTTCGCAAGCACGTACAGATTTGAACTACATACTTCGTAGTAATATGCTAATTATGAAACTTGAGAAAGGAAGATTAAACTACTTTACTTACTCAATTTAACACTTTACACACGGAACAAAGTATGGGTCAATTGCTTCAAGTTATGCCTCAAAATGTGTATTTACCCATTAGATTTTGTGCAAGAAATGTAAAATGTGTGGCGTAATATTAATAATGTACGAAATAAATCTACTTAATATGAAAACGAGTAGAATACATTATTTTGAGTGTTCAAAATATTTATTATTCTAAACCTACTACAATACATATTTATAAATCACGTAATTGTAAAATCGCTCTAAATAACGCAAAACAAATTCATGCAAAGATTTCAATGACATCAAAATAACATAATGGCTTCAAAATATATAATTATTTAAAAGAAATTAAGTCATTGAAGTTAGAGTACGCCTACTATTATTATTCTTATTGTATGCTTAGAGCAAGGTCGGAATGCCTTTCTAAATATATCCAACCAGCGTTATTATTACGGTCTGCTTAATTGTAGCAAGATTACGTTTGTAATTTTGAGCTTGGCGTGAATCCGTAGATGAAATAATAAGCGTATCAAAATTATATCACAGACGTAGTATTTTGCATGCTCGTCTGATGAGTTCATTTTAAATCATTCGGTGCTTTAAAAAAGTAAAAGTCAAGCGTGATATAATGATGACAGATTTTATCTGTTACGCACCGTTTGTAATGAGCACGGGTTAAATTTCTGTTTAACATTTGGCTTCACTTTCATATTTAAATAAAAAATAAAATGGGATCAGTTGGATATCATAATATGAATCCCGCCAAAAAGTAAAATTTACAGAATGTAATTTAGAAATGTAAATACCGTTACACTACATGCGAAAGTTTCGTACTTTTGTCTCCTATTCTATTGTTTATTGTTCATGCATATTTTCTAAATGATGGTGTAACATAAATAACATTAAAGGTTCTTCTTTATGAGTTCAGAACCAGTAACGTCAATACGCAGACTGTCAGCAAAATTTAATGACTAAATTAAATAAATGTTCAATCCGAAACGCTTATTAAATAAACATTAAATTTATATGTCGACATCTAATCCCTTTACCCTAAAATTCCTTGACAGTCCTTAAAAATATATTTTAACGAGTTTATTGAAATAACAGTTGTCTGAAATTATAATTTAATAATCTTAATAAAAGTTTATTAAAACTTACTAAACTTGTCACAGTTTCACTTTTTTAATCTGAACATAATCGATCATCGGACGGAATACCATCCATCTCAACGTTTTACTGCAATAATTTTATAACAAATGTCCATTCATGTGAAACTATTCGATTGATGAGAATTTTATGTAAGTAGAAATCAGGCTGAATAATATATTTCTTCTGCCATTCTTTCCAACGACGTTGATATTATTCGTAAAGTTTTGACAGCTCACTTGGCGGGAAACAACAAGACTTGAAACCTTGAAACACGTTGTGATTTAACTAATTAGAACCAAAGAATCTTTGATTAGAACTAGGCTTGGAACACGTTAGATTAGTCAAGAAACACATATTATTTTACTGCCAGGCAAAAAAATACCGGAGGAAATTACTAGTAGCCAGTTACTTACTCGTAGAAAGCGGTCTTGTTGCAAGCAAGTCGAATGATGTCCGAGAAAACCGTCGTAGCCAACTGTTGGTACTTAAGTACTTACTTACTACTAGATACGAGTAGTAAGGTAATGAACAGGATGCTGGGAAATTATTATGGTTTGTTTCTAATGGGAACATGAGTGTTAGATACTACAGACTGTAGATACCTACCTACTAGGTAGCTACAGGTTTTTCACCTACAACTTACATCAGGCCGACGTATGTGGTATTTATTGCTGGAAAAACGTCGTTGATAACTGGCAAGTAGTAGTGCAAGATCAGGCGAGGCAAGAAGTGGCGATCTCTTGTTCGGAAGACAAGACTTGGTTCGAGTCGCTGAATCAGCGGAGTACGTAAGCTTGAGTAGGTAGGTAGGTAGGTAATATAAGACACCAAGTCAAAATAATGTAAAGTCTCAGCCTAAGTATACCTACTGTTCCACTGCAGGGCAAAAATCAAGTCATCGCTACTATGACGGGATTAGGCTTAGTCACCACGCTTGCCTAATGCGGATGGGTCACAAACCCGAGCTATGTTCAAAAATTCGAAACATAGTCAAAAATTTAGGTAGCTTTGCTGTCTTTGTCCTATGTATGCTTTAAGTATGTAAACTATATAGACGATACTAAAAATTACACGTAATGATAGAATACATCTTCTTAACCATGGGTAACATGAGTTAATACGTCTTCTTCATAGACCTAAAGTATGCATGATCATGTATGTCATGCATGTAATAAATGTTCGTGTGTTGTCAATCATCCATCTCATTTTAGAGACAGACGAAAATTATCTGCCTCCTATTAAACAAGTAGATAATTAAAGATTCTGTCGATCAGGTGTATTGAATGCACCCAACAATTATGTAAAAACTTTGGTAAAAACGAGTTACTCTCACGATTAGCTGAAGTCAGGCGTCAATCAAAGTTTTGATTAAGTACCTATTGGAACTTTCTGAATAAATCTTGACGTGATGTAAACGCCACCTTAAAAAGAAATGAAATTACACATTTAAACGTCAAAATTGCGTCACTTTTTGACTTTTATTAACAATTTTTACTCGCAATAAAATAATTACTTTTCGATCTATATTTACAAAATCATGTCTTCATTTCCGGAAGATGACAAATGCCCCAAAGTCTGCCACGACATCGGCGCCTTTAAAAAGGCAGCAAAGAGCCCGGAAAAAGTGAAGGAGGAAATGAAGGAGGCAGAAGATGCTAAGGCAGTAGTCCAAGCAGCTGCTCCAGAAACTCTTCAAGCTGTTCAAGCTCCCCCTCCAGAGGAATCAACCAGACCACCACCATCCGGGGAAGAGTACCTACCAAACTTGAAACCAGGACAGGACGGAAAGGTAGACTGGACTCCCCTCGGTGGCATGACTGGAACCAGACCTGGAGTCAACAAATACTCCATCAGCAGATACTCTCTAAGCGAATGGAGGAAGCATAACGAAGACGTCTTAGATCCCGAAGTAATCACAGAGTCTAACATCGTTGATTACAATGCGAAAACATCAATGATGCAAGCGTTTGGAAACATTGACAAGCAACAAAATGAGAACGAAAAGAGGCTTAAACAGAAGGCGCGAGATATCTTCAGGTGGAAGGTCGAGGTAGAAAAGGCGTGTAAAGCGATCACTGACGAGGTTGAGCAACTCGAAATCGAAAGACAACGCTTGAAAGGCGCTTCTAGAACTCTGATGTTACCTGAATCTATCTCGAAGGAATGCCTCGACTTACGTTCCAACAGATTTCAACCAGATTTAGTAGCCGACCTCGCTGAACAAGAACTCATTAAAGAGATGGAATTAGTCAGCGAGGTTAGGGCGAACTTAAAGAATACTTTAGCGGAAATAGAAGCACAACTAGCGGTAAATAAAGCAGCCAAGCATAGAATTGAATATGACTGGTGCGATAAATCTATGGCTTACAATACCGAGTCTATAAATTTGAGTTTGAATACAAAATCGAACACCATTATGTTCAGACCTGGAGCGACAAGATTCGGCGACTTTTCAGCTCCTCTGGAGTATTGGGAGTTCTTCTGTAGAGAAAACGTACAGAACTGCGAAGCTGCCAGGCAGAAGTCAGCAGATTTGAGAGGCAGTTTAAACGCGATTCTAGTGAATGGTGGGAGGAAATTAAGGAACCAAGCTGACAGGACAGACATGGCGTTAGCTGAGACTGTTGCTATAACGCAAGAGTTGTGTACAAAATTAGAGGAGACTTTGAGAAACACGTTGCAGAGGATAGCCGATATGGAATCTTTGATAGACAATTTGAAGGATTCTATTCGAAAGATGGATGCAGCTATGAAGTTAGCACAAACGAGATTGGATAATAGAAACAATTGGAGACCTCACGGCGAGAGTGTTCGTGATCAGCCTCATTTAGGTCTCATAGAGGAAGTCAAGAAGATACATGAGACAGTAACCTCTCTGTATGGGCAGTTAACTAACGCTGAGAGAGTCAGGAACGATTTGTTAAATAAGAGGATTTTGTTAGAGAAGGATATTGCATCGAAGAGGAAGACTTTGAATATAGATAGAGAGAGATGTGGGATGGTGCGCTCTCACTATCCCAGTGCATCGGAATTGGCTGGATATTAAATATGCAAACTACTAATGCCTTGACAAACCTTTTAAGTCAAAGCCTAAGTAAATTCAAGACTTCATTACATTAGAAAGTTTTTCCATTAGAATGCTCATTTTATTGTTGATGGATTCTGTGTCGAGGGTGTTACATTGATCAGTTTTACAATTTCCGTCTAGAAATTTTATGTTTATCGATTAAAATTATCGCCAATATCTCATTCCATTTTCTTTCGTAATCGTTACTTTTCTGTTTGTCCTAAATAGCCGTATAATATTATTGGATGCTAACCACAATCCTTTCACTCATCTTTAAAAGGCTTATGTAAGTAATGAAGATACCAAGATGGCATTTGTCTAGATATACGTCTTTTAGCTGTCGAGCTCAGTTGGTTCACCTTCACTGTAGGGACGTCACCGATATCAGAATAAATAATCAATTATGCAAGCAATTAAATCCCAGTAGCACAAATGTACGATTGATAGATGGTTCTATCATGGTTCTCATGACATCTTAACCCTAACGTAATGTCGTATTATGTCTAGCGGTTGTCAATAAGATACTATCGGAGATTTTGCTATATCATTGCTAAGCTCTCTTATGACTAGTTATAACTTATAGTTGACTTTATCTATTAGTTTAACATCGTGTCACGTAAAGATAACGTCTGGTTTACTTCTTATAATGGGTTTATAAGTTTTTAGACTATAATGGAGTTAGCATTTTTTATCCTTCATCTATTTTGACACCAGAATCATTACTAAAGTTGATACCAGATTTACATTCAGCTATTGACATTATTTATAGTTGATTATTAGGCAAAGATTTGAATCTTTGGATTCAGGTACCGATATCAAAAATGTATCCAAAACTCTCTTGTTGGGTTTCACACAAGGTTTTCCTTGAGCGCTACAAGTTTAGTCAGTTAATATCACGATAGTTAGATTGCACAGTTTTTACCGAAAGCTTCGCTTATTATCTATACTATTTATAAAGAGATAACTTCTATAGACAACGACAAGGCTTATAGGTAAACCGAAAACACGAATAGCTTGCGTCATCTATTGGTTCATTTCTGAATTACGGTCCCGAAGCGAAGTGAGGGCGGGCCACTAGTTAAAGTAATAAACCACTAACACACAAGGGTCACCAGGACAATGTATGTGAGGTTGTTTCTATTTATTTACTTAACTACATTGTCATGGTTTAAAACCGAAATTTTCTTTTCCCGAGACTGAATGTATACCTACCCATTCGACTACCATAGCACTCATCCAAATCACAGCTCATTATCAATCAATATAAGATCAACGTTGATAAAAATGTTCCCAGTCAGAAGAACATAATGCCCAGTAAAACAGCAATAAGTAACATAAGTGTATTTAACGTGTCTCTGCCTACAGCTCGGTCGCTTTTTATGTTGCATTCAAGTGAGAGAAACGCGAACATAATGTGATTATGAATACTTCCTGTGAGTTCCTCGACATCGGCGCACAATGTTTCCTCTAGCTAGAGAGATGTGTTATGGAGGTTTGTACTATAACGTCGTAAGTCCCAAAAGCCTTTTAAAAGGCATAGATTGGTTATAGAAAAGCAAAAAATATTACCTATACTCTGATTCATAATCATGTACCTAAAGTAAACTGACAGATGAAATGACAAGTTTCCATGTTTTAATTTTCAACATGGAATAGTTGCCTTGATATGGCAACTTTATATGAAACATGTCTCTAAGTTTTCCGCTTCCACCCTCGCTAGGCTGCTAATGTTATTATCATTTGTCCCAACTCCCAATTTAACTTCTTATAACTTTGAGTGTGGCTATATACTCAAAGGCTTATAACTATTCAAATATACAGGGTGTATCGGTGAACATTTACATCCCTTTAACCACGTGTTCTATCAACCATTCTGAACAACACATTTGTTCAACAACTTTTCCAAATTCTTCGAAATTTTTTCCGACACTCCATACAAAATTACCAAGTCACGTGGACGTGACCGACTTTGTATGGAAAGATGAAATTTTTTAATGCAAATTTTTAAAAGTCATAGAACAAATGTTGTTCAGAATGGTTAAAGGGATGTTAAATTTTCACAGATACACCTGTATGCAAATATACCGTATACAAAAATCGCGTCATTGAGCGGAGATGAGTAGACGCATCATCTGAAGTTAAGCGATTGCCGATGTTCATGACAACACCAGAGAAGCCAATTTATTTGATAACATTTAACGAGTTACTTCGGTATTTTATTTCTTACCTACAACATCGTGTGACACATCACTATATTTCATTCGTGACTTAATGCGCCTACACATCTAAAAAGCGTAAACACAGGCACCCGGAATCTAGGAACTCAGCAATCAGCGCCTAAGAAAAAATGTTTCAAGTTATAACGGTTCGAACAATGTACCACAATGTACCATTTGGGTCCCACGGTAAGGTAGGGTTGCAGTGACCTCTACGCATACAATGAGCTTATTCTCCCATGCCATCGCAGGGAGGTTGCTCAACGCAACCGTTGTAAGCGCCGATGCTGGAGATTTTATGTCAGGTTAATGTAGGACGTTTTAGTCAGGATTTTGACATGGAATGCAGAATGGTGCAATACTTTACTTAGTAACAAACTCTTAAAATATATTCTTCTTACAAGTTACTTACTTACTAGTGACTCGCCCTTTCTTCGTTTCGAGATTAGTTCCGCTTCACATCGCACAAACTAGTTTTTGTCCCCTATTAGTTACTTATTTAAGAGTATCTTTCATTAAATTTTGTGCTGTGCAAAAGTCTGGTTTTGGTAATGAATCTATCTTTTAGTGGTTACGGGAGAAAAGACAAATACAAAATTAATGGGGTATGGGAAAAAAAACCAAACATGTCCTAAATCGAAAACCATTTCGAGGCATTTGTCTTTTATACCATATTTTATTGCTTTTAAAATTTAAAAGCATAAGATCAAAAAAAGTACGTGGTAACACTATTAATATGGTGAAGCGTATTTGTGACGTCACAAGTGCGCTTGAATTTAAAATGTTTAAAAATTAATTAAAACATAACTACTGTCTTGATTACAAAAATATTCAAATTGATTACTTGAAATAGTAAAAGGTATTGAAATCCATACTAATATTATAAATGCGAAAGTAACTCTGTCTGTCTGTCTGTTACTCTTTCACGCCAAAACTACTGAACGGATTTAAATGAAATTTGGTATACAGGTGGTCTAGACCCTGAGAAAAGGACATAGGTTACTTTTTATTGCGAAAAAGGGGTTGTAAGGGGTTAAAAGTGGGGTAAAAATTTACTTTTCCACGCGGACGAAGTCGCGGGCGGCCGCTAGTAAAATATAAAAATGATAGGTACCTAAAAATTTGTTCCCATAATGTACCCCAGTCTATACTCCTGATATTATAAAGCCATTGGCCCAATAGCCGTATTGGCCGTAGGTCTAAGTACTATTTAAACTTATTGTAAATCAGGCATACAAAACACTCTGGCTGATTTAAAAAACACAGACAAAAATAACATGGTAAGTATTTTTGACATTTGTCATAATTTTTCAGTCTTTTGACATAATGTTTATATAGGTTTAAGATTTGGTTTAGATCTTTACTTTTAATGTGTATCTAAGTAATTTTGACCACATAATAGCTCAGTACGAACTACCCAAATTCCTGTGAAGATGGCTCCAGATCCTACAAAGATGACCTGCCCACACATTTGTCCCACCACCGCGAAGGAAGCGGAGGAGCAGATTATTTACCCGGAGGCAGGTGAATCTAGAGGACCAGAAAACCCTCACGCATCGCCTTACGTCCCAGGATGCATCAAACCTCCAGAGCCGAAAGTCTACCCTCCTGGAGCACCACCGAGGTACCTCCCACAGCCAACAGACAGTACGAGTGGAGACATCCTCGGGATGGGGCCTATAGGCCCATGGGCTGCCGGCCACGTTGACTGGACGCCCCAGGCTGGCATGACTGGGGTCAGACCTGTCGTCGATAAATACTCCATCACAAGATACTCCACAGGAGAATGGAGGAAGAATAACGAATACACGCTCACGCCGCGAGTCACAGATAGGGCTAAAGCTGTCGAAATTAAAAGTAAGAAGGACATGGAAGACGCATTCAACGCTATGGACAAGAAACAAGATGAGTCAAACTACAAACTGGATCAACGGGTCAAAGAATTAGCGAGTTGGAAAAAGCAAGTTGAGAAGACATTGGACGCAATGACCAAGGAGATTGAATCCCTTGACGAAGATAGAGCCAGGCTTAAAGGCGCAAGCAGAATCTTGAACTTGCCAGAGGCAATTTCTCGAGAATGCCTCGAATTACGCACACATCGTTACGAACCCGATCTGGTCAGAGACGATGCTGAACAAGAATTGATAAAGGAGGTTGCCATTGTCGGGGAGATCAGAAGAGTGTTTAATAAAACTTTGATGGAAGTTGAAACGCAGATGGAAATGAATAGAATGGCGAAAGTGGCTTTGGAAATGGATTTCAGTGACAAAATGGTAAGCTTGAAGCTAGATAGGAAGAATCTGGCCATGACACCGGAGTCAACATTGATTCTTAAACATCCTGGAGTGGCGAGATGGCCAGAAAATGCCTCAACGCTAGATTACTGGGAGCATTATTGCAGGGAGAGTATAAGAAACTGCGAAGAAGTGAGGAAAAAGTCCGCAGCGTTGAGAGAACATCTAATGACTGCTATTCGCGATGGAGGCCAGGATATGAAGCTGCAAGCAGAAAGAACTAACGCCGCATTGGCAGAAACTGTTGGGGCTACAGAAGAACTGTGCGAAAAATTAGAAGAAACTCTTAAAGACAATCTGCAGACCACTGCTAATGTAGAAAATCTTATCGATCATCTGAATGATTCTCTACGAAAAAGTGACGAAAGGTCTAAGTTGAATATGACAAGACTACATGGAAGAAACTACGAGAGACCTGGGGTGGAAAATTGCAGAGATGAGGCCCAGTACAACTTGATGGCGGAAGCCAAGTTTATCAAGGAAACTTGTGATTCTCTGAAGGATAAGATGCGAGAAGCAGAGGCAGTTCGGTCGGAGCTGATGAAGTACAGGGGCGAGTTAGAGAAAGCGATAGCCTGCAAGAGGAAATGCCTTAGTATAGACAAGGATAGGTGCGCCAGGGTGCGAGCTCATATGCCGAAGCCTGAAGAATTTTCTGCTGGCTAATTTTAATAAAATTTCAGTCCGTACAAACTTTTATTCTTATTGTAGGTGTTCATTTAGTTTAGTCTTCCTTACATTCGTAGTTCGTACGTGTACTGTCTGTGTACACACGGCGACATAGACGCAAACGCTATTTTAACACTGGGGGGAACTTCACGTATCTAGACATTCGCAAACGCTGCCTCCATATCCCTGACACAGCAGACACTGACACATATCTATTGTTTGCCGTACCGGATTAGCATACAAATTCAATAGGCGGTCTGCTGTGTAAAGGATATGAAGGCAGCATTTGCGATGTGCAAGAAGTCCTCGCCGTTCTTCCTCGTAACTCACATCCACCGCAACTTATCCTCATGACATGCAAATTCCACTTGTCCAGCTCAAGTACTGCCCATAACTCACTACCACACAAAAGAACAGGCCTCATGAATGCAGTCGTGTACTCAAAAACTATTTTCGTTATTTTAGAAAGTGAACAATGACAGACGGTCAGCCTCAGCATTAGTGGCATTAGTAAATTATGCGAAGTTACTCAAGCGAGTTACATAAAGATGTGGAGGCAGTCCGTTCGCACCTTAGCACAAGATCGCTTCACCTGTCTGTTTTTATTTTCTAGATAATCTTATTGTTGTATCTGTTATTGGGTCATTGTGGCCCAGATTTTGTGTGAAAATTATGTAACGGTTGTAACTTAGGTCTAATGAATTGTTTGATATTGTAATGTTACATTAGATTCGGGTTGTGTGATTTAAATCCAAAGCCTTAATTAACTTACAAGTTTCCTACCATGTAATTTACCGGCTAGATTTAGAAACTATTAATTTAGATCTCTGCTCCTACTTAATTAGTAATTAGTTTATGTACCTCTCGTTATATGTAAATTTTAAAGTTTAGGGTTAAGCCAACTAGTTAATGAAAGCATGGCAGAAACCATTGCAGAAACAAAGGCAGAAACACGTTTTTGATTTTGCTCTATAGCTATTGTTATGGGGTCGACGCAAAATGGCTTCTTCCGTATAAATATTTTTTTACGGAATTTTTGTATAAAATAGTTTACCTTTTACTCGTAAGTAATATTGTCACATCAATCCATTTGAGGCCTTCCTCTTGCCATAAATATCTTATACGACGTATTTCCAAAAGATTTTCAGAATGGTTGGTGGAGGACGTGGTTAAAGGGATGTAAATGTTCACAGATACACCCGTAGTGATCTCTATGTATTGCCATACTAGCCTCTGACTGGTCTTAGAGCCTAAGTTATATGTTACCTAATGTCATTACCATCGCTTATGGTGCTAAGTGCTTTTAGATAGCGCCGGTTACCGTACGTGTGCAACGTGACTCTATTATACATGCCATAGAATCGTGTATGATGCTATGTTACCGGTACAGAATATACTTTTAATAGTTGGTACGTGTACCTATGGGTTATGGACTGACCGAGCTTCTAGCGTGCTATTTAGTAGTGACTCTGCTTCTAGCGTAAGATTCCCTTATCCTGAACATCGCGTAAGTGTTTCGTGTTCTCGGTTTACCTAAGAGCCTTGGCGTTTGGCGTGGACTATGAGATTAATCTCTTTATAAATACAATAGTGGCCCGCCCTCACTTCGCTTCGGGACCGTAATTCAGAAATGAACAAATAGATGGCGCTATGCTAAATTACATTGCGCAAGCGTTTCGTGTTTTCGGTTTTCCTATAAGCCTTGTCGTTATCTATAGGAAATATCTCTTTATAAATAGTATAGATAGTGGCGGGCCACTTCGCTTCAGGACAGTAGTTATTAACTAACTAAACCAATAGATGGCGCTGGGCGTCGACTATATCGCACTCGTGTTTCGTGTTTTCGGTTCACCTTGTCGTTGTTTCTAGAAGTTACCTCTTTTTAAATAGTATAGATAGGACTATAGATAGGTACTGCTACAACTAGTTATAATAACGAACTCTTCGATATCATCAAGGTCAGGGAGCCGACTTTCTGTCTACTTTTTTGTGCTTTATCGTCACGGTTTTCGTCCGACTGTTGGCTGAGCGAAAAAGAAGTCTTTCTCTCTATCCGTGGGATCCAAGGGATTGTTTTGCCCTTACGAATAAGTAGATATCGTCAAGACCTTTATTATGCGCGTGAGGTGTGAGTTAGAAGTTATTTCCATTGTAACGTTGCGCAAGAGGCTTTGTCTAATAACTAAGTAGTTATCTCACGAAAGACTTTCTTTTGGTTCTTAGTAATGGTGGAAATCTAACGAATAGGGTGACCAGGCGACTACCCGAGTGCGTCAGCCCATGAGGCAATCTAACGTCTGATTACTTAAACAATTCAATAATTACCTCTCTTACTCTTCTCAGAAATTTACGCCAGAAACATTAAAGAAATATCTAGCCCTCTTGTTTCAGTACCACCTACCAATAGATTTTTTTTCTCGTATCTCTCATTTACATACCTACCATTTACGATTATACTCAGATTTTTAATAAATGTGAAATAACAGACAGAATGTTAATTGTGTCATACCTATGGTACCTACACCTTTTGACAGATGGGAACTTGACAATAATGGATCTGTCAGTTTAGTTTTCAATTAAAAATCTGAGTTGGTATAGTCTACCGATTGTCTTTCATTTCCTCTAAAATACAAGAGATCTGGTCGCCCTAAGATTGGGCAGATCATAGCGGAGTAAATTGCCCATTTAGCGTAAATGTGATGCGAAAGTTTGCGTAAACATGCGTCAACGCAGCAATTATTGTATCTTTATTACGCTCGCCAGCATTATCATAGAATTTTCATTCCGATCTGCGTAAGAGTCGCAATCAACAGCGTGTCTCCTTGCGATATATTTTTTTATACTGGAGGCGGCAAACGAGCAAACGGATCAGCAAGTAATCACCGCCGCCCATGAACATCTGCTAGAACAAAGATGAGAGAAGTAGCTGATGCGTTGCCGGCATTATCTAACTTAGATTTTTACGGACTTACCAAATCCAACATAATATTATTATGTCATTATGAACAAATCACAGAATGCTTTAAAATATAATAGAATAGAACTCACTTATTTAAGACCAGCGTCAAGGAGTCACCGACACCCCCAGACACATGCTAAGTATATAAAAATAAATAAATGCGGCAGACAATCACTATAATTATGCCTTGCCTCGGTGTTTTGTTTGTAATACTTTAACTTACCTAATTATATTGATTGATTACACTGATTAAATATTTTTCTATTCTATTCTAAAATTGTTAAAATTACCTGATTTAAATCTTTAAAATTTCAAGTTGAAGTAGATACTTATTTGCGCCGGCGCAAATCGAAAGTAAGTTTATGAAAGCAGTAAAACTGCATCGGACTATTAAACTAATTGAGAAAAGTTGCTGTATTTTCACCTCGTCACTTTTCTTCGCCTGCTCTTATTGAATTTGCATAAAGTTAAAAGGCTTTCGCGTCTTAGGTACTTAGGTAGTTACTATTCCGAAGTCCACTGCGTGATAGGTCTAAGTGACGAAGGTAGGGTTTCGGCGGGCTTCTCCCGTCTTTTTTATAGCTAACTCCTTTCGACAAAAAGAAAAATCCCGTTTACCTTATTCGACTTGTTCAACGGCATGTCCTCCGCTGTTTGAGCTCACAGACTAGGGAGAAGATACCTACCTACTTGAGCTGATTTCTTTCGACAAAATTACGTAAATCGCATAAAATTTACATTTCCTCTCGACAGCAGAAAGATTCGTCCAGGCAACCTTATATAAGCCGCAATCAACAATCAATTACATTGGGCCGCTTAAGAAGGCTTAAAGTCACTCAGAGAGCAATGGAGGGGGCTATGCTCGGAATCCCCTTGCGTGATCGTGTCAAAAATGATGGGTCGCAGACATAGCTCAAAGAATTGCGTGGCTCACGTGGCAATGGGCAGGGCACATTGCGAGGAGAACAGACGGCCGTTGGGGTGGAAAGGTCCTTGAGTGGAGGCCGCAGCCGTGACAGGCCCACCAGGTCCAGGTCCCTTGAATGCGGGTGGCACAGGACCGATCTGTCTGGAGAACGTTGGGGGAGGCCTTATGTCCAGCAGTGGGCGTCTACTGACTGAAATGATGATGATGAACCCTAAATAAGTGGCAGTGAGGTAGCTAGCAGGCTTAATAGCAGGGGAGGAATCCGACAGGGAACAAACCCCAGTGGGATAGAATCACTATATTATTAATGACCTTTGACGTAAGAGGCAGGGTCACTACCAAATGCGTCAAGATATTTCTCAGGCCATTCGTTCAGTCAACATCATTAATGAATCAATCGTGTCAGTAGCAGATTTTATAATTTATGTATCATGAGCCATAACGCGCAATTAATTGCAGGCAAAATGGGTGTAATTTCGTAACGCGCTAGAATTACCGCATGCTAATGTGTGTGCATTCACGGTCCGAGGCGCGTTGTGGGAAAAAACATTAGTTATAATATCTGTGGTAACTGAATCTATATAAATTTAAACTAGTAACTCGTTAGGATCCGCGCGTCGACGCTTTGGAAATGTGGTGTTGGCCAAATCCTATGAAAAACATTCCTATACCTACTCTGATTCATAATCATGTAAAGTAAACTGACAGATGTCAATGTGTCATCCCCATACATTATCACTCAATTTGACACCTGCAAAATGTCAAAATGCATAGAAACTTGTCATTGACATCTGTCAGTTTACTTTACATGATTATGAATCAGAGTATAGGTAGGATCTACTTGCTAATTTTACGAAGTGATTTTGTCGACGCAGAATTCACAATAAAATTCATACATTAACTTTTCGCAATGTTTATAAACATAAGTCGAACGATATCTGCAGTTGCACTTTTGTATTGTGCATTCAAGGACTGCATTGTGGTGTCCCCGAACAATGGCGGAAAGCGCACCTGGCGTTTATGTTTAAGAATGCAGGCTATTTGTGGCGAAACCTCTCGCAGCAGGTGTACACCTATGAGCTATGGTATGAATTTTAATGAAGAATATTTTTTAGATAGCACAGTCTAGTTGAACACTCACACACTTTGACATTGCGTGCAAAAGGCTGAAATCGTAGAGTTTAGTCAGTATTAAGTATCACCTCAAAAATTTTGGTTAGGTAGCTTATATTAGAACAGTGACCGGCCAAAATATTTTGGAATTCTCGTGCGAGTTTTCCCCTAACCCGTCAAATGTAAGTACTAAAACATGGAAGGTAGGTAACTAACAAATGAGTGATGAGATGGCGTCTCATACTGGAATTACACAAGGCTTTATCAACGTTAGTTCCGTCCGTTTTGTCCAAGCGCGTTCAGACGTGAAGTGACGCTAAGTCAGTTTCCCTTCATCGCCCCAGATCTGGTGAAAATGCCATTATTAAGGCTTTCAACGGACCGTGAACGTCATCCGACTTTCCATCTGTTTCGGATTTGCATACCGCAGTAGTTAGATGACAGTTCAAAATTGTAACGGAGGTATTATCTGCTCTTGGAAATCCAACGTCGTTGACTTGATTCGACGGGTCCCAAGAACAAAATCGTTTGCTCTTTATAAATTCACACAACATCTCATACAATTGCCTGACTCCGGATAAATACTAAGTAACATTAAGCTTGTGTTACGGATATCAGACAACAGAGGAAACATAAATTTATAATACATGTATTACACCCATATACTGAACAAACACAAGTATTCATCACACGAATGTTTGTCCAGGGTGGGGATCGAACCCACGACCTTTGGCGTATGATTCAGGGTCACTACCAAATGCGCCATCCGGCCAGTCAGTCTTGGGACCCGATATGCCGGTATTTTGCTGCTGCACTGCTGGACATAGGCCTCCCCCAATGTTCTCCACACAGATCGGTCCTGTGCCATCCGCATCCAAAGGACTGCCGCGACCATCACTAGATCGTCGGTCCACCTTGTATCCTTGGTCGATATATTTACATGTATATGGCATTGTGGATGACTAAGTTTTCAATAAAATGGAAACTTCGCTTTCGACGTAAATTATCGCCGAGCTAATGTAAAATTGAAAAGTCCGGAGGAGTATCTTTGGATTCAAAGCTATAACTACGACCTCCTGTATGAAAGATGTTGATGTATTTACTCGTATCTTATCTCTTGAGAGACAGAGAGGTTACTCAATCATGGACACTTCTTTGCTATCGAAGTTTTAAAGTCGATTGAACCATAATGACGTTAATATGATTATTATGAAATCTAGCTTGACTAATGCAATAACTGTTGGCAACACGATCTGTAGATTTGTGATGATCTAGCACATTTTAAATTGGACATCTATGATGCCAATGATGAAAATGCAGGTCTGTATTACGTAATTTGTAATATAGAGGCATTTAAATTAGTTTAGTTTTCGCTTTAGGAATTTATCGATTATTTTATTAACAAACTACCGTGGGAAAGCCACGCTTTGGCACGAATGGGTCAGCCCGACCAGAGTGATACTACGGCCTTACTGAAGACCGCGTGAAGCAGTGCCTGCGCTGTGTTTCGTTGAGCGAGTGAGGGTACCGGAAGCCCAATTGGGGGGAAAAGGGTTAAAGTTTGGCAGCGCACTTGTAACTCTATTGGAGTAGGTGTCTATAGTTTAAAAAGGGGCAAAAAGTAGCCTATGAAGTGGAGGGATGGAGAGTAGGTACTAGATCCCTTCAACTATCTGCACTTAGGTGGAGCAAGACTATGACCGAATGGTGTCCAAGAAACGGCAGACGAAGTCCAGGTCGTCCGGTGGCGCGATGGGTCGACGACATCGCTAAAATCGGAGGGGCTACATGGATCCGAGCAGCTCAGGACCGGGCACAGTGGCGAAAGGGAAGGGAGGCCTATACTCAGCAGTGGGTACCGGGCTGATGATGATGATGATGATGATCTGCACTTAAAAAATCACGTCAATTCGTCGCTCCGTCTAGCCGTGAAAGAAAGACAAACATACAGAGAGACAGACAGACACACTTTCCCATTAATAATATTAGTATGGATGCTTTACTTGTTAAATCTAATTGTTTGATTTATTTGTTCCAGCCGTGTGCATGGTGGCTGGAGTAGCGGTGTACCCCGCAGCCTGGTCCGAGACCTCGGTCCAGGAGACGTGTGGACCCACAGCTGACCAGTATAATATAGGTATGGATAACACCATCATCAACATAGGTAACATGTATCATCATCATCGCAATAGACGCCCACTGTTGCTTAAAAGCCTCTCCAAGGTTCCCCAGATCGGTGGTGTGCCGTATCCTTCACCAGATCCCCGGTACACTATATGGACCACCACTAGGTAGGACTAGTGTTTAGGTACAAACTTCGAGACTTGAGTTCTGGTTGGCAGGACTTAGTGAGCTCGGAAGGATATACCCAAACCTAGTAAAGACAGCTGTCTTTAAGACCAACATCACACGCAATATAGTCTTCAACCCTTCAAGAAAACACCAAGATATTTTGCTTAAAAGACTGGCAGCGGGTGCGCCCTTGTTACTCCGATAGAGTAGTCCATGGCTAGACTAGAAGAAAACTCTTACCAACAGTTGATCCTAAACTAAACTTGCATGATTGTTCGGATTTGGCACAGGACCGAACAAAATGGCGAACTTTGGTGTCGGAGGCCAAGACCCGACTTGGATCGCTTGTGCCAGCGTAGAAAGTAAGGAACAGTTGATCCACGTGCTTGGAGATCCGTCATCTCACTCTATCTCATGATTTGTGAGATGAGTAAATCATTACATGAGCCCACTTCCACCTTCTTTATTAGATACGGCACTGATTTCGACATTTTCGACCAGGTGTCCGAAAGGAGTGGCGTAATAGAGGTACCAATAGAGGTACCTGCCAACTGATGTTGGATGACTGACAAGGAGTCAAGATGAGAATCAATTTTAGCAAAATCAGCCTCTATCACATACAAATTAAGGTTTTCCCCTCGTTTCCAGGTCACTGCCACGTCCGATGGGCGTACATCCTGGCCGTGATCGGCTGCCTGGACGGCGCCGTGCTGGCGGCGCTGGCCTTCATCCTCGCCACCAGGCATGTCCGGCTGCAGCCCGACACCGGGTACCCGCCGCCTTCGCTCTACAAAGGTAGCTTTTTTGTTTTTATTATTTAAGAAGGTAAACGGGCAGGTGAGTCACCTGCCGGGCTAAGATGCGCAACCACGATGATAATTTTGTCGACACTTGTATTGCGTCAGCGCTAGTTGCTTCTCGCTCACCTGACAGGGCGAGGAGCGGGATAGAAAGATACGCTCTCGCGAACGAGAGTCGACAAAATTTTGTCGCGGTGCGCATCTTAGCCCGGCTGATGGTATGTGAAGTACACCGCCGCCCATGGACATCAGCTACACCAGAAGGATGCGTTGCCGGCTTTTTAGGAAGGTACAGGCTCGTTTCTGGAAGATTTCAATGTCGTATCGGTTCGGAAATACCGCTGCGGGAAGTACTTCTTTGTTCAGTGTCTGTCTGTATGTAATATAAATATTATGTAAATATACTTATTTAAGTATTCATATTGTACTACCTCTGTTGTCTGGTATTTGTAACTCAAGTGCATAAGCTACTTAGTACGGAGTCTGGTCAATGTCTCATACATGGTTGGTATTTGCTACTACCTCGATGTTTGCACCCATAATCGCCGGTAGCTTCCAAAGCCCTCGCCTTGAAACTCGTTTGTGACTCCAATTGCCATGTCCCACGTTCCTTGCCTATGCGTTTACCAAGTTATCAATAATTCATTCATTAGTATCCTGAACTTTCATAAACAATAAACAATTACATGCAATCAATAAGCAAAACAAAGAGGCACCGGCAGGGATGCTAGGGTGCTCCGTAACCGAAATTATCGGATATCCGATAAGTATAGAAAATATCCGTACCGTAACCGTATGCGAAATAAAAGTTTCCGATAGTACCAGATTGGCGCCGAACCTAATAGAGACACGTTATAACCAGTTGACTTATCGTATCTCAAATTCTCAATACACAATTCAGGATGGCCGAGCGGTCTAAGGCGCCAGACTACTTAATCGTGGGTTGAGCTGTTCTGCTCCTCTCTGAGGACGTGGGTTCGATTCCCGCATCAAGACAAATGTTTGTTGATGAAACAGATATTTGTCTTGGGTCTGGGTGTTTGTAGTTCCTACGTTGTTTCTGGTTTCCATAGCACAAGAGAAAACCTTAGTTTGGGACCAGGACAATGTATGTGATGTTGTCTCAATTTATTTATTCTTTCTTTCCTAGTGGTCCGAATTCGAACTCATTTCGTTTCGGGACATTCGTTTCAAACAGATTGGGCGTCGATTATCGGCGATCGTGCGCAAGCTTTTCGGTTTTTCAGTTTACCCATAAGCGTTAACTCTCATAATCTTCAGATTCCTTTTTCAAAAAATATATGTATTTTATGTGCTTTAGAATAGAATAGAAAATATTGAGCAAATTACAACACAAACTTAAAAATAAAATTAAACTTATGCTACCAAAATGGTTGCCACTCAGCATTATGTCATTGCTGCTTACTTAGCAATGTCGCTGGCACGGACGTATATATAGCTTTGACAAGGGGGGTGTCCCACATTGCAAAACAATTAGGAACACCCCCCCCCCCCCCCCCCCCCCCCCGTGCTCGGATTTAACAATTTCCCTAATTGAAATAATATTTTATAATGCGGCTCTCCCGAAGTACGGTCACAGAATACTTAATAGTACAAGGTACTTAACAGTACAGAAGACCCACTTCCAAAAACCGTTTATGGAAATAAAGACTCAGACTACTATAATCTAACGTTGAAATTCCGACCGCCCAGCGTTCAATGCCTACCATTATTCATACCTAGAAGTGCGTTCTCTTTCTATCGCAAGCAACTGTCGCGCGTGCGTCCCCGCTCGTTCGTGATTTTCTACTAATTTGCCCCTCCGGAGGGGACGCCGCATGTACTTGCAAGTTCGATACCTACACGCGGAGTGGGACAGCCCGGTGGCCAGCACATCAAGTTACTACAATCTGTCAAATTTCTTCAATCGAACCTCACTTTTATGTCAAACGTGTTTGGTTCAATATCAACTCATATACAGGGTGTATCTGTGAACATTTACATCCCTTTAACCACGTATTCTATCAACCATTCAGAAAAACATTTGTTCAACAACTTTTCCAAATTCTTCGAAAAATAAATAAAATTTAAAACTAAAATCACTCAGCGAAATCACCCCGTGTGAAACCACAACTTTGCAGTAATAAATTTTTATCTTCGAGTAGATATCTGTTCACCGATCGAGCGGGACGGGAAGCGAGATGGTTATGATGAGTGTATATTTAAGTGATTCTACCTGCATTCATTTATTAAAAGTGGCGAATTGCGTCTGAGGTAACTTGGACGTAATTGCTTATCTTAGTTATAGTAACTAGTTAAGATATAACCTTATGTAATAGGTACCTACTTTGTTATTTGTTAAAAGCATTCGACGACGAATATCAGTGTACAGTAAAATCAATGCTGGTTTATGTTACACTGTCATTTTATAAGAATACTTCATATAATTTCTTTGTAACTCGTTTTAAATAAAAAAATAATAATAATAATAAAACTGAGGAAATTTGACAGATTGTAGTAACTTGATGTGCTGGCCACTGTACAATTCAAGGGCCGGCTGTACCCAGCGTGCATTATTACATGTACGCATTCTTGAAGAATTTCCATCCATCCATCAAAAAGAAGAAGCAGTTCCATCCATTTCATCTGGATGGCTGGCAGTCCACTACTGTGCGCTTTGCCAGGAACTTTCTGCCGCGTACGACAAAAATATGGAACGTACTGCCACCTGCGGTATTTCCGGACCACTACGACCTACAAACCTTCAAGAAAAGGGCATATCTCGCTCTAAAAGGCCGGCAGCGCACCTGTGAAGCCCCTGGAGTTGCAGGTGTTCATGGGCGACGGTAATCGCTTAACATCAGGTGATCCGTATGCTCGTCTGCCCCCTATCCTATAAAAAAAAAAATATTTGAGGTTGATTTGTTGATTTGTTGCCGTCCCAGGGCTACCCACCAACCTTGCCGACCCCTTAATTAAGTCGCCATTGGCTATAGCCGATTCAACCTTATGTCAAACCAGGCCTCAATGGGGGGGGGTCCGGACCCCCTGGACCCCCCCTTATATACGTCTTTTTATTTAGCAGACAACAGACGGACCCGCCTAAATAAACCGTCCCCTTATTTTATTTCAATACATCCATATAAGTTTGTAGGCAGGCATAGTAGGTACTAGAGATGCGCCGAATATTCGGTTGGTATTCGGTATTCGGCATATTCGGCACTTTTTTCACTATTCGTATTCGGCCGAATTATTCGGTTTTAGTGCCGAATATATTCGGTTTGAGTATTTCTATTTTTTTTGGTTTTTGTAAATTAAATAAAACTGGCGAGGAATGTGTTAAAAAGCTAATAAATGAAAGCAATTAAACTTGAAATCAACATGTATTTTGACATCTAAAGTATACCTACACATATTTATTTCCTGCCCTATAGTATGTAGCTAACATTAACTTAAAAAAAATACCTAATTCATTTCTTTTGAAGCTAGATAAATCAATATTAATTTTACTGTTTCTTTTTATACTTAAAATAATCTGTACTTTTTTTTTATTTATATAAACAATAATTATAAAGCTTTGTTTTCAAACTCTGATCAAAATTTTTTATTTTTAATAAATACGTATGTGGCAAATTATTACAAATAAAAATATGAATCAACAATAAATAATTTTATAATAAGTTATTTAATGAACACTTTATTTATGTCTCAGTAAGAATTGACTTAAGTGCTTTTCGGTCACCGTATCTAGTATAGAAGAGAGATCAGAAACAAGAAAATGGTAAACCGAATAATTCGGCCGAATATCCGGTTCGGTAAAGATTGAACCGAATATTATTCGGTATTCGGTTATTCGGTGAAACCACTATTCGGCGCATCACTAGTAGGTACCTATTTACTTATGAATTGAACCAAGCTAAACGAAGTTCAACCATACACCATGCAAGCTTGCATTTCTTTCGACGTTCACTATTATAAGACAGATTATAATCTTTACTTATATCACACATCATCAAGATCGGTGTCACAGACCATCAGCAAAACAAGACGCGTTTCCTTACGAATATGCTAACGGTAGCACGGCACACTTACACCGCAACACGCTAATATAGACTCTATTACAAAGTAATAGGTTCTACAACTAGAGGTGTCGACAGAAATCCTCCTCACGAGAAAAGTGGCTGAGGCATAGTTCTTTGTGCATTCTTAACATTTTAAGGATGTGATGCGAGATATTGAACCTTATTGTTTTGAGTTAGGACTGAGTTTCGATTGGGGTTTCAAAGTGGAATCTATTTACATATTTCGCAATAGGATATGTTGCATGCGTGTTAGTTCTATTCTGTCTTCGAATATTTTAAACAAATTAAAAACAATTTGAGCAAATTTATTGGCATGAATATCATATCGATATTTAAATAGACACAATGAATAAAACATAATAGACCTAGATCTCACCTAGATGTTCGTTCGTAATACAAAATAGGTATAAAAAAGCAAAAAGCCAACGGCACGCGGTGTTCCCAGGCGGTCACCCATCCAAGTACTGACCGCGCCCGACGTTGCTTAACTTCGGTGATCGGACGAGAACCGGTGTTTTCAACGTGGTATGGACGTTGGCATCCAAGAAGGCGAAATTATGGGTTTTAATATGTACAAGTCTATAATTCCTATAAGATATCGAATATTCTTTCAGTTTAACTATAAAAACTAATCTGAAATAATTCCTATTATTAGAACAAACAATAAACCGTTTCTTTTTCTATTTTTACAGGGGAAGTGAACAATGCTTACGTGACCGACGCGACATCTGTGTCCGGATCGCGGAAGTCTCTTGCCCTCCAGCCGGTATTGATTATGCACCCTCACGCGCCGATGGACATGGATACCTATTCACATTACTCTGGCAGAACTGCAAGGTCCAAACACGGAATATATGCAAATACAATGCATAACTATCAGTTGTAATTTAAATAACTAAAATTGTTTTTCTGTCTACACAATTCAGTTCTTCTACTCGCCACTAGATGGCGCTGTTCGAAGCACGAGTATAAAGGTGTACGAATATTTGGATAGATGGCGCTCTACTTAAGTTTCTGAATTAAACATGATGGTACATATTTTTAATGATAAAAAAATCAAATTACTGTGAGGAGAAGAGAAGAATCTCCATTCTCCCTCTAATATTATCGTTCTTTACCGACTTGAATCTGTTTTCATCTTTACCTGAAATTAATTTAATTAAATAGACGTAAGAAAAGTATATTTTTCTAAACTTGTAAATACTTGAACTTTGTAATAATTTTAATTTGTAAAGTACACTTAATTATTTTATTGAACTAATATAATATTAAGTACTACCAATAAAATAAATCCATCCATAAAAAGTGTTCAACGATTTACAACGAAAGAATTGATTGAATATTATGTATTTTGTAAGTAAGTAATTTGTTGTATTTTTTACTGAATAAACTTTTTAATGTAATGCACAAAACTTCATTTTTCTGGCCCATTTCATAGAACATGCACTGTACCATAACCATACATGAGATCTGCAGAAGATCTAAGGTCGCAAACATAATAGCCCAAAGAATTGCGAAGCTCAAGTGGCAATGGGCAGATTGTGAGGAGAACATTGTGGGGAGGCCTATGTCCAGCGGTGGACGTCCATTGGCTGAAATAATAAGTCAATTAATAAATGTATTTTCTTTCTTTCTTTCTTTCGATTAAATAAAACACTGACGTGTGGCTATCCGTACCTACAAACGGAGGTCACTAAAGTACCTAGTCATGGTCTAATATAAATGATGCTGTCACTTTTATCTAAAACTAGAGGTCCGCCCTCACTTCGTTTCGGGACATTAGTTTCCCCTTGCAACAAACAGATGGCGGTGGGTGTCGATAACATCGCACATGTGTTTCGCTTTTTTGGATCATGTATACATGTATACATATAAGCCGTTGTATAAGTAGTTGTTTATAGAATTTACCTTTTTTTTTATTAATAGTAGGTAGATAAAAAAAATGCGCCAGACAATCACACCAATCAGCCTGGTCTCAAACTAACTAGGGTTACTCCTGTACTATGAGTGGCGATAATGAAATGGGGGCGTCAATTCTCATATTATTATAATTAAGTCACAAATAAAAGTGACACCATCAGTTTTAAACCTATACTAATTCTAGACCACGTTTTGAAATAAAGTGGTTATGGTCGAGAATTGGCAGGATTATAGTGATTTTTCCTCCTCCTACCTATTCCGGCCTAACTTCGACAAGGTACTTACTCCAGACAAAGTAAAAAATCTTTGTTTCTATGATATATGTGGCAGGCGAGCCTAAGGCCGAAGGCTGGCTGGAGTGAGCTGGATGAGAGTGGCCAAAATCGGGAGCGGTGGCGTGCATTGGGGGAAACCTATGTCCAACAGTGGACGAGCGTGGGTTGCTAATGATGATGTGGCAGGCGAGCCGACCGTGGGGAGGAATGTGAAGTAAGGTTCTTCAACCCGTCCTCATGTCTCCTCCCCACTCTGGCGATGTGGGAGCGTCGCTGGGGTTTAGTCGGTATGCCTCCGGTCCCACCCGGAGGAGAGCCCGACATAACCCGCCTGCCCCCCGGCAGGAGGGTATGCATAAGGAGTCGCAAGACCACGTTGGCCCACTTCGGGTCAGCGGCATTCCCAAGCGTCAACAAAAAAAAAAGAAAAAAAAGGCGATCCGGCCGATTACCTGATGGTTAGCGATTACCGCCGCCCATGGACACCCTGCAACACCAGTGGTGTCACAAGTGCGCTGCTAAAAAAAGTAAAAAGTAGCAAAATTAAACAATCCATCTACGGCGTGTTGTTTTATTTTAGCTTCCAAAGCGATGTCTGAGTGAACCCGTTGTTCTCGATGCAGCTGCCCGCCGGCAGCTCGTACTGGGCCAGGAGGGCCAGGTGGTCCCTCCGCTGCGACGTCAACCCGTGCCGACCTGGGTCCCCTAATAGAATCTGGAAACGAGATATTATCATCATCATCATCATACAAAACTTCTATTAAACATGACTAAACGCGACGAGATTTAATTAGTAGGCTACCTACACTCTAGTCCAGTGGTTCTTAACCTTTAAGTCATGAGGGACCATTTTACCAAAATTCTGTCGTGTCAGGGACTTCGGACATGCGTCGCGGCGCCGTTTGCGTTGTGTTGACTCGACTCATCACGTCACTTGTTTATTACGATGTCTTCGCGGACCACTTGGAATGCCACCAGGACCACCAGTGGTCCGCGGACCACCGGTTAAGAAACACTGTTCTAGTCTATTTAGGAGGCCAATTCTCAGTTTTCGCCTTCTATGTCGAGTCGACTTCATGGAACGCATAGACCAATAGGAGACAAGATAAGGAATGTCGACTGTAATCTCGTGTTCTCCTATTGGTTGCGCGTTCCATAAAAGCGACTCGACATTTTTTTTTATGTGATAGGTAGCAGACGAGCAGGCGGATCACCTGATGGTAAGCAATTGCCGCCGCTCATTTTTTTTTTTTTTTTTTATAGGATAGGGGGCAGACGAGCATACGGATCACCTGATGTTAAGCGATTACCGTCGCCCATGAACACCTGCAACTCCAGGGGCTTCACAGGTGCGCTGCCGGCCTTTTAGAGCGAGATATGCCCTTTTCTTGAAGGTTTGTAGGTCGTAGTGGTCCGGAAATACCGCAGGTGGCAGTTCGTTCCATATTTTTGTCGTACGCGGCAGAAAGTTCCTGGCAAAGCGCACAGTAGTGGACTGCCAGCCATCCAGATGAAATGGATGGAACTGCTGCCGCGTGGAACGATGTCGAAACGAGGCGGCAGGAATCAAACCGAACAATTCCTCGGAGCACTCCCCATGGTATAAGCGATAGAGAATGCACAAAGACGCAACATCTCTCCGCAGCGCCAAGGGGTCAAGCCGACTAGTGATATCCCGGCAATCGACGATTCGAGATGCTCTCCGCTGGATCCGGTCTAGAGGAAGAAGCTGGTACGCAGGTACTGGCTCATGGACACTTGCAACACCAGTGGAGTTACAAGTGCGCCAACCTTTTATCCCTTCCCCCCCCGGGTGGGCCTCCGGTACCCTCACTCACTCCGCATAGAACATAGAAAGCGAATACCGAGAATTGGCCTCCTGGTGTTCCCTCTGCGACGTCAACCCGTGCCGACCCTGGGTCCCCTAATAGAATCTGGAAACGAGACATTGCTGAATTCAACCGATTCATAGGCGTTTTAAATCTTTTACGTATGACGCCGAATGGCGTTTAAAAGAATTGATATCTGATGCCGACTGAATGTCGACGCCAACCGAAGCAAAATGTGTTCAATCATGGCGGAAGACGCCTAAGGGCATTACTTTACTTACTGTGTGGCGAAGATTTGTTAGCTGCCATGGGAAAAAGTCCCTAAAAGCGGGCTACGCAATTTAATTTTACTTAAACGTGGGAAAGCTTAGCTTCGGCATGAAAGGGCCGGCTCGACCGGAGTGATACCACGGCCTCACAGAAGCAGAGTCAAAAGTGCGCTATCAACTTTCCCCCAAATGGGCCTCCGGTGTCCTCACTCACATGACGAAACACAACGCAGGCGCTGCTTCACGGTTTGTGAGGCCGTCGTAACACTCCGATCGAGCAGAGCCCATTCATGCCGAAGCGTGGCTCTCCCTCGTTAAAAATACTTACAGTTTTCCCATCACCGCGTAACTTCAGAAGCCAGTCAAAGAGTACATTGGCGAACTCTTCATCATAGAACATGTCTCCCACCAGGACCGTGTCAAACTCCTCACACCTGCTCCCAATCAGATCTGCCGTTGAAGTCTCCACAAACACGTCATTTAGTTCTGCATTGATCATTGTAGCTGTAGTCGCGTCTGCAATAGGTACATAATTTCGTACGGTATCATAACGGGGATGTAGCTCAGTGGTAGAGCGTTCGCTTTGCATGTGAAAGGCCCCGGGTTCGATCCCCGGCATCTCCATTTCTTTGTTAGCTTTTGTCTCTTGGTGTGATATTTTTGTTATATGAAAGCATTTATGAAAGTAATGTTTTATAGTATAAAGTCAGTACGTTGGTCCAGATCTGTCGAATCTCAATAAAGTCGAAATTAGTTCTTTATGAATAAATAAAATTGAGATAATTTATAAAACGGATCGTAGTAGTAACCGTAACCCCAGGGTTTGGTTTTTGCACAAAATAATCTTTTTGTTTTTTCGTATTTATTTTGAAAAATAAACTGAATATTAATAAAAAACACATTTTATTTTTACTATTTTTAACGTCTCCGAGCAAAAAGGCGGTAATCGAAAAATCTAAATTTTACAGGAAAGATGTTTACTGTTTTTGTCGAATTCCTTTTTTTAAACCATTGTTATAATTACAAAATGTAGTTTAAAATAAGTGCTGACTTTAATTAAATAGTAGGTAGGACATATCTTTACAAAACGAAGTTTAACCTTGGTTTGAATATTACTTACTTTATTTGTTGTTACTAGGTATTATTGTAAAAATTAAAGAACTTTAATTATTATTAAATCAAAATTAAATCCGGCACTTGAGTTGGTTCTTGTAATAAGAGGGTTGATGTTTCAAAACAAAGGCATTTCTTGCTAATGAAAATAAACAACCTACCAAAAATTCCATAAATGAAATATCGTGGTCTTGATAAATTCGTGTATCTGTATGAGAAAATGAAAAGAAAATGGTAAGGTGCTGCAATGCCGAAGTTGACAATAACAGCATAAATCAATAGCTCTCTCCTAAAACTTCAGTCAAAAAGCTGTAAAATAAACTGTGCTTTACATACCTATTATTGATTTTTTTTTAATTGTGAGTAAACATGCCATCTTACGAAAAATACTAGAAATATACTATACAGAATGATCAAAAGCATGCTACGCAAGATGGCGATCAGTGCTGAAGAGAAGACCGCTTCCGCGCTGGCTGATAGATGGCAGTACTAGTACCGAAATAACGTTTTGAGGACCACAAAGCTCGAAAATGTTTATAAAATAATTATAAAAATATGTAATGCTTACATGGATCTATATCATTTGCTAAGACACGTAGTGCTTTCATTTTGACAGCTGCTATGGAGCCCGCGCCGCATCCGCACCCCACGTCCAACACTCTTCGGTTTTTTACCCAGTCTCCATTCTCGAGTATGTATCTGAAAATAAGAGATCGTTTTAATCAAATCAATCACGATAATACAATGTCTGTAAACGCTAAATGGTACCTAACCTACTCGAAATGCCTCTACAAAAAAAAACAGTTGACCTCCTTTTTTAAAGTCGGTTATAAAATACATTTGAGAGAATTTTATTTGGTCCCTAGGTACCTATTCAAATTCCATAAGCTCTTAAAATTAACCTAAAACAGATTTAATTAATGCTTCAAGTGTTGCAGATGTCCATGGACACTTACCACCAGGTGAACCGTGTGCTCGTTTGTCCGCTTATGAAAGAGAAGGAAACACCGATATCTTCGTAACATCCGGTTCGGTTTAGGCCCTCTGATGTTTTTTTTTGTGGGCTTAATAATGATCATATGAACCTGGGATAGGTATGTGTTTTTTTTATATGTTATCTAATGGTGAGGGAACACCGCCGCCCATGGACATCAACTACACCAGAAGGAGTGCGGATGCGTTGCCGGCCTTTCAGGAAGGTACAGGGTCGTTTCTTGTAAATTTGGATGTGTGCAAGTTTTTTTCAATCTGTAACAACTACTTAAGTTACTGTGTAAAATGTACAAACAGCCACACATCAGGTTACCACAATCTGTCAAATTTCCTCAACTGATTTTCAACCTAATAAGTTTAACAGTAAGATCAGAGTCGATTGAAGAAATTTGACAGTTTTGTATACTTTGATGTTTGACTGTGTACCTTAGCAACTACATATGGTTTGTTTCAAGGAAAGTCATGTAAAACATCAGGACAGTTAGCAGAAATAGGACCAATCCCGAACCCCGATCTCTGGAAGTTTTTTACGGCGACCTCTAGCGAGAACTGCTGGTTTTCCACTAGGATGCCTGCAGATTCTCCGAATACTAATATACAGAGTAAGTGGTAAGGTTTGTCGTCCAGGATGTCAGCTATTCAGTGCGAACGTGGGTTAGGGGGTATACGTTAATCACTTGAGGCCCAAAGAGGGCGATGGGGGGCTTGAAGGTCTGAATAATTTTACAGAAAACCGGCGTGAAGCAGCCCCTGTGCTGTTTCGCCGAGTGAGTGAGGGTACCGGAACTACCGGAGGCCCACCCGGGGGGAAGGGGAGAAAAGGTTGGCAGCGCACTTGTAACTCCACTGGTGTTGCCGTGTGCCATGCCAAGTGCCAAGTGTCCATGAGCGGCGACAATTGCTTACCATCAGGTGATCCGCCTGCTCGTCTGCTACCTATCACATAAAAAAAAACCATGGGGGGAGAAGGGAATCACGTGTTGTTATTGCCGAAGTACAAATGCATGTAGGTAACGGTTGCTTTGCTACAGTGTGGCTGCACGGTGGGAGATATAAAGCTATCGTATTGTATGGCCATATTCACGGTCAACGATAAATGTTTTTTTATTTGCGTCGACGCATTTTATTTCTAAAAATAAACTATAAACTACTAACTTTGATAGATGACGATGCATATAATCAAAAAATTCGAGTCAGTAGTCGCCAACGTCCATACCACGTTGAAAACACCGGTTCTCGTCCGATCACCGAAGTTAAGCAACGTCGGGCGCGGTCAGTACTTGGATGGGTGACCGCCTGGGAACACCGCGTGCCGTTGGCTTTTTGCTATGATTATCTTTTGAGGCAGTTTCGTTTAATTATTTTTAACATAGTAAGTATGTAACTGTAACGATAATTTTTTTTTTATGAGATAAGATAGAAAACACGCGTCCCGCGTCCCTCCGCCTCGCTCTACGTGGAGAACATACCCCCGATATAATCGTTTCTCTGAACGTACCCCCCCAAAGGGGTGGTCAGCCCGTTGCCCTGGGGGCGGCGTGGGTGTTTACTCGCTACCAGCCGGTACATCTCCCTGGTTCCACGAAGCACTACTGAAGGCTAGCAGTAAATCTGTTTCTTAGTACCTAATGAACGATATAGATTATTTCAATTTGTTGATTGATACTCAATACTTTATTTACATGCACCATTTTTTTTGTTACTCACCACAACTATAAATTTTTGGTTGCCTAATTTTCTTTATAAAATAGGTCATAAATATAAAATAGGTAAAAAGGAAATCTGCCTGCCCAAAAAAATATCTAGGTAAAGGAAACAATCCAAATCTAAAAGTTAGACATAGAAAGTCAGCTTTTTACCCAGGGAGGGGTATTAAATACGTTTGGCGATCGTAGCTCCCTCATGTTTTTTTTTTATGTGATAGGTAGCAGACGAGCAGGCGGATCACCTGATGGTAAGCAATTTCCGCCGCCCATGGACACATGCAACACCAGAGGAGTCACAAGTGCGCTGCTAACCTTTTATCCCCTTCCCCCCGGGTGGGCCTCCGGTACCCTCACTCACTCGGCGAAACACAGTACAGGGGCTGCTTCACGCCGGTTTTCTGTTTTATTTCGTCGTTTTATTATGTCTATGTATCAAATGAAACGGCACAGAAATCTATTATCTAGGTAAGTAAAGTAAATATTTTCTACGAAAGAAAGCATTTTCCAAATGTGAGTCATCTTTGTTTTTTCAAGGAATCTATTACAAATTACCCAAATCCTAATGAGGGATGAAAGAATTTACTACATACTTACTATTATCCTTTCTGAGAAACCATGACTCACTCTGTAAACCATCCTGAAACATTCCTGGGTGACTCACCTATCGCTGTCCCTATCGTTCCTCTAGCCTTTGTACAGCTATCCCGTTTTGTTATTATTCACCAAGGAGCTCTCTTCGCCTCTTTCTTTTGTACCGAAGTGATGGAGCGCTGTCTCGCTCTTGCGAGAAATGCGCGTGGAATTCCGATAGGCTTTCGTTTTATTGAGATTTATGTATAGTCCAGATGTTTAAATGCATATTTTAATAAATAATCTTAGAACAGTGTTTTTGTGGTTATCGTATTTTTTTCCTTGGGTTTAGGTGGCTCGACTCTTTCCAATGCTTTTTAGATACCTACTACGTCCCTAACCATATTTATAATAATTATTACACATTCCGTTATTTGGACAGTGGGACGGATTTCGGATTTGCGGACATTCGACTTTTTTGTCACAAATCAAATTTTTCTTTATGCGAATCGATAGCTCTAATTACGGCGATCAGATAATGTCAGCACAAATTTTCTGTAAATATTATACTGAACGAGATAAATTGAATATTCAAAAAAAATGTATGGGGCGAAATCTTAAATGCTCTATAAGTTCAAAGTCTTGGTAGATATCAAAGTGATATTTTGTAGAGTTAATTTATGGGTGTTTATATATAGAGCCACATACATAGTATTGCCCCGGACTTCCCCGTTTTTCTGATTTATGCAGCTAAACTTAGGTACTTTTTCAATTTTTTCTTAAGGATTATTTTGAGTAACAAACCCAAAATAGTTATAAAAACTATATGCAATTACTGTAATGAATCGTATTTTGACTTAATTCATCCTGAAGCAAACCATTACATCAGATAAAGACATATAACAAATAGAAAACGTGTAGGTTAAACTTAGTATTCAACATGTTTCTAGAAACATTGATTTTTATTTCGCTAGCATATGTTTTAACGATAAAGGTATTCATTCATTCATAACAATTGAATTATTCTGGTCGCTAGTATCACTTAGATTGCTTATATTTACAAATTCAGGTTCAGGAACATCTTGATTAGATTTGACTTGTCTTGACTAGTAAGCATTAAAAGATTCCGAGCTTCAGGAATGAGAGTCATCCTTGTGAGTTTGGCCATTCTTAGACGTAATATTGTAAGCTTAGGATCGGATGATAAAAGAAGATTATGCAATATATCCTCATTTGACGCATGCCTGCTTAGTTTCGGGAATGGTGTTCTCTATAGTTTCGAAATTCCTTGTTTCTCGCTTCTGAAGCTTCCTCAGAAAAAAATTTGGTGATAGTAAAACTACTGCACGTATTACAGTACAGGCATTGATGAACATTTAATTAAAAGGTTTCATGTAATTCTGCAAACTATATCAAGTGGAGAACGTGTAGATGTTTCTAAATTTTCTCAGTTTTGTCGAGAAACGGCAGCCTTGTTTGTGAAATTATACTGTGGTATAATATGCCTGCTAGCGTCCATAAAATACTTATAAGTACATGGAGCAGAAATAATTGAACATTTTGGGTTGATTCCCATCGGAAAACTTTCTGAGGAAGCTTTAGAAGCGAGAAGGAACAAGGAATTTCGAAACTATATAGAACACCATTCCCGAAAACTAAGCAGGCATGAGTCAAATGAGGATATTTGCATAATCTTCTTTTATCGTCCGATCCTAAGCTTACAATATTACGTCTAAGAATGGCCAAAATCACAAGGATGACTCTCATTCCTGAAGCTCGGAATCTTTTAATGCTTACTAGTCAAGATAAGTCAAATCTAATCAAGATGTTCCTGAACCTGAATTTGTAAATATAAGCAATCTAAGTGATACTAGCGACCCAGAATAATTCAATTGTTATGAATGAATGAATACCTTTATCGTTAAAACATATGCTAGCGAAATAAAAATCAATGTTTCTAGAAACATGTTGAATACTAAGTTTAACCTACACGTTTTCTATTTGTTATATGTCTTTATCTGATGTAATGGTTTGCTTCATGATGAATTAAGTCAAAATACGATTCATTACAGTAATTGCATATAGTTTTTATAACTATTTTGGGTTTGTTACTCAAAATAATCCTTAAGAAAAAATTGAAAAAGTACCTAAGTTTAGCTGCATAAATCAGAAAAACGGGGAAGTCCGGGGCAATACTATGTATGTGGCTCTATATATAAACACCCATAAATTAACTCTACAAAATATCACTTTGATATCTACCAAGACTTGGAACTTATAGAGCATTTAAGATTTCGCTCCATACATTTTTTTTGAATATTCAATTTATCTCGTTCAGTATAATATTTACAGAAAATTTGTGCTGACATTATCTGATCGCCGTAATTAGAGCTATCGATTCGCAAAAGAAAAAAATTGATTTGTGACAAAAAAGTTGAATGTCCGCAAATCCGAATCCGTCCCACTGTGGGACGGAGACAATTCCATCAAGGAATGATAATTTATTAAAAACTTCAACCTAAATACGTATATTACTGTAAAAAACACTTCATCCCAAATTCGTGTAATACTTTATGTAAAAATTTCATCCTAAATACTTCTTCCTAAAAACTTCATTCTAAATACGTTTGAGACATGTATGTAAAACTTTTTATACTTACGTATTATGTACATAAAATTACTAGTATACCCAATTAGTCCTAGTTGTTAAAACAATGAATTTGTTACATCTGTAACCTAGACTATTTGTTTATAAAACATCACACACTAAGTCATTTAAGACGGTAAAATTTCATTTAGAATCCTTACCGTAATCTATTCTGAAACATTTATGTTCTCAGAAATATCTATTGTTAATTTTTTGAACGTAAGTATAACTTAAACGCTCATGAATAAAATTACGGTTTTGACTATGAATAGGCCGAAAACCCAGCTAAGGAATGAGTCATACTTTGTAGAGTAAGAGGATTAAATTATTAACAACCTTATTACATTTACATTAGATACTCTTTTGAGGTAAACTACTTAATATTGTTTTAATGGTTTAATTAACAAATTAGAATAAGTTCAATAAAATTGATTTTTGCATTTTGGTTATTCTGCAGATTCGATGAAAAGTAATCGCAAAGTAATTCTTAGATATTTTTATAATTAAAATATTATATACAGTGCGTATCTGGAAACATTAACATCCCGTTAACCAAGTCTTCTACCCATTATCATTCTGAACAAATTATTATTTTGTTCTATGACTTGGAAATTCGCGTTTAAAAATTTCAACTTTTCATACAAAGTAGGTCACGTGACTTGATCATTTTCTAAGGGCGAAAGATGAAAAATTTTCGACGAATTTCCCAAAGTCGTAGAACAAAAGTTGTTCGTGGGTGTTAGAAGGCGTGATTAAAGGGATGTAAATGTTTACAGGTAAATCCTGTATTTTAATTTGAAAGATTTTTAACTCTTTCAAGGGAAGAGGAAAGACAGAAATAAAATGGTCAAATCATTATCTAATTCAAACTTTCCCGTTCCTTATATTTTGCACTGCTTTATCACACCATCCAGTCGTGGCGTTTTCCTCAAACGATTACCTATAGGTGTAGCCCAGGGTGTAGGTATCGATAACATTTCACATCTATTAACCAAGTGGTCTCCATCCTACTACTATTATAAAGGTATGTTTGTTACTCTTTCACCTAAAAACTACTCAATGGATTTGAGTGAAACTTTACCACAATATAGCTTATACATCAGAATAACACATAGGCTACAATTTTTGAGGTTTCTACGAACCTGAAGTCCACGCGAACGTCAGATGTCCACGAGCGGCGGTGATCACTAACCATCGGGTGATCCGTCAGCTCGTTTATCCGTTGTCATGTAAAAAAAACCGCTTAATAAAATTATTTAATTGTGGGAGATCCAAGCTTTGGCACGAATGGGCCGGCTCGACCGGAGTGATACCACTGCCTCACATAAAACCGTCGTGAAGCAGCCCCTGTCCTGCGTTTCGCCGAGTGAGTGAGGGTACCGGAGGCCCACCCGGGGAGGGGAAGGGGATTAAAGGTTGGCAGCGCACGTGTAACTCCACTGATGTTGCAAGTGTCCATGGGCGGCGGCAATTGCTTACCATCAGGTGATTCGCCTGCCTGTTTGCTACCTATCAAATAAAAAAAAAATCAACTTTTCATACAAAAACGCTCTCTTGACTCTGTAATCGGTATTTTTTTAATGGGGTGTTGAAAATATTTTTCTAGAAAATTCGTAAAATATTTAATGTTCGTTCGGAGTGGTTGGTAGACGCCATCAGGGATGTAAATGTTTATCGACATTGTGTTAGCTATTACGGTTACATATCTGTTTAAATACTTCATTAAACGGGACTAAACGCGACGAAAATTAATAAGTACATTCGTCACAAGCGAACTCAATTCGGTTCGCTTGTGACCACGGCTGTTGTAACGCAGTCGAAACGTCAAGCAGTAAGTGCAAGAATGTACCTACTTATTAATTTTCGTCGCGTTTAGTCCCGTTTATATGAAGGATTTGTATAATGCAACGCGAAAGTTTAAAAACATATACCTGTTTAATTTAATAACTTAAAGTTATTATTCTGAGATGTTACATTGATTTCCTAGTGCTAATTGTATTAGCGTAGTGTTACAAGTAAGGACCTAGTGCTTATTGTATACAAAGTAGTTTCCCGCCTAAAGTACCCAGTCCCTAGAATAGCAGGTTTTACCACAGAGTAAAAACAATTACAACAGACCAAGGCACCAACTTCTTACTATAAAACATTTGTTATTTGCGATACATGAACGAACGCTCCACAGTGGGGCCGCCCCATACATGAGCATGATATTAATTCAAATATAAAAGTGGGTAATTTTATAAAACTAATGATGTTATGACAAACTTGACTGTCAAGAGCATTCATTACTACTCTTTATAACATTATATTAAGTCATTTAGTATCTACAAATTGCACTTGAAGTAAGACGTAAATCGCAGTAAGATAATTTTAAATATTTTTCACAAGTTATTTATCGTGGTTAGTAAAACTAATTAATTATGTCTAATATGCCGCATACTGATAATGGTATGAAGAATTTATTGAACTATTAAATAGCTAACATTTGTTCCTTATATAGGGTGTATGGGAAAAAGTATTACTTACACTATAGTTACATATTTTTTATATTTCTGCAATGAGTTCCCTACTTTTGACTTTTGATTTAGATGGAACAACAGTTATTCTATTATATACTTCTGATTTTTTTGCGGAACTCATTGCAGAAATATGAAAAATAGTTAACTATAGTGTAAGTTATACTTTTCCTCATACACCCTATATAAGGAACAAATGTTAGCTATTTAATAGTTTGATAGATTCTACATACCACTATCAGTATGCGGCATATTAGACATAATTAATTAGTTTTACTACCCACGATAAATAACTTGTTAAAAATATTTGAAATTATCTTACTACGATTTACGTCTTACTTCAAGTGCAATTTGTAGATACTAAATGACTTAATATATTGTTATAAAGGGCAGTAATGAATGCACTCGACAGTCCAGTTTGTCATAACATCATTAGTTTTATCAAATACCCACTTTTATAAATTGAATTAATATCATGCTCATGTATGGCGCGGCCCCATAGTGCGCTCTAGTCTAGACTCTAGATTATAAAAATCTGAGGGTAATGAAAATATTAACTCAGCTATCCTACTTTTTTATGTCTGTGAGTCCTATGGATAACTTTCTCAACAATAAATCATAGGCGATGTAAACTTTTCACATAATTATGGTGAAGAATTAAAAAAAAAACAATGTATCATATTTTTACTCCTTTACATAAATATAAATACGGTTGGATTAATATGAAATTCATTATGAAATTCACAAAAATAAGCAAAAAGCCAACGGCACGCGGTGTTCCCAGGCGGTCACCCATCCAAGTACTGACCGCGCCCGACGTTGCTTAACTTCGGTGATCGGACGAGAACCGGTGTTTTCAACGTGGTATGGACGAATTTTTGTATTATTATGTGTCCAAGTAACGAAGTTTATTGTTATTTTTAGAATCAATTGCGTCGACGCATGTGTAAATGAATAATTTATTGACCGTGACCATGGCCGGCTATGCCTTTGTCTCCCTCATATTCTGTAAAGCTACTCTACGGTTCAAGGGTACTTACCAAGTTGTGATTGTGACTTGGCAAGTGACTTGACTGCCTGTGGGCAGGAAGATATATTTTTTTTCCTAATACGAATAATAAGCCTATGTATTCCCATCAGTCCCATATTCCCAGTCCCATATTACTTAGTTAGGCCGATAGAAAGCTAAAAAAACCGGGATGACACTTAGGGGAAATTTTATCTCTTTCTCGCTCTTGTCAGTAGAATATCCTCTGTTGCGTAAAATTAGAGTTTGTGAGTTTTACCTTGTACTATTAAGTATTCTGTGGTTTTACGAAAAAAAATACCACTAGAGCTCTTTATGGGCCTCACCTCGCAGTGGCCTGTCCTCCTGGCCAGTAGAACGCCCAGAAAGGGTCCGGGAAGGGCAGCTCGTCCTCAGAAGCCCGCCAGAGGGGGCATGCGGGGGTGACCAGCCGCAGGGCCAGCGAGGGGGTGAGGTGCGCGCGGGAGGGCGCCGTGTGGTGGATGATGAGGGACGCTGCGCTCTTCAGCATGCTGCTACTGGAAAGTTAATTGAGATGTTAGTTCGAAATTACACCAATAGATGGCGCTGGGTTTCAATTTCAGAGGGGGCACGCGGGGGTGACCAGCCGCAGGGCCAGCGAGGGGGTGAGGTGCGCGCGGGAGGGCGCCGTGTGGTGGATGATGAGGGACGCTGCGCTCTTCAGCATGCTGCTTCTGGAAAGTTAATTGAGATGTTAGTTCGAAATTACACCAATAGATGGCGCTGGGTGTTAATTTCAGAGGGGGCATGCGGGGGTGACCAGCCGTAGGGCCAGCGAGGGGGTGAGGTGCGCGCGGGAGGGCGCCGTGTGGTGGATGATGAGGGACGCTGCGCTCTTCAGCATGCTGCTTCTGGAAAGTTAATTGGGATGTTAGTTCCATATTGTACTAATAGATGGCGCTGGGTGTCAAATTCATGGCACAAGTTTTTCGCTTGACGGCTCCCCATAAAAAATGACCAAGTAACATGGGCCGGCTCAACTTCAAGCCCGGTGAATCTGTATAAAACCACACACGTAGGTTGACAGAACTGACCGACCGACAAGCCGGTTCAACCAGAGTTATACCACGGCCTCACAGAAGCAGCGCCTGTGCTGTGTTTCGTCGAGTCTCGGTTTCCCTATAAGCCTAGACGTTTAATTTAGATAACTTCTATACCTATTATCTATACCAATTCCCAGATAACAATTTAAACTTGAAACTGACTTGCGATAGGTTTGATGTATCAAACATGAAGCTTTGTCTCAAATTTGCCGTGGCAAGTGTATAAACTTGAGGCAAGGTTAAATCAAACTTTCTAGTTCCGAAGCAACAAACTTGCTAGAAATTTTTTTTTATAAAGTATATGCAAGTTTGACATAACAAAGTTTGGAGGCCAATCGGGGGGGAAGGGGATAAAAGGTTAGTAGCGTACTTGTTACATGTGTTCATCATGGGCGGCGGCAATAGCTTACCACCAGGTGATCCGCCTGCTCGTCTGCTCCAATCACATAAAAAAAAAACATAGTCTCAGTTCCACACACTTTCCCAAGCAGGGCGCAGTGGCAGACGTTCCCGTGGGACGCTCCACAATAGAGTCACGATCTCAATAAAGCTTCATGACTCATTGAAGTATCATTATCCAATTGGACTTCTGGTAGTCATTGTTTGGAAAAAAATCTCGTCATCGCGATGTAGAACGACCGCACAAATAACTTAGTAATCCAGTACAAATACATAGCATTACAATTTTATATTTGCGGTTGTCGCCTTTCTTGAAGAACAACACGAGTATCTTTGAAGGACCACATCAGAAATGATGTAATCCGACAAAGAACCAGAGTCACCGACATAGCCCACCGAATTAGCAAACTGAAGTGGCAGTGGGCTGGTCACATAAGCCGCAGAACTGACAACCGTTGGAGCCATAAGGTCCTTGAGTGGAGACCGCGACTCGGCAAACGTAGTGTTGGACGCCCTGCTACAAGATGGGATGACGACATTCGAAGGCTGGCTGGAGTGAGCTGGATGAGAGTGGCCGAAAATCGGGAGCGGTGGCGTGCATTAGGGGAGACCTATATCCAGCAGTGGACGAACGTGGGTTGCTGATGATGATTTGCGGTTTGCTTTGCTAAACAAAATGCACCGAGTTCGTTTCGTTCCCTGAACCGCACAAATAACTTGGTAATCTAGTACAAATACATAGCATTACAATTTTATATTTGCGGTCGAAATTTGCTTCAAAATTACCAAAGCCTTGAAACATCATACCTTAATCAACAAGCTTACAGCAAATTTTGTCATAAACTTGATTTTTTCATGTTTGACGTGACAATCTAAAAATCAAGTTTGCAGCAAGCTCGCTTGCTATCTGGGTTATAAAGAGATAAATTTTACCTTTTATACACATCGACATGTACCTTATATCCCTTATATCCAAGAAAAAGCGAAACACAACCCGATGCAATCGACGCCCAGCGCCATCTATTGATAGACAGTAGAACTACTGTCCCGAAACAAAGTGAGGGCGGGCCACTAGTTCTTTGTAAACCTCTCGACATCATAATGTTTATAGGCGGCAAATCAATCAGCCACACACACCCACTTTAAACGACTCGTGAAGTCGTAATAAATTGATAAGATAAGATAAATCAGCACACACAATGCTTTGACGTAGGTAGTTTGGAGCAAAAACTCTCCATGGAAAATCTTGCTGTAATGTTTGATTGCGTTGTAAAATTTAGTTTTGTTAATGCATCTTTAGCTGCTAAACTTTTTATAAGTAGGTACTTATATTACGTGAAGATATGCTCCTTCTAATATGCATTGTGTTGTGTGATGATAGGTCAATAGCCCTGGTGTCCTAATTGTACTGAGATCGAAGACCCGAAGCTAGGAATTATTTCACATATTTAGACACACTAAGTACCTACTACCTATCTCCTTCTCCTCCTCCAGCCTCATTCATTTCTGAGGGTCGTGATTCCTCCCATTGGAGATCAGTTTTTCTCTTATGATGGTTCTCCATCTGCTTCTGTATTTTGCAACTTGGAGGGCATCATGGAGCTCTGTGTCCAGCACCCAGCGTCCTTGGTCCGACCAAGTTATTAGACTACGACGTCTGGGTCTCCTTCCATCTACCTTGCCAGTGACCTTACCTATCTCATCAACAACCTACATTCGTCCACTGCTGGACATAGGTCTCCCCTAACGCACGTCATTGCTCCCGATTTTCGGCCACTCTCTACCTACCTACTAAGCAGTAAATGAGAAGATTTTGTGTGAATAGATTTTCGAACCAACGTACTGTTATTGTTTACCAACCACGTCACACGTCATGAGACGCTAAAAGTAGGCGTGAGGCTGATTGACCTGTTGTCACCGCGATAATAATGTCGACGATCTGATTGCTTGTCAGGCTTAAGTAGATAGTTGAGACGCAGTTGAATTGCTTTTAATAAATAAATAAAAAAAACACACAACATCTCATACATTGATGACTCCGTACTTGTGTTACCGATATCAGACAACAGAGGATCACAAAATATGTACAATACTTAAAATACATATATAACACCCAAACACTGAACAACACTGAGGGATATTGTGGAGGGATGCTTTGTCTGTTTCATCAGGACACTTCCCCAATAAAGGAGAGAACCGCAGGGGGTGGATATTTAAAAAAGTAAAAAAAAAAGTGACAGCATTAATTTTAAACCTTGACCAACTTTATACCATGTTTCGCGAGCTACGAGTCAGTTAATGGCGTGAAATCGCAATGGACCAGGCAGGAACAGTGGAGGAATCTTGTATCGGAGGCCAAGACACACTTTGCATCGGAGCTGCAGAGTAAGTAAGTAAGTTTATTAACTGCAAGATTTTCCATGGAACTTTCTGAACCACTTACGTCGTCAACTTGCAAGGCTTGTAGCCTTACGTTGTGTACTGTTGTTATTATCTCATCACGAGACGCGAAAAGTGGCCGTGGGATGATTGATCAGTCGCTCGTGTCATCAGAGGTCGATGACGAAAATAGAATGATATGGGTCATTGTTTGTTTGGGAGTTTTGGGGCGTAGTTGAGTTAAAGCAAAATTGAGACGGAGATTGAGAGACTGAAAACTACACAGTATTGGCATTAGTTAGTGATGTGTAGGGTCATCAGAAATGTAGATCCTCGGATACGGATATTACGTGTCAAAATTCGCTAATAATACGGGTGTTAGTTAACTTCCTTAAACAATCAGTATTGCTGCGCCCTGATTGCAATGCTAAACGCGCAGTGGGTCTTTCTTTTTTGTTTTAGCTATCTACTAAACTGAATCTATTCAATTAAAATTTGTGCACTGTCAGAATCTCGGCACATAGCGTCGCTAGTGTGCCATTCGCCAAAAAGTAACGGATACGGATCTTTCTTCTGCCTGGAATAGAATATTTACAAATATTTTAAATTCCTAACATAATGTACTCTACTGGGAACTCAAACCATGATCAGGATATCCCCTTTCATTCCATTGCCTAACTTGCACAGTATTTACCCGGGGAAACCCAACCCGGATTCTACCAACCTGTACATTGGGACCTCCGGGTCTCGCAACGGCTCGGATCTCGTTTCCGAACCCGGACCTGCGTTATGAAACTATTCATTGACGTACGTAGCAGTCTTGACCTCTATTCGGTTCACTAGACTTGCATTCGGTTGCGGTTTTAGAGTAACTATTAATGAAAGTATGCTCCATATTATGTATAATATGGAGTATTTTCTAGGCACTGGAAGTCTTGCCATAAGACATAACAAGATTACTTGTGACGCTCATTTTACAGACAATGTAGGTATAAGAAACAGCGTAAAATAGAGCCGTACCTATATTTCTGTAAGTTGATCAACTTCGATAAAATAACAAACGGTGCTAAGTTCTATTATCATAAATAGATTTAGTTCTATCCTAACATATTTTTCTAAAGTATAGGACTTTTCCTCCGTATCTCAAAAAAAACTTTCTAATTTTTTATTGATCTATTGTCAGTCTTGATAGTTTGTTCGCTTATTATTTTTTGAGTAGCTTTGTCCTGTTTATTCATTTCTTATTTTAATAGCGATCCGAGATTCCCAAAATGCACAACAAAAGCAGTATATAATTAATGTATATCAACAAGCAAGCTTGCTTTCGGAAATGCACTTTTCCTTAGCAACTGCGCGCGCGCCGAGCTAGTCGCGTGCGTGCGTCTGTACGGAAACAGGTTTAGATACTTTACGTTTGATGAGGATTACATAATTAGAGCAATTTGTGGTTTATTCCAACACTAGTTTTTATACATACTTATAGTGAGGACAATCAAGATTACCTCACTCCGCCTGATGGTAAGCGGCCGTGAGATCCAAATATTAGGTTGACAGGCAGCGCAATGTTGCTTGACGATGGACGTGGTCCCCCGGAAGGTCATCGTAGTTCACCCTAACAAAATCCTGACAGGTCGGACCAGACATGCAACTAAAAAGCCTAACCGTATTCCGTAACCTTCCGGACTCCTGGCATATTTGGCTGGCAAATATAAGCACGTCATCTAAGTATACAAAATCCATTGCCTTGGAAACACATTGATATTATGAGCTACTTAACCTTACATACTTTCATTAACTTTAAGCATTTCTCAATAAAGGTTTTACCAGGTAAAATTGGAAACAACCTCGAATTGTGGGTTTTACTGTTTTTATAAATAGACTACGGAACTGGTTAGCGTTTACGTTGCGCAGGAGTGTGACGTCGGTACACAATCGATTCCATTCATGAATTTATGTTTGCTTCCACAAGCAGTTGTAGACCTTATTGTGATCTATTTTAATGTTATTTTCATTTAACATCTGTTTATCATTATCACATTATATTTGGCAGGTTTTATCAATTTTAAGCCTTATGTTTACCAAATTAAATGTCACATTATTTATATTTACCGGTTTTGTTATTAGGTCAATGACGTAAAATTCTTATAAGCTAAGGAAAAATCGAGTCAACATTGTCCTTTTGCGTGCGTGAGATATAATGTGGAATTTGTACCGTAAAGGAAAATCATTCGTATAATTTTGTTAGGGAATTATTCCAATGGAATTATCAGTGGGAAATCTTAGCGGTTTGTTTGTATACAACTGTTTATTGTTTATGTGGAAAATACTGAGATTCTTTGATTGATGAGATCAAATTGTTATATGGGTTTATGAATGAGAAACCTCCAAGCAATTTGGCCTGAACTGGACTTGTTCTTTTTTTATGTAAACATATATATGAATGTATGTACCTATGTATAATGTAAGTAAAAAAAACATTACTTACTCATGATCATGACTGAGGGTTAAGTACCCCCTTTGATATTCTAATATGGGTTGTTGTTCCTTGACTACCAACTAATTCTGCCATTAGGCATCTTAAAAGAAGCTTAGAGGCCTCTTCTACATCAAATACGTAATATTTTAAAATCTGATGTCAATTTCGGAGGATAGGTTTAAAGACTGCCACGGTAATGACATCTTGATGAGAACGACCTTATTTATATTCAAAATCCTATTATACATATAAGTAGTTTAACGAACACCAAGTTTATTGTTTTCCAGTACAATGTGGTTCTGTCCTCTGACGTCACGGCTGTCAAACGATACACCAACTGCGCAGGATTGTACCGCGTGACGCAGCTTCCCGTGCTAATGTGCGCTGATTGCCGTGAAAATGCGGTCGGCTCGGTATGAGCTTATGCGCAGTGTGTTTTGTAAAAAGTAAGTATCAGCCTATACTGTCCCACTGCAGGGTAAAGGCCTCCATCGAGTCTTCGCTACTATGATGGGATTAGGTGTAATCACCACGCTTGGTGATCACAAACCCGAGCTATGTTCGAAAAATTCGAAACATACTTTTTGCTCGTGTACTTGGACCGGGGTTATAGTGTCCTACCATCACATCATAGTAGTGTTTTTTTGTATTTAAACAATAACATCTAGAGCCATTTACAACAGTGGCGATGGGTGATTGTCGATCCCTCTCCATATAGCATCAGGCTATCCATTGCTTGCAAAGAATGTAGGGTTTTTGGGCATATGGTCCGAAACTCCGAAATCATTAATATTTATTGTGAATCACAGGTATACATAAAATGCAGTTGTTTGGAATAAAGTAGGTAGTCTCACTGTGTTCTGCTTAATATTTTGGTGTAGATACAAATAAGGTTAAGAACAAACGAATCATTAAAATACATAGCATATTGACAAAACACTCAAAATATTTTAGCAAACTAACTGTTAGATATGAAATCGCTGACAGCATACTAGCATTTCTGGACCAGGAATTCATGGAGTTTAATTTTAAATGGCACTAAAAGTAGGTACCTATGTCATTGAAACTAATAATATTGCAACACCTGTAAATGGTAATTAAGTTCCTAAGCTATATTTACTTCTACGATCTGTATGTTACAACATACAGATCGTAGAAGTAAAGTAATTAGTAATAAAGTAAAGTTTATTACTAATTAATAGTGTACACACTATTAATTAGTAATAAACTATTTGATTTTGACTAATTCGTTGATGTTCGTTGATGTGGGGGATTCATCCAGGTTTCTTTTGAGGGGAGTTAACATTGAAATGCTATGTGTCACTAGGAGACAGTCCTTTGTCCGACTGACACATTGTGTTGTGACACCGGATCTGTCTGGTAGGAGTATCCAGTAGGTAGCGTGGTCTGTACCGCGCAGCGACGTCGGCGCCTGGTACGTTATCCACGTATTTCACGCTAATATATCGTTGATAACACTTATCTAATTACGTTGTATTGTTTTTGTCCATTAATTCAAGTGCAAAGCGATGTTTCGTGGAACAAATATTATTGTGATCCAAATTATTTGTAGATTTATTTATTAAACTAGTGGCCCGCCCTCACTTCGCTTCGGGACCGTAATTCAGATATGAACCAATAGATGGCGCTGTGTCCAATTACATCGCGCAAGCGTTTCGTGTTTTCGGTTTACCTATAAGCCTTGTCGTTGTCTATAGAAGTTATCTCTTTATAAATAGTATAGAAGACTAGTGGTTCTCATTTCGTTTCGGGGCATTAGCTCTACTCTGAATCAATAGATGGCGCTGTGTCCAATTACATCGCGCAAGCGTTTCGTGTTTTCAGTTTCCCTATAAGCCTTATCGTTGTCTATGAAATTTACCGCTTTATAAATAGTATACTTAGAAGAAGATAATGTAATAATATAAAAAATAACAACTTCTCATACATTGACCTGACTCCGTACTAAATAGCTTTACCTAAGCACTTTTGTAAGAGATATCAGACAACAGAGGAAATAAATAAGATAATAATAAAAAAAACATTCAATTATTAAAATTTTATTCGGATATGAAACCTGTAAGTATGATGTTGTGAAAGGTTAGGCAATATTATCTTTTTAAACTACTCTACTGTTTTACGACTAGACAAGTATTAAACAACATCAACAAATAATCGCTTATCATTCTTTATTGGCTAAATATTGGCCTTGATAACAACAATTTCAAAAGCATTTTTTACGATTGTCATTTTTTAAAAGTAAATAATCATCGTTACAGACGTATTGATAAAATGTATCGTCATCATGACTCGACAAGACTACGCTGGCTCAGCGATTCACGGTGAGTCTTGGCACAGTCGTGGCCTTGGCCGACGTCAAATTTCGCCATTTCGTACGGTCCTGTCCTGTGCCAATACGGTATTTGTCATATATTTATAATTATGTAATTATTTATTATAACATTGATATAAACGTTGTTGAAAGAATTACTCTACTCTCATTTAAACCACATCGAAAACACAATTTTTGGGAAAGCCCAAAAAACTATAAAAACATTTCTCTTAAATTGTGTTTGGTAGCATTTGTGCGAACAATTTTATTACAATATGCAATTGGTGCAACAAAATATAGTATTTTATTTTCGCCCCTAATCCATAGTAATTGGTTTTAAATTCCGAAAAAGATAAATAGCCCTCTTTTGCGAATTGAGGAGCCTTTATTGGCGCTGACACTTTAATGCGTTCACACTATATCTAGCGTTTTTATGATCGAATGTGTTGTCATTAAATGTCGCGATATAAAAAAAAATGCGCTAGACAATCACACCAATCAACCTGGCTTCAAACTAGGGCAACCCCTGTACTATGAGTACCAGATGACGATAAGTAGCTGGGGGCGTCAACCCAGAACACCCAGACCCAAGAAGACTTAGAAAATGTAGTTTCCAAAATTGACCTTTTTCTTTTTATAATACTAGTGGCCCGCCCTTACTTCGCTTCGGGACCGTAATTCAGAAATGAACTAATAGATGGCGCTGTGCTAAATTACATCGCGCAAGCGTTTCGTGTTTTCGGTTTACCTATAAGCCTTGTCGTTGTCTATTCTATAAAAGTTATCTCTTTGTAAATAGTATAGAAGAAGATATATAGAAGAAACTTTACCTTTACTAACTTTACCTATAAGGTTCAGGAATTGGCATTACCACGCACGCAATACTTTTACCGCGCATTATTGTACTTGACCTGAAAAAAATATTTGTTCGCCATTTTTCTTCTACGAAATATCATGTTTATCATAATAATAATATTTTTCTTGGATAATATTCCACTTCAGGTCAAACGATTTGCCCCGATTATTCGGTCGTCAAGATATTTGTTTGTGGTTTCCTGCTTGTTTTACGAAAACAATAATATTTGTCGGAATGCGTGTTTTGTTGCGTAAATTGAGGGCATTTCAGCTTAGGTAATAATTACATGAAGATCTAATGTCATGATTGTTTTAAAGTACAGTGGCCAGCACATTAAGTTACTACAATCTGTCAAATTTCCTCAGTTGATATTGAACCAAACACGTTTGACATAAAAGTGAGGTTCGATTGAAGAAATTTGACAGATTGTAGTAACTTGATGTGCAGGCCACCGTACCTACTTCTTCTTCTCGTGTCGGTGGCATTAAGTTGTTAAATTTTCTCAGCCCTATACTCCGCCAAATCGACTGCGCTGTCGGTAGGCTGCAGGAGTTCGCCATATGTGCAGTTGTCCGGGCATAAAGGGCATGTCAGGAGATGAGCCATGGTTTGGGGGGCGGCGCCGCACTCGCAAACGTTGCTTGATGCGTCCGCGAACCCCCATTTACTTAAGTTATCCCTACAGCAACCGACCCGAGCGTGCAGCCTGTTTCAGTACTTAGTATCTACAGTCAGCCATACATCAGGTTACCACAACCTGTCAAATTTCCTCAATTGATATTCCACCTAATGTGTATGAAAGTAAGATGAGAGTTGATTGAAGAAATTTGACAGTTTTGTATAATATTACTTTGATGTGTGGCGTCCGTACACACTTAAATACATTATGTAGTACATATTAGTAAGAGGGAAGGAAAAAATTGAGATGGGACTTGTTTTCAAAACCTCTAGCTCGAAAATTTAGTGCTCTGTTCCATGAAAAAAATAATAACACAGGTTTAACAACTATAATAATAAAAAGCAGCAAATAAATGATCATTGGACATTTCTCCTGAACTTGTTTGTTTGTAGTTACAACCGTAAATTCCAAAGTTTTATCGCTTAATGTTGACAATGCCCAAGTTTATCAATGTGTTAATGAAAACAATAACATAATGTTTTGGGGACAAGTAGCGTTGGATACTAAAAATACATACCTGAGTCACTTCTCTGATAACTTACATCAGCTGATAATGAGCTGATGGACTGATGTCTATCGAACTGGTATTACCTGGAAGGAAATAATAAATTCATTGATATATTCAATTGATCTTATCTTCAATAACAATATACCCATAAAGACTTGCGTCTTTCTTTATGAAGATGTAATCAGCTAAATAAATAATTTCACTATCTTTACTAAGAATTATGTACAATGTGTCGATAAAGTCATGCAATTAATGATGGCGCCACTACACAGCTTATGTATTAGAGTCTGGTAACCCCATTGGTTATAAAACATGGCAACTCCATTACTTAGTTCCCAAGAAATTTCACTAAACAAACATTTGTGTGATGAACACTTGTGTTTGTCCAATCTGGGTGTAATATTTGTAATCCCTTTGTTTTCCGATCTGTAACAACTTAACAACAAAATAACAACAAGTGCTCAAGCTACTTTTTAGTATTTATTTAGATGTTGAGTGTATTTTTTTATTCATTAACATTTGACGTATTTTCCAAAAAAAACTAAATGACGGCATTTACACTTTGTTACTCATTTTATTGGTAATAAATCTTATTGTCACTAGTTGGCTTTCTATATCATTTTCACTATCAAGAATATATTTTTCATCATTTTTTATCAGCCGTACAGCCACACATCAAAGTATACAAAACTGTCAGATTTCTTCAATCAACTCTCATCTTACTGTCATGCACATTAGGTTGAAAATGAATTGAGGAAAGACAGGTTGTGGTAACCTGATGTGTGGGTGACTGTACATCGTCCACATGTAGGACATTCAAGAACATAATCTCCTTATCGGTTATCGAAGCCATCGACGTGAATCATGCGCTTGTTTTGATGCACTTTGCTAGAGTCGAGTGCATTCTGAAAGCGGAAACGATTGTTGTGAAATATGTCACTCTTTATCTTTGTGTTTCAAACGGTTTTAGTTACTATGTCAAAGTTAGTGAAGTTTTTAGTAAACTAGGTCAAATCAACAAATAAAATACTTATTATGTAAATTCGTATTTTTTATATCAGGGAAGCTGCTAACAATTAACAATAGTATTTAGGTTTGCACAGGTATATTACAAGTGAAAACTCGAATGCTATTGTTATTATTTTTGGTAAGCTTGAACGCTGTGATCATTTTGATTCTGACTGTACCGTTTCTCCAAAATATGTACAGGTGTATCTGTGAACATTTACATCCCTTTAACCAAGTATTCTACCAACCATTGGTGAAAAACATTTTGTTCTATGACTTTTGGAGATTCGCATAAAAAAAATCAACTTTTCATACAATGTCGGTCACGTGACTTGTTCATTTTGTATGGGGTGTGTTAAAGGGATGTAAATGTTCATAGATACACCCTGCATACGACAAATTCTGCTAAATGTCAAGTACAGGTAAATCTGAGCTAAATTTTACGTTAATAACATTACATATCGTTTCCACTTGACACCAGCTGAAGAAATGAGGTCAAAAAACAAACCACAGAACTAGATTTAGTTGCAAATCATTACGGCAATAGTGCCGTAATGCTTAGTCATAGGACTAGGCACGGGCTAATCGCATAACCTATTATCATAACTAGGGCTACCTGATAAGAGGTCATCGACCTTTACTACTAGGCTTGTAAACAAATAGTAGGATCGATCATCAAAATGCGGTGACTCAATGTTTACAGTTTACTAAGGCATTCGAAGCGAAGTAGCGGGGAAACAGTATGATTAATGCATCATGTCATGTTGAAACCTTTATTGTGTTAGAATTTGATCCCTTGTCGTGTAAAAGTTTTGCTACTGGAAATTAGTCAAGTGGTTGAATGTGTAGCTTCGTTTATTAAGGGGAATAAAACAAAGCACGGGAGACCCAAATATAAATGGAGACAACATCACATACATTGTCCTGTAACAATTTGTACAAAGGCTGACAGCTACTTCGCCCAGCGATTTTCAATCACTATCCAACAAGGTGCCCTGCCAGCATTTTGAGACATTGCCACAGGGGCCTCATCATCAGCAACCCACGTTCGTCCACTGCTGGACATAGGTCTCCCCCAATGCACGCCACCGCTCCCGATTTTCGGCCACTCTCATCCAGCTCACTCCAGCCAGCCTTCGAATGTCGTCATCCCATCTTGTATGTAGCAGGGCGTCCAACACCGACCGAGCGTTTGAAGGACCGCATCAGAAATGATGTAATTAGACAGAGAACCAGAGTCACCGACATAGCCCACCGAATCAGCAAACTGAAGTGGCAGTGGGCTGGTCACATTAGCCGCAGAACTGACAACCGTTGGAGCTATAAAGTCCTTGAGTGGAGACCGCGACTCGGTAAACGTAGTGTTGGACACAGGGGCCTACTCTGTTTTATTTTTTCTTTTTGGTAGTTTTTCATATAGCTTTGTAAGATCCTGAGGTGCATTCTCGGATTCCAATCACGACCCTCCGTTTGAAAGCCTTTCTTATCTACTAAGACTCCGCGCAGACTACAATCGGCCGATAGTTTGGTCGGCTTCTTAACCAGTATGAAGATGTATGCAGGTGCGCACATTACAGTGATTCAGTATCGGCCGATAAAAAAGTTTGATGCGGACGAACCGGGCCAACCCGACTAAACTATAGGCCGATAGTAAGTCTGTAGTCTGCGGGGACTCTTACTGAGATACCATCGCTCGTTTGCTACCAATCTTTGGTATTTATAAAGAGGTAAATTCTATAGAAATTGACAAACCCTATATACAAATCGGAAGACAAAACACTAGCGCGGTACAATCAACACCCTGCGCCATCTATTGGCAGACAGCTTAACTCTGTCCCGAAACGAAGTGAGGACGGGCCACTAGTCACGAATAAAACATAATACAATCGTTATAAGAGCAAGACATGGCCCCATTAGCTAAACGCATGTAATCGTAACTCGTTTTTTGATGCGTGCGCACGCGCACGTGGTGGATACATTCGAGTCTAACGGCTAACGGTGCTTGTTATAAAAACAATAGACGTCATAGAAACCGCGTTGAGACGGTTTTTCATATCACGTAGTTAAATTTGGGACGGGTTTTTCCATACATTTCAGTTAAATACTTACTGAGAATTTATTTTGCGTTAAGACTAAGGTAATGTCAAATACAATAAAAGAGCATACTTACAGACAGCTTGTGAGTCAAGGTTATCAACTTTTTCGTCTGGGAAAACACGTGTTGTCTAGTAAATCTTGCAACGCGGTAATCGCTTACCATCAGATGATCCGTCTGTTCGTCTGCCCCCTATTTCATGAAACAAAAACGTTATAATGAATAGTAAAACTGTAAATAACTTCTCCAAACATGTTCCAGTTTAAAACAAAACAAAACATAGCGATTCTTACTTTGAGGTTACTATGCAAAATTCAAATAGGCATAACTATAAACAAACTGAATTAGCATATTGTTTGTTCGAGTATTTCTATTTAAAGACTACTTGCGTCTATTGCAAGTAGGAAAACAATAAATAGACTATTTATGTCCAACTTTAGAAACAATGACATTTTCAATTTAAACAAAGAAACACAAGGATAGTTATAACGCGTCAAGAAAGTCGTGACAATGGATGTTTAGGGAGTTAATATCTTCCAACCGATTCGGCTTAGTGCTCAAGTATGTACGCAAACACCGATGCTCTCTATTCCCTTACCCGCTTAATTCAATGGGAAACCAGTGTGACACGACCGAAGAGGAAATGGGTGCAAGACGTGGCTTAACATTCTTTCCGAGTCATGAGGATACAAGATAGTCAACTTAAAGACTTCAATTTGTACCTGAGTTTTTCTGTTCAGAAATTCTCAGTGTCAGCCACTCCAATGGTTAGTAACCCTGTGGCCTAGATTTTGTGTGGCTGTATAGTAATGCTATCTCTATGGGTTCTGAGGCGCTCACAGGAACCTAACAAAAAGCTGTGAGAGGATGCCACTTGCTTTAACTCTCTAGGCATAAAAGAAATGATTACATATGATTTAAATAAAAGAATATATGAGGGCTGAATGTATCTTTAAAACTAGGTTGTAAATATCTTCTCCGTACATGCAATTAAAAAAGTGAATACTTTGTTTCTGGCTAAGTCACGTAACTTTAAGAATCGAACTAAACTTAGTCTAAGTTACATACACAGCGAATATTGACACAAAAAAGTATTAACGTGAGGAAGTCCACGTATCTAAGAATGAATGAAATGGTCTGGTCAAGAGTTGCGTAACAATTGGAGGCACGTGCGGAGTCTCGGTCCGTGACATGTGCCACTTAACACGCAACGGTATCTTGGACGACCTCCAAGATAATTGGTGAGTCTTGCTCCGGAATATTCTGCATGAATTGGATCTTTACTCTATGAAGTAGGGCAGTCAGGATCTCGAGAGAAGTTGTTTATACAAAAAACTTGAATGAGAAGGACGAAGGTTTCAAAAAACCGGCCTAAGATATCGACTAGAAAAACAAGGACCATTATCCTCATATTTTAATAGGACACCAGTGTGACACACACGACCGAAGAGGGAATCACGAGACTGGGGGACAGGTGTAAAAAACTTAACTGCCGTCCGTTCTAATGAGGCTAACCCGTGTCAAATATCCGCTAAACGGCGTACTGTAGCCTTACCATGAGTTGGAAATACTATCCTCGCTATCGAAAACTATCGCTTTGTCTCTTTCATTGTGATGCATTTGAAAGAGACAGAGCAATAGTTTACGTTATGTCAGTTTTAGATTTCAACTCATGGTAGCGCTACTGAGGTCCAACTTCAACGTCATTGGTTTAGTGACATATTGACATCTCAAATCAAAAATAACCAATCCCCGTGTAGATGGACCTCAGTTCTTCTGTACGCTATGTTATGTAGCGGATTTGTCACACGCGATAGGCCCCCATTAGGTACTATTACAATAACGCATAAAACATCTCGCAATATTTATGCAGGAATTGCAATCTTAGTCGGGGAAACCACATGTATATTCCCCTGCAGTAAAACAAATAAAACTCGGTACTTCACCGGTTTATCGTCCAACAGCCCTGAGCCGACTGGACTACATCCTTCGCATAATAATGCAGCCAAGTTCATTGAAAATATTAATATAACCATTACTACGGTAACCTTAGAGTTTAAAATTGAGTTAGTAGTTGGTTCAGAATTTGTTGTAGTTGTGGGAGTCCCCAAAACAATGTGGCAAATATGAGATGGAAATACGTCAAGCGATAAGCAGGAAAAACGGTAGCAATTTTTTAAACACTAAATTCTACGGACATAGGAGTAATAAGTAGGTTATAAAGTAATTTAGTTAGTAAATCAATAGAAAAATAGGCGTAATAAAATATAACCACTTATTGCAATCCCATCAAAAGCATCATTTAAGTGTACAGGATGTACTATCAGTGAAAATTCCATTCTGAACACCATTTTGGTTTGGTGACTTGGTCATTTTGTATGGGGAGTTGAAAAAATATTGGACAAATTTTAGTAAGTTGTAGAACAAATGTGGTTCAGAAAGTTTTACAAGACGTGGTTAATAGAATGTAATTATTCACCGATCATCCTTTAATGTTGATGTAACATAGTCCATTTTGCGATGATAAAACTGGCTGTAAAATCCACTGAATGAATGGTCTAGAGCAAATTTATCTTTCTTCTGTAGAAAAATGCTCTCAAAATTTGCACTAATCGTTGGCTAGATTTCAAATCCCCTTTGGAATTTCTCTTCAAACTAATACTGGCATAGCACGTTACTCATCGTAGGGGGAATGTCCTAGTTACCTGCTGAGCCCAGACTAAAAAAAAACATTGTTACGCTTTTTGCTTACAATTGTTCAATAATAGACTCAATTACTTCGTATTCTTGGGTTTTTTTAAGTATCAATTATTTGTTTTTATTCATACATCTCTCTTATCTTTGTGTCTTAACCTGACCTTCGCAATCCTTTAACAGGGGAACAAGACCAACTGACTCTTGTTTACGTGTCCAAAACTATCCGGTTACCTCACAGTTTCACATTTTTATTGTGATAGGTGGTAGACGAGCAAACGGTTCACCTGATGGTAAGCGATTGCCGCCGCCCATAGACGTAGAGTCATAAGTTCGATGCTAACCTTTAACCCCTTTCCCCCAATTAGGCCTCCGCTACCCTCACTCACTCGACGAAACACAGAGCAGGCGCTGCTTTACGCTGGTCTTCTGCAAGGCCGTATCATTCCGGTCGAGCCCATTCAAGCCGAAGCGAGTCTCTCCCACGTAAAAACGTTTTGCGTCGTCGTGCACCTAATGGTAGCATGTGAATTGATTTTGTTTTCATTATTACATCGAGTCCAGCATTCCCACGTTTAATATCATGTTGTTTCTGAGTGGAAAGTCCAGTTGCTATGTCGTACAAGGTTTGTAAGATAGCGTTATCTCACAAGTGTTATTGACTGAAGAGTTGATAACTGTGGTAATTAGTTTAATTGGCAATTAGCGGTGTGGTTGTAACTAGCTGAGGATCGTGTCAGAATAGATAGTGGTGGAGTATTTACTACGCCGTAGTATGATGACACGAATACTTTCATACATTTGAATGGTTTTAAATCGGCATTCAAATCAGCCTTCATCGTCCTGAAACGAATTTAACTACGACCATAATATTATACACCCCGATTGGTCTAGTGGTTTATAATTAAGGCCGTAATCTTGAGGTCCTGGTTCGAGCATAAAGAATTTTTCGAACATAGCTCGGGTTGTGATCACCAATCCGCAATAAGCAAGCGTGGTGATTAAGCATAATCCCATCATGGTAGCGATGAGTTGATTATTATGAGCCTTTGCCCTGCAGTGGGACAGTATATAACAACAATAATATACAAGGCTGATACTTTACTTTCACTTTATTTACAGTAATTTGATTTATACCTACTATGATAGTGTCGAATTTTAGTTCCATTCATTTACTCGATAAGATTATCAAAGTAGGAATGTACGCGGAAATGGGCGGTGGACATTTTGATAATGACCGTACAAACAGTTGTATTCTACGAACCTCGTTATCGCTGCAGAAGCTTTATTTCGAATTCCAATTGACTTAGGTCTTCGGAATGTCATAGATAGATAAGTGATTTTTATCACTACATATTTTACTAGGAGCATCACCAGGACAACAACAAAAGGAGGTAGGTATGTTCAGGAGAGCCTTAAAGGGTAAAATAATACAAATTGTCATCATATTTTGGCCCACTTTATGAAGATCATATCAAATTACTGGTAACTAAACAGGCTTCTTGAATACCTCAACATGCTGACAGACTATAGCCAGGTGATGGACGCATGTCACCGATGGCACACGACAACATACTGCACCTGTCCATCTGGCTCGTTAAATATGGCTTTTCTAAAAAAATAAGTATCATATTTTAAGCGTACAGACTATTGTCATAGCACCTGCTCTAATCTTTTATGGACAACGACAAGGGTTATAGCTGAACCGTATAGTTCGCGACATGCAAGTTTGACGATGACTTTGAGTGCGGAGAAACTAACTTTAGTAGAAAGTCTTCTATTTTAAAAGTACGCTAACTAACGGTCACCGCTATAGTTAGATGCCGCGGAATATCCTAATCCTAACTAATATTATAAATGCGAAAGTAATTCTAGTCTGTCTGTCTGTTACTATTTCACGCCAAAACTATTGAACGGATTTAAATGAAATTAGACATGCGCGAAATAACTCTTTTAAAAGACTAAGGAGTTATAACTCTTTTGAAGAAAAGAGTTATATCGCTCTTTTACATCTTTAACTCCCAACTAACTCCGTAACTCAAAAGACTAAAAAGACTTGAATGAAGTGATTGATGCGCATAACGAAATACAATACAACTACGTAAATAATTTGTTTCTAGCACGCGAAAAGTAACAATAAAGTTAATTATTGCTAAAAACGGCCACTTTTAGCAATAATTGACATTATGGTTACTTGTCGCGTGTTTTATAAATTGTATTGCATCTTGAAAAATTCAATTTACCTCTAAGTCTGTAATGTTTTGATTTCTTAAAAAAATCGTATTGGCGCTAGTTTCATTTGTATAGCCCCTTAAGCTACTATCAATCTACAGGCGGACGACACTCGGCGTAAAAAACATCGACCGACCGCGTAATTTTCATCGAAATTCAGTCAGCCATTTTCTTCCAAGCTTATTTGCACATCCTGGGATCACGGCTTTAGGTTTCTATAAATAATGGTTTCGTTTTTCGTATCTACTTTTTTCTTGATTGTTAGTGAGCTAAACGTCTCCAGGTTAACTCTCCTCTCTTCCATAAAAGGGCATACTTAAACTTACCTAGTTAATCGTATACGAGTATTCAATTTGACGATACATCTTGACAGCAGATGATCCCGTTTAACGCAAAAAACGATAATCCAAACTAAACTACGCAAATGTCGTCATAAGCTGGCGTGCCACGTGTCAAGTTTGACGTTGTACAAAATCGCGTGGCAAAATGGCGCCAGCTCGCAACTCCAGTCAAATCTTGCGCAAGTTTAAGCGCACGCGAAAATATGCTTTATTTTCGTATATGGATGGAAGATGACATTTACCTATCTATTTCACACGAATAAATTATCTTTATTATCTCCAGCTTCTACCTGATAGCGTACAAAATCGTGTGGCAGTATGGCGCCTGTCGGCAACTACAATAGACTTTTGTGCAAGATTTAGCGTATGCTAATATGGGTTTTATTTCCTTACATTATTACTAAAAGATGGGCTGGCCATTTTATCAGGAACGTTTGCTATTATCACCTACTACACTATTGGTACTTAAATTAGATAGTGATGATAAGAGTATTAGCTAGGATCTAAATGTTGATACTGATTCATAGCTGCGCAGATTGTGGTTTGAGTCTAAATATAAAATTCACGGAAAACATGATTAGAAAAAGATCGATGATATTTTCCAGCAATGATAGCATCTTATCGCCAGGTGGGCGAAATACAGGGTAATAAGCCCTGTAAGTATATTAATAAGTAAGAAAGCTGGAATTAAACCGACGATAACGACAATTTCTTGTGACTAGGACTGGTGTTGCAGGTGTCTATGGGCGTGGAAATAGCTTACCATCAGGTGCTTACAAGGATTACCTGATGGTAAGCGATTTGACTTGAGTTTTGTACTTTGTTCTTCTTCTTCTTCTTTGGGTGCCTCTTCAGTCTTGAAGGTTAGCCGCCAGTTTCCTGAACTTCTCTTTATCTTTCGAGAGATTGAATAGTTGTTCGACGCTGGTGATTCCGGGCCACTCACTTATATTCCGTACTTAGCCACGATTTTATCCTCCGTCCACGACACCTAGTCCCATCATTATAAGTTGGAGTAGATTATACCTATTGTGTCTTAGGCTAAGACTCTTAGCACGTGATCGAGGTATTCAATATTCCTCTTTTTGATGGTCTTCATTAATTTCATTTGTACTACTTTACCCCTTTGAAAGTACGAGTACGCTGTTTCTTTCCTCTACCTAAAGATTTTCTGTAAGATATTGATACAAGACCGCCATATTGTACTTACTATCTGCTGTTGTTGTAGCCTAATATTGAACTTTGTTTCAGTGCGATAAAGAATCTATAAGCAATGATAAAAATGTCACAGCTTTCGTCATATTTAGCAATGTTTGCAGTATTGAGAACATTTTCACTTGAATAAACATTAGTTGCTAGGCATCAAAGATTATGAACAAAATGTTATGCAATTTTCAGTGAAGTAGTTTTATGTAAAGAGTTGTTTTGTTATTAATTTTAAAATAGGTAATACCACCTTCGAACTTATCTTTATTTTACACACAATTTACGAGGTATTATGGGAATAACATCTACTTACTTATGATAACACAATCTTAATCACTGTTGAGAAGGAAATGTTTGTAAATAAGTATTATGTTATCAATAATATTAATCATTAACTTAAGACTTCATGGAACTAATTTGTGAGGTAGAACTGTATTATTATACTCGTATTTACCAAATTATCTTGGTGAGCAATGACTCGTCTTGACGAGTATAAATAGAATATGCGAGATTAGTATGAAAATATCTAAATTTAAACCATCTTCGCAGTAAAAGAGTAGGCAGAGTAGCAGTACTTAAAATAGCAGGTACTTTTATCTTAGGCATTACCTAGTCTAGTACACAAATTGTAATGATTACTTTGAAAAGAGGTTCTTCTTGGTAGAAATGGAAATACCGCGTCAACAGTAATTACTTTATTACCATACTAGTGGCCCGTCCTCACTTCACTTCGGGATCGTAATTCAGAAATCAACCAATAGATGGCGCTGTGTCCAATTACATCGCGCAAGCGTTTCGTGTTTTCGGTTTAACCTATAAGCTTTGTCGTTGTCTATAGAAATTATCTCTTTATAAATAGTATAGATTGACATTCATAAAAGTTGTGTACGGATTTCAACTGAATAAAGAAGTGAGTCAAATTATGGATTTGTATGGACGAATGTATGAAATCTCTAAATTCGACTTCAATGTCGAGTGCACGAGAATTGGTCCCCAGGACATGGCCGTACCAATGCAGCGTTAGCGACTCTCCTGTAGTGTCTGCTATGCGTTAACATTTAAGTAGTTCTAGATGCTTTACTGTGTTCTTTTAGATTATGCCAATGAAAAAATAAACCAGATAAAAAGGTCATTGAATTTCCTACGAAATGACTCTCAAAAGACGTAGCCAAATATCGGAGAATTGGCAAGGAAAAGAATCAAATGTGTTCTAAGAAGTTTTTCTGGTTTGAGCGTTTAATTCATTGAAATGGCTTATACCTGGGTTAAACTTATGCAGCGCACTTGTGACTACTGATGTTGCAGCTGGTGTCTATTTAAGGGCGGCAATCACTTCCCATCAGGTTAATATTCCTGAGGTGGTAGCGCTATGTGGCGGGTCATTACATTCCCTCTGATATGTTTGAGTGAAATAATGGCTGACATATACATCATACTTGTGTACAGGTGCCGCCTCTGGGGACTGGTATGCTCCAGTTTACCTCATTCTTAGATTTCTAACAATTTTATTCATTTTGAGTATTGGACTGTAGGAAGTATATGAGGAAATCATTGTAATAAAAAATTTTGGCGATTAAAAAGAGTAACTGGCGAGTTTCTTGCCGGATCTTCTCGTCAGAATCAACTTTCCGATTCCAGTCTGCTCATTTGCCAACTATCACATAAAAAAAAATTGTTTAATATTAATAGTAACTACATAAGTAGGTGTCCTAGAATTCTTCAAATTACTATTGAAAACAATGTTGACACTCGCGTTAACATCCCGTTACTTCCACGTAAGCCATTAGTACCAAATAACTGTCTATACCAGTTTTCGGAATCACTCCAAATTTCCACTGATCTACAATCCATATTGAAACTTTATAATGAGCGACATAATGACTTCGACTAGCTAGAAGTTAGCTGTCGATAATGAACGGAATAATCGCTTTGGAAATCGTAACCTTCCCCGAAGCTCGGGGTTCGTAGTAAAACCAATAGTTAGGGTGGCCAGATCGCCAGTTCGTATGTAAAGTATCAGCCTATATACTGGCCCACTGCAGGGCAAAGGACTCCATAGAAATCAAGTCATCGCTACTACGAGTATGATGGGATTAGGCTTAATCACCACGCTTGCAAAATGCGGATTGATGATCACAGACCCGAGCTACCCAGTTCGTATGTGATTGGAAAATTTTACCATAGGATGACTTCAATCGTGGGAGAGCCATGCTTCGGCATGAATGGGCCCGCTTGATCCAAGTGTTACCACGGCCTTACAAGCGTCTGCGCTGTTTCGTCTAGTGTGTAAGGGTACCGGAGGCACAATGGGGAAAGGGGGTTAAAGGTTGATAGCGGACTTGTGACTCTACTGGTGTTGCAGGTGTCTATGGATGACGGCAATCCCTTAGCATCCTTCTGCTCGTCTGCCACCTATCACATAAAAAATGAACGAGGCAGAAAGTTTCGCGAGAAACTCAGTGCTGAATGATGTTGATGACATTGACGACAATGAAAAGAAATGGTGGCATTTGGGCACCCTACTGAAAATGGCAGAAGTAGGCCTCACTGGCTGCGTTCGTGGAAGCGCCCCAATCACTGGGTCACGGCAAAGGGCGCGGCCTTGCCCCGACCGATCGATGGGGGTTAAAAGCCTCAGAGTTGTGGCTCGTTCGTAACCTTTGCTTCTGATGACTATGTCTAGGCGTTCCTAACCTTTTCATTGTTGCCCCTGTGACTTATGAGGAAAATTGAATTTACTTGTTTACCTCCTTGTATTTGTAACATTTTTATGTAACCGTAATTATTTATCTTATGTTCCTTAATATAAGGTTCTTAGTTATTCGCTGCTGCCTATCTAGCTGATCTACCCTCTCCAGTGGCGTAGCGTGGGTATCGGACTGACCGGGGCGGAAGACTATATAGCCTTCCTCTATTCTTCCTAAAATTTGCCGCCCCGCACCCACTACGCTACTGTAACCCAGGTTTTATCGTTTTTAGGGTTCCGTAGTCTACTCCCTTATAGTTTCGTCATGTCTGTCCGTCTGTCTGTCTGTCCTGGGTTCGTTCTCTGCCGTTTCTACAGCACCGATTGCCACGAAAATTGGTGGATCGATGTATACTGATAATCCAAAAATTGGTTTTTAAAATTATCGATAAATAATTATTTAAGGTCGGCCCATCTTACGGCTACGGAACCCTTTTATGTGGTAGTGCGATACGCTCTTGGCCGATTTTTAATAGTAGGTGTCTCTTTGGGAGCGGCTGTGTGATTTCTTCATCACACTGGGCACCTGAACCAGAGATCAGATTTAGTAATTTAGTTACATTTCAGACTTAGTCCAATGTTAGTAAAAATAATAAACAGTAAGTAAATAATGAACTATGGACTGTATTGTTCAACATTCAAAACAGTCGAAGTCCTAAGGATGTGCCCCGCACTAAAGAAAAATAAAAAACATTTTAAAAATGACAAAACAATAAAACGCATTCTTTTAAAGAAAGTGGTACAAGATGCATATCAGTGAATACCTTCACGATTAAAATAAGTTGCAAGCGACCTTCGAAGTTTCTGATTGGATATAATTTCTGATGCAATGTAAAGAAATGTAGATTTGCCGGTTGTGATGTTGGATCCGCCACGTCTCGCCAGAGGCGTGTAGGCTTCCACGTAGTAGCTGCATACGTTGTTGAGTCTAGTAATTACGTTATGTTCTTATGACAGTGTAGTATCCAATTAGCTACGTGTGAGTGTGACATGGATGGACATTACGTACAATTTTCCAAGAAGGAAAATTAGAAAACAACTGAAGCAAAACCATTTTAATGAAATTAGGGACTCATCACAGTTCTTGACTACACAACACTATGTGGATAGGATCCTAACCTATGGATGGGTTCCATCCCCGTATCGTTGAAAATGTTTTCTGAGTGTTTCTGTTGAGAAATTCTCTGAGTTAGCCCAAGTCTGAAAGCGGTCTTGATGACCGGATGGCGCATTTGGTAGTGATGACCCTACCTCATACGCCAAAGGTTGTAGGGTCCAACAATTCCCATTCGGGTGATGAAAACTTGTGTCTGTTCAGTGTCTGGGTGTTATGATGTATTTAAGCATTATAGTTGTGGTGTGACGGGCCGTGATCTCGGGGTCCCGGGTTCGATTCCCGGGTCGGGCAAAAGTATGTTTCGAATTTTTCAAACATAGCTCGGGTTTGTGATCACCAATCCGCATGGTGATTAAGCCTAATCCCATCATAGTAGCGATAACTTGATTTCTATGATGGAGGCCTTTGCCCTGCAGTGGGACAGTATATAAGTGATACTTTACTTTACTTTACTTTTTAGTTGTGGTGGGTTTGTCCAGTCTAGTGGACTGATGTATTAAGAAGATGCTTTAATTCACCACTGTTGTCTGATATTGTAACACAAGGTTTTATGCACTTATGTAAACAGTATTTGATGATCTTTTACATCGAACTTCTACATAAGATATTGTACTGCGGTAAATCTAATTGTTAGTGGCACATTGTTCAACTTAAAACCGTTACCACAGCCGTTACCATTATTTATATCTTTTTAAAATGCTTCAAAAAGTAGGTGTATTGCAAAACATTGCGTATACTTTTTATGTCAATCAATACTGAGACAGATAAATGGGTTTGTATGTGTGCCGCACTGTGAAGAGATGTGATAAAAAGTGATAACTTTATATTTGGTTTATCTTTTGGCATTTGCGAATCGATAACGCAATACGTTCATTCAAGCAAAATAATTCTCTATTTAGATAAAACCTGAATATCATTCTATACGTAAGAATGTTTTTTACGCAGTAGCCATCCTATCCTAGACCTCATCGTCACTTCCCATCAGGTGCAATTATGGTCCAGCATCTTCTATACTATTTATAAAGGGATACTTTATAGACAACGACAAGGCTTATAGGTAAACCGAAAACACGAAAACGCTTGCGCGATGTAATCGAACACAGCCGCCATCTATTGGTTCATTTTTGAATTACGGGTACCGAAGCGGAAGTGAGGGCGGGCCACTAGTAGTCTTTTTTTTTATGTGATTAGGTAGCAGACGAGCAGGCGGATCACCTGATGAGTCTAATAAAAAAAAGTAACCAGCGAATGATACACCCGCAACACCAGCGGTGCCTCAACTGCGTTGCCAGCCAAACCTTTAACCCCCTTTCCCGTGGAATCACTCCGGTCCAGCCGTTCATGCCGAAGCGTCGCTCTTCCACGATTAAAGAATAACCCATACAGTAGAAGGTAGGTTGGTAACTGCCGGCCTTTTTGTAAGATGTATGTTATGTACGTCTTGATTGACAATTTATTTTGAAAAAATATCACGTCGAATTTTTTACCGTTGTCCGATACTCAACTTAGATATTTAGCAATTAGATAACCCTGATTTAAAACCCGATCAAAAGAAAGTGGATAATAAAATAGCAATAATTAAACCTACGTCACTATCTATTATAATGCGTACTTGCAATAAATACTTAATGCTAATTATACAATGAAGTAGTAAACATATAGTAACGACCATTTATCAAAAGTCATGTGCCAATTAAATTAACATGATTATCACGTGCTGATTTCTGCAAAGAAAAGGAATTCCTTGTCGATATCACGCAATTGTTTCAATGATTTGATAACCGAGTAGAGATAAGGTGGAGTGAATAATCTCCAATGTCCTTTTAAGAACTGCGTGGTAAATTATATCTTTAACTAAATGGCAAGTTAACTATAAGCAGTGTGTACATAGTGATCATCTCGTGTTGTGAATGCGGAAGATTATGTAACTGAAAACACCGTGTGTAAACAGCATTGTGTCTGTCACACATAAGGTTCTCGTAAGTAGAGACCGAAAACATTATTGTGTATAAAGAATTGCATATTTTCATCACAAATCGACTTTGATTAGCTAGAATAAGACAATTTCACCTGATTTTGAAAGAATCACACTAATGACTACCGCCCCGATGGTCGAATGGTTTAATTCCCGGGAGCCAGGTTCAGTACCCCCCGGTCAAGCAATAGTATGTTTTGAACTTTTCGAACATACCTCGGGTTTGTAATCTCCAATCCGTATGAGGCAAGCGTGGTAATTAATCCTAATACCATCATAGTAGCGATAACTTGATTTCTATGATGGAGGCCTTTGCCCTGCAGTGGGACAGTATATAAGCTGATACTTTACTTTACTTTACTTTTTAGTTGTGGTGGGTTTGTCCAGTCTAGTGTCTGGATGTATTTAAGAAGATACTTTTAATTCCTCTGTTGTCTGATATTTGTAACACAAGTGCTTTATGCACTTATGTAGAAAGTATTTGATGATCTTTTACATCGAACTTCCTACATAAGATATTGTACTGCGGGTAAATCTAATTGTTAGTGGCACATTTGTTCAACATTATAAACCGTTACCACAGCCGTTACATTATTTATATCTTTTTAAAATGCTTCAGAAAGTAGGTAGTATTGCAAAACATTGCGTATACTTTTATGTCAATCAATACCGAGACAGATAAATGGGTTTGTATGTGTGCCTAACGCACTGTCAAGAGATGTGATAAAAAGTGATAACTTTATATTTGGTTTATCTTTTGGCATTTGCGAATCGATAACGCAATACGTTCATTCAAGAAAATAAATTCTCTATTTAGATAAACTGACCTGAATATCATTCTAGACGTAAGAATGTTTTTTACGCAGTAGCCATCCTATCCTAGACCTCATCGTCACTTCCCATCAGGTGCAATTATGGTCCAGCATTAGCCTATCTTCTTCTATACTATTTATAAAGGGATACTTCTATAGACAACGACAAGGCTTATAGGTAAACCGAAAACACGAAACGCTTGCGCGATGTAATCGAACACAGCGCCATCTATTGGTTCATTTTTGAATTACGGGTACCGAAGCGAAGTGAGGGCGGGCCACTAGTAGTCTTTTTTTTATGTGATAGGTAGCAGACGAGCAGGCGGATCACCTGATGAGTCTAATAAAAAAAAAGTAACCAGCGAATGATACACCCGCAACACCAGAGGATCAATATCCTAGGAATTTAAAAATAACAAACTGCAATTAAAATGAATCATTAAAATGGGGTTAACTTTATTTTTTGGTTAGGTTAGATTCTAACCTAACCGAACTGGTGACCCACCTGGTTACCGAATGGCAACCAAGATTAGGACGACGTCCTGTGCGTAGACCACCTGCCCGATGGTCCGACGATATTGTCATGGTAGTGGGGAAACAATGGATGCGGCTGGCAGGGGACTGTACTTAGACAGTGGCGTGATAGAGACGAGGCCTACCTATATACTCAGCAGTGGGTGGATGTGGGCTGATATTATGATCATGATTGTGCGAATTTTGGAGCAACCAAATTTTTTTTAATAATACTTTGATAGTGTGCATGCCGTGGCTGTCCAATCATCATCGGCCAATAAAGACTTGTCGCACTATATTAGCACGAACGTTATCAATGTTAATACTAATTATACAATGAAGTAGTAAACATATAGTAACGACCATTTATCAAAAGTCATGTGCCAATTAAATTAACATGATTATCACGTGCTGATTTCTGCAAAGAAAAGGATTCCTTGTCGATATCACGCAATTGTTTCAATGATTTGATAACCGAGTAGAGATAAGGTGGAGTGAATAATCTCCAATGTCCTTTTAAGAACTGCGTGGTAAATTATATCTTTAACTAAATGGCAAGTTAACTATAAGCAGTTTGTACAATAGTGATCATCTCGTGTTATGAATGCGGAAGATTATGTAACTGTAAACACCTTGTGTGAACAACATTGTGTCTGTCACACATAAGGTTCTCGTAAGTAGAGACCGAAAACATTATTGTGTATAAAGAATTGCATATTTTCATCACAAATCGACTTTGATTAGCTAGAATAAGACAATTTCACCTGATTTTGAAAGAATCACACTTAATGACTACCGCCCCGATGGTCGAATGGTTTAATTCCCGGGAGCCAGGTTCAGTACCCCCCGGTCAAGCAATAGTATGTTTTGAACTTTTCGAACATACCTCGGGTTTGTAATCTCCAATCCGTATGAGGCAAGCGTGGTAATTAATCCTAATACCATCATAGTAGCGATGACTTGATCTTAATGATGGAGGCCTTTGCCCTGCAGTATCAGTGGTACTAGAGTATGTAGGCTGATACTTTACACTATTCTATAAAAGCTAAAGTTTGTGAGTGTGTGACTATGTATGTTTGTTACTTCGGCTGGAGCGATTTGAATATTTAGTATGGATGCAGCTTGCACTCTGGACTGGAACGAAATGATTGCGGGCCACTAGACTCTTTTTAATCTCGTAGGTGTTCAAAGGATATAACAGTTATTTAATCGTACTCATTTCTTTATTATGGTTAATACATAATACCTGAAAGTGGGCGTCTAACTGAACTGAAGTTTAACATTTATCGAAACTTATTACGACTCGTTCAGGCGACCTTTATCCAGAACACTGTAACAAGTGGTTACGTGACACAAATCCTGCTCGTAACATAGTCTTTATTTGTTCATAACTAAATAATAATAGCAAATAGTGAAAGATTTTCTTAATGCAATGAAATGGAAGTACCTAGATTATTCAATGTCCATACAGAACACTTATGAATGTCAATATATTTACCACTGGTTCGGAATGTAGTTTTCTGCGGAGAAGACAGCAGCATGAAACACAGCAGATACTCTTTTAAACAAAAAATAGTAGGGCTGGTACCTCCGTACCATGCGCCGGCTGGCCACCTCCAAGGAGAGGAAGGAGACGCGCATACATAAAATGCTCGGTCTCCTAACCCTCCTTAAGGGGCTACCAATGAAAACTAGCGCCGCCAACCTATTTATACTGATTGTGGCAAAAATATGAGATTTTTGAAGAATAAAACATTACAGACTTAGATCCAAGTAAAACCGAATTTTTCGAGATGCAAAACAATATTTTTACACGTGCCAAGTAACAATAAAGTTCATTATTGCTAAAAACGGCCACTTTTAGCAATAATGAACTTTATTGTTACTTGTCGCGTGTTTTATATTGTATTGCATCTTGAAAAATTCAATTTACTTTTATCTAAGTCTGTAATGTTTTGTTTCTTAAAAGCAGGTCCCCCTGAAACGGTCACGGGTACAAATGAATTAATTAAATGAGGACACCGATTAGGTACTTATAATATGTAGTTAAGAATGCTTTATTGTTAATGCCAATAAAGAATATTTTTATGTCTAATTTGATAATAAGTAGTACCTACTTATCTTAGCGTGTAGTTCCCGGTTCCGTCCAAAACAGTCGCTTGGGAACATAGTGTACCTTCTATGTTAGACCATGATCCAGGATTTGGTAAGTCAGGCAGTCCTTACCTGTGGCAGTACGATACAATACAATTGAAGCGACTACCGAATTTAATATTCACTCGAGTTTCAATGTACGGAAATTCGTATCAAACTTAATTATTATTGTGGTTAGGTTTGATAACACAAACCTAAATTCCTCTGTGGAAATCCCGACCAAATTAAGCGTACGTGCGTAAATATAACTTCCGATATAATTATGTTTTTGTATGGAACAGGATTGTTAGGGTAATAACAAAATACTTGAACAGGTAATTGATATCTTCAATTTCAGGAATTACAGAAATAAACAGGACAATTTTCAGGATAATGTTAAATAATTAATTGGCAATTGAATAAATTATACAATAACTAATCAAAGCTATTTAAATATTTACCGTGTCGATATTGAAACGCGTAATAAACTAGGGCTAATGACGTGCTTACAATTTTCAATTTTGGATGAAAATCTCAATGTGGTTCACAAAATACCAAGTTTCAACGATGTAGCTCTTATAAAAAATGGCTGTGACATACGGAGTACGACAGTTCGGACATCAACAGTTCGGTTAGGTTTCCCTTTTTGCCGTTTGGCTACGGAACCCTTATAATTTGTATTGAACTAGATATTTCAATATTATGGATATATAAAATCCATTCTGTGTCTATAGACATCAAATATCAGAAATGTAAATTTTTGTATTGATTACAAAGCAATTTAACTGACACGAGTCACACGAGTTCACCGAGATCAGACAATCGCAGTTAGTTATCTTAACATTCACACAATGTGTACATTCATAACACATTTGCACAATCTAAGACAACAGCTACTCAGCTCGTGCCAAGTGTAAACAAGATACAGATAACAGAAACATATGGCACTTGTCTGTCATTTATGCAAAATATTTTTTTAATTTCAATAAGTGCGCAACACGACTCGAGAGCCGCAGAACTACGTTTATCGCGGTTTGTCCGCAACGCGACACTTCAAAACACTTCATCATAAATGTTTGTTCGGCTATCCAGTTTCTTCCAGATAATAATTAATGGACAGCAGAAATTGGTAAAGCCCAAGCTCGTATACAATCGGGAACGCGGGTGAGTCACAGGAGGGATAATTTGAAGTGGATGTTACCACCGAATCGGATTTCCCCTCTCTTTCAAACACGCTGTGTGCGCTTTTGTTTGAATGTGATAGAAAATATTCTCTTCGTTACAAGACGGCTTCGTTATATGCCACTAGGATTCGGGGGTCTAATAAAATATGGATCGTACCTCCCCGAAGTGGCGCGAGAATGGGTGGAGGTCGTGGAGAAAGAAGCGCAGTAAAAAGATGACTCATTTTGTGACTAAAAGACAGGTATATAGGATTGTAGCAGTTGAGAGAAGTGGAACAACAGAAATGTGTGTAGCTTACTTTTTATGGGGCTATGAGATAGACTTCCAAACTTTCTTCATAATAAGGAATCAATCAATAAGTATGGATTCAAATATTTAGTAGTAGTAGTAGTGACTTGAAATTAATGACATATTAAGAGTCATCGTGAACCTGCAGCTACTACGCCTTCTTAGTTATTAAATTTTTACGACTATTTTATTATTATCTACTACATCTGTGCGAAAGATATGACGTTAAAGGTACGCTGAATAAAACATAACACGTTTTATTTGTTCACAAATCATAACTTTATGTTGACGAAGATGACTTTTCATTACTACAGACGTCAATTCTAATACCGACTCTAAAATAAAATTATGAGTAGGTATATATACTTACCTATTTACATTAAAAGATGTGTAGAGTGGCACGCATGATGTTTGCTTTTCGTAATTTAATTAAGACATCAGTATCAACCAAAAGGATTCCTTTTGAAAGGATTTGTATAAGAAGTTTTTTTTTCGTCGTGGGGATTAACCCTGCCTGCTCATTTGTATTGTTAGTAAGAGACAGGTGACAGGACTCGACCAGACCCGACAGGAGCTGACATAACCTAAATATAGACTTGTCCGACGAGTGTCCATTCCCTGCTCAGACATGTTGCTGCCAGATGTAGCTCAACATTATTTTTTCTATTATGGACTCTACTTCTGTGATTGTAGGTTTTTCAAAGCCAAGTAAAAAATAAATAGCGCATCATTAAAAAGAGGTCTCGAAATTTGAAAGAAAGAATTTGGCGTTTTTTTAATCAGTAGAAATCATTGATTTGCTTTTGAGTAGGGTATAGGTACAGGAGATGACTATGATATAATTTATACAAAAGAACCGCTCAATCATGATTCCCATCCTGTATATTTGAACAATGGATTCAATTGTTTGTTTTTCTTCGAATTAGTTTAGGAGGTACCTACTGTTCCTACTTGTATTTAAGTGCTTTAAATTCTACAAATAAAGACCCAATAAATGGCAAAATTAATAAAGTTAGAACGTGAAAAACTTAACACATAAAGCCTTTTAAATTTGCTTTACTTTTCTTCTACCTACCCCAAAGTTGTCTCAAAGAGAAAGCTTTTAGCGAATCCCTACGTCCCAGCATTAAGTTCAGTATTTGAATGCTGTTGTCATGGGAATATGGGATTGTTCAATTACCATAGAATGACCAACATAACAATGTGATGAGAATGTCTTGACTGTAATAACTGGAAATGCATATCATTGTTCTTCTATTAAGTGTCTAAGGAATCTCTGCGCGGAAAACCAAGTCAAGGAAAATTATGATTATAAATAAATACTACAACACAAACTACAGTTTACATTAGCATTCTTATCTCTAAGCCTGGGTTTTATGTTAATCACTTCTAAGAGAAGTCGCGTTTATGTATCTATACTTTGTGGGGAAATAAGTTTGGGTTATTTTTACTACTTCTGGTATCACTTCACTGTAAAATCCCCACTTTCATTGTTTTGTAGACTGTATTACCTAATTAAAATTTCTTTGAACTTAATAAACATCAAAATTTATAGGCGCACGTGGCTCTTTGTTTATTGTGATGGTAACTAAAAGCTTTTTACTTTCAAATATTGTTTCTTGGTAAGAGAATTATGGGCAAGGGAGTTAAATGAGTAGAATATATTGAATTGAAATTTTGGACATTTTTATTTTAATTATAACCTAAAACATTGCCATATTATAGGTACCTACCTACCACATAATGCAGTTTAATTATGAATGTATCTTTTTTGGTCTTCCAAACTTATTGCTTTCATCTATCTACCAAAGGATAGAGTCTCTCCTAAAGATAATGTTACAAGCAGTGTTGTAAGTCGTGAAAAATCTAACGTAAATAAACAATAGTGCAAATATTAAAGAAGCTGTCTCAGATGTCCTTAATGTACAATGTTCCTCAGCTAATTGTATTACCAAAGGTTAATGACCGGACCAGGTCGCATAACTGTGTCATCATAGTAGAATCATTTAGTCATTGTGATATTAGACATTATGAATCATGATGGAACGCACGTGCCAATGTTTATAAAACAGTGATTGTGTTATACAATTGCGGTGAAGAAAGTACTATGTACTTGTAAATAAACAATAGTAGTTTTTAAGACTCAAGATTCTTAATAATGATTTTTAAGTTTACTGCAGGACTTGATGTATACTTGTAAAGGATCATTTAGGATAAGCTTAGGGGCTTAGAATGGATGAGTTATGCCCTCCAATGAAATCAAAACATGCGTTGATAATGATGAGAAGCTAAGTCGAGAGCATCATGGTTAAGACTGCTAGCAAATTAAATTACAGAATCAGTTAAATATTCAAGGAACAGTAATCCTGAACTAACCTATACATGCATGATAAGGAAAGACTCTATAAAAAAATAATAGAAAATTTAAAGCATTGAGGATATAAAGTGAAAGCAGCGGTTCTGAAGGAAAGGCAGAACTTATACGTTATTGTACTAATTGACGACGATTTTTATTGGTACCAAAAAGGCTTTTTATTGCCGCAAAACTACAAAAAGAGAGACAAATGTCGAAGCACTTAACTCAAACATTTTCCTTGTACCTGAATCCTATCAGTTTTACCAAAAATATGACGTCATTTGGTATTCAAAATGGTGGAAGTACATCTAATAGAGCATCGATAACGTTATCATGAACGTAACCTCATCATTCCTATCTTATCTAAGTACAATACACTCATCTGAGTAACCTATCTTTGCCCTTTTATGGTAGGTAAATCATTGTACCTACACATTTTTTCATGCTTTATGAATCAATCAAAAGAAATGTCGTTTTCTTAAGAAATAAAAAAATCATACGGATTCATTGATAATAAAACTTAGATTTTCTGAAATAAAGCACTCACTCACGATTATTTCGGGTGAATATTATGATACCGTTTACTGTACAATGGAAAAAGTAATAACAGGAAAATGCAAAGACTTGAAAATAATAAAAACAAATAAGCCAACTATAAAATAAAGTAATTCTTCGCCGCTTCTACCTGCCTAGTTAATAGATAGTTAGAATTTAAGACAATCTCCGTTAAAATGCATTACAGGTTTAAGCGAATAATAACCATAAGACATGTTCGAACCTGAGCATGTCTTGCTTGAAATACTTACAAATGATGATGCCCTAGAAAAATAGCACGTGATTTAAAATCTTAACATTAAATGTGTACACAACAAATACACAAGTGAAATCTACAACCTAGTACTTGGGGTTTCTACGAGTTCCTCCCAAATCATTGCCAAATTCTGACTGGTTCATCCCTAGGTTAGACTTGAATACGCATTATCTCAAAAACAGAGGTTAATATTTTCCTTGGAGACTTATTTGGGAACTCTTTTCCTTGTCTTGAAACGAAAATATTTAAGTAATTCAAACAAGTTTGTGTATTTGACCTCAATTAAAATAACGGTTCAGAACAAAACCAGTTTGAACTTAAATTGCATATGCACATCACAACCAGTGGAAGCCGGATCTACTTTACCCTTACCCGGACCCAAACATGACCATATTGTATGCCCCTGGCAACAAAATTGTTAATTGATCAGTTCTGACAAAACTGAATTTAACATACATTTAATGTTCTGCTGTATCATTATGCTTTTCTTTCACAATCTTTCTTAAGTTTATTATGTTTACATAATTGTAAAACTTTGTTTTCACATCTTCTACAATGTAGATAGTATGTGCCCCACTCGCTACGCCTGTAGTTACAGATCCGTTAACATGATTTCCATTGTTACCATCATAGTTGGGTTTTCTGCTATTCAATGCAGCATTCAAGGTTGCCGCCTAATTTCATGCTACTTATTACAATTTGCAAACAAACCAGCTCCAATCGGCACGCGCACAATTCCAATTTTTGCTGCTGTTTCCTCTAGTTAAAACCCCAAGCGTTGGGAATCCCGCGCGCGGCGGATAATACCACAGCAACACGTTGCAACACCGCGCACACATACAAAGCTATCAACGTGTGTTTTGCGCTATCTATCGAGTACTTGCCTGTGCTTGGATCTCGCACGGGGCCCGAGGGAGGCGAAATTCCACTGATAACCACAGTAAAACACGTTGCGACCTGCACTTGTAGAGAAATGGTTCACACATAGGTCGCCTTTACAGGTTTTTACGAAAACGCACACATAGACGCGCTGCGGATTTCCGAGGAATTGCCCGTCGATCGTCCGCGGCCGCCACTCACACACTGAAAGAATTCCACGTCTGTGAAGCCGGTATAAAAGGAGGGATGCGTCACAGAGCCACCATTCTTTGCCAGCGCTCGGAGCGAAACCACGTCTGTACGCATCGCGAAGTTGTGAAATTGTTGTGACATAAGTTACGCCGACCTCGGATATCTGATACCAGCGTGCCTTTGGATTGTATTGTGACAAGTGCAAGTGAAGCTGTGAAAATTCACACGCATCAGTGGAAAGTGTTGAAAATTAGTGACTACGAGATAAGAAGCATAAATCTAACCAGCAAGATGTACAAGGATTCTGTAGTGCCCGTCAAACCGGAGACGTTCAGCGGAGTGGCTGCTAAAAGGTGATTATTTAACATTGTGTAATCGTAAATTGTAGGGAATTATGTATATTAAAACTATTACGATAAAGAATGTCAATTTCTTCAACCAAGTTAACAATTCAGACTATCTCATAACTGTTGAAAGAGAGGATGTCTGCAGCGATGGGTCCTGTGTATGTGCGCTATATTAAAATTTGATTCCAAGAAAAACTTAGCGAATATCTAAAAGATTCCAAATATATGCTAATTTAGCCTTCTTCTAAGGTAAACAAATGGTTCTGAGAATTCAAGGTCAATGACTCTGAAACAGTTCAATTGTTACATACATTCTAACGTTAAGTTAAACTTTTTGCATTTTGACTTTCGACTAATGAGATTTTTCCTTCTTTGCAGCCCTATCGGACAGTGCATCAAGACAGTCCTTCTGAGGGCTTGTATAGAGAAGAGGTTGACTGTGGGGCTTCTGCCTGCGGTTCAGTACCTCTCCCAGAACTGCAATGGAGCCCTGTTCTGCCTCACTGCGGAGGCGCCCCCAGGAGACAGCGCCACGCACATGCAAGAGGTGTTACTCCAAGCCTTCTGCGTCGAAAACGACATTCATGTCATTAAGGTAATTATCATCTCTAATGTGTTTTTCCAGATTTATGTCGAAGCTTTCGGTAATTGACTAAGTGTCATTAAATTTTGGTTTATCATCTTCAAGTTCTTTTACATTGACCAGGTCAATGATTTTAGACTCAGTCATTTTATCTTAGTTTGTTGATTTATCTCCTTTTAGATCCCTATGATTTGAGGAAGTACTCATAAATTTACTAATTTTTGAAGTTTGCATTTAAATCATAGTAAACCGTTTTCAAAAGCATTTTTACATTCATGACACTAATAGACTATTTTCTTTGTCCACAGATTGATTCCCAATCTAAATTAAAGAAGTTGTTGGGATGCTGCTCTGTCGGAGCAGACTTCAGCTGCGTGTTGGTCCACTACCCATACACAGACCCCTTCAGCGACAGCCAGGAGATTGATCTCTCAATCCTCACCGATGCCGAAAGGGAGCTCATTGAACACTGTGAGGTCAACTGGGGTTACTCACAAATGCCAGTCATCAAGTTGCCGGAGAAGTGAATTTACTGAAGAAAAAATCATTGAGAAAAAAAAATCACACTCAACCTTTGAGTTCTTGTCCCCTATCCGGCCATTCTCGGCTTCGGCGTTCGACGCCATCTAGTATTCGATGTATGAGCTAAGTTGTAAGTTCATTTTGCCAAACGGCTTGTTGAATACTAATTTGTAGATTTTGTTGGGAGTTGTGGAAACATTGTGAAAAGTAATTCTTTTTCATCTATTCCATTGTGTATTTGAAGCAAATTTTGTAATTCGTAAACTAACGTTTTGATCCTTGAAGGCATTTCAGCCATATTGTGTATTCTGTCATTTTAATGCATGACTTTCAATTGTTATAGACTTTTATAGCAAATTGCTCAGGTTGCCATTTTGGCTTGTTTGTATTGTAATAGTTAAAATAACTAAAATAAGATTTCTGAGATTCTTACTAATGTTTATATCAATTCTTCCTAAAGAAAAAAAATAAGATTGTGTAGTAGTAGGTATATTGAAAATATCAGAGAGAATAAGGTATTTTATATTTTTATAAAGGTAAAGATAAACATATTGTTACTGGAAACCAAAAAAACTAAATAAAAGTTGTGCAGATTACATTTTGTTTAATTTTTTAGCTCTAGCGATCGCTTAGTACCCCCAGTTATTCGTCAGTAAAACTATGAATTCAATTAAATACAGTGGCAGATATTTATTTAATGGACTGCTGCAAGGTAGAATTCTCGGGCCTACTTTGTTCATGAAGTAAACTTATCAAAAAATCAGGAATCTCAATGATATTGATAATCTAATACACCACTAATGCAAAGTTAGAGGTTTACATACCGATAAAAGCGTTTTTGTGACGACCTTTAGACACAAACATAAATTAACCCAATTAGTATTATCTGTGTTATGCAATATAATTATACAACTTTACATAATTAACGGCATATACTCACACGACTAGGTGTCTTTGATTATTATATTTTAAAATGTGGACTGGTATGACACTCCGTGTTGTTTCATACCAGTAGCGCCATCATTGACTAGCTCTTAATACCATTGACCATCGGATCGGATTTGAGAACCATTCGATCAACGGGCAAACCCATTAACATAACCAGCAATGTAGCATGCTAATTTTGTTTTAAAAAACTAGACGCGCAATATACAGATGGCGCTTTTCAAGAAATAATAGAAGTTCATATCGTAGATTATTGTTGAAATCGGTTCAGTAGAAACAAAAAAAAAGAGAATATAAGCAAGTGATATTTTGATTATACATATCTCTAAATGTGTATAGATGTGATTAATCCGATTACCTATTACCACAAGGATTCTAAAACAAAATACAAAACATGAAGGTAGGTATTGAAAGGGAGTACCACAAGGCAGAGTCATGAGACCATCACTACTACTTTTACTGCATTATAGAAATTGGTACATTGTCATAACATTAAAATTACAAGGAAAATCTTAATATCGATAAGTCGACCTTTATAGTTATCGTTAAACGATTACTAAATGGACGACATTTGGATAATGATAGATCAATACAAGATAACTAAGTGTCTGAATCTGTATAACAAAAATATTAGGTACTTTACTAATTACTTATATTGTATTTAATGACTTGAGATATTTGATTAGTCAATGCTATAAGCTAGATGAGAGTGGCCGAAAATCGGGATCGTGCATTGGGGGAGACCTATGTCCAGCAGTGGTCACAGAAAGCTTGGTGAAGAGTCAAGTTAAAAGACGAAGGAGAAGAAATTATTATGAAAACGACAAAAGAATATATTTTATTGATCACATTTAGATAAATAAAACCTTACAGCTACGTACTGGTGATGAGGATTGAGGGTAGACATATCGCCATCTATGAGATCCTGTATTACAACTTGCCCTCATTACATAAATACATACATTTCATAAATAAATATTACTGAACATAATAACTGGTTACTTAAATAAAACAGTGCTTGTATCACGTTCTTAGTGTTAATAACCTAGTCTAGCTCAGATACCTAATATTAGAAGGTACTAGAAAGCTGTAATTTTGTCATGAATAGAACTACATAACATTATTGTCACTTATTTTTTTTTTAGGGTAGCTCCTATGTATAGTGGAGACTTTTTTTTTCATGGAACCCATCATAGGGTATCGTATCGTACGATTTTTCGATTAGGGAATTCGTTTGTAAAATAACAGTTACACTTAAGACATTTTTAAACAGTAACGAAAAAAATTTACAGTTGTCGATCACATTTATCTTATTATTGACTAACTTTTACGGGTCGGACACCGATCTTCGGACACTGTACAATGTACATACAACAAATTTAAATGGATAACAGATTACTATCACGATTAGTAGGTAGGCTTTACAACATTACGAGTAATAGCTGAACCACAGATTATAAGTCTGTAAACTACGAAACGTGGTTTGCGCGTGGCTCGACACGCATTGCCAATTCTTTTTTGGCTTATTGTTGCCGAACGCGCTAAAGGGGCTTTATTAATAAATCATGATACTTATTATGAAGGCTTATTAATAAAATGGTCATTAAATTTGGTTTTTACTAACTTAGTAGGTACCTAGGTAAATTTAATCAGTGTCCGGTAATTATGTTGCATGTAGACTAATTTGATCTATTAGGTAATAAAAATATTAAGTAGGTATAACAACTTCGTAATTGGTTATCGCCGGAGTGCATTTACGTAGTTATAGTTAGAAATACCAATTGTTTTAAACAAAGAAAAGCTATAAATATCATTTTTAACAATGAATAGCTATTGTACAAAACAATCAACATGGGGAAACTAAATCTACAGACACGATTTGGTTGACGTTGTCAAAGCTAGATCAAAAGTATCGAACAAACAAGTTCGAATACAGAGATCGATAGATCAGATCTACAAAGTTATTTTCACGCTCTATAGATTTTACCGCCAATTTGCAGCAATTCGTTAGTATAGTTTGCTATTCGAAAGAGTCATGAGAATCTTTTTGCCAGTCCTCTAAAACGAACGCCACTCCTCTCTCCCCAATCATAATACTTGGAGCGTTGGTGTTTCCCCGGTTGACCTGAGGCATTATCGAGGAATCTATAACCCTGAGCCCGTGAACACCATACACTTTCAACCTAGGATCCACTACCGCTTTCTTATCTGAACTTGGCCCCATTTTACATGTTCCCACAGGATGGTAAGGAGAAGACGTGTACGCCTGCGCCAAACATATAGTATACTCGTCTGTCCCCCACTCCAGATGTTTACAAGCTCTTAGAGGAGTTTTGACAAAATATGCCCCTCTGGACTTAAACGCTTGCGTGTTCTCGAAAGATAATATGAACCTTGTGCCTTTCAAAATAGGTATAAAGTCCCTTGGGTCACCAAAGTAGTTGGAAAATACCAATGGAGGCCCATATGGATTCGTAGCATTCAATAGTATCTTTCCTCTACTATAGGGCACCAAAGTTTCCACCCTAGGTGTGATACCGTTGAAATATGCCGATGGGAATATTGCTATAGAATCTGCTACTTCGGGTTCTTTTATGAATTCCTGCCAAGTGCAAGTATTCATTTGGAACTGTACATCTGGTGCTTCTAAATGTGGATCTGATTTGATGAACGCTACAGTATTTACAGGACCGTTGCCTGATAGAGGATCATCCTTGATTTCGAGAAATTTGTGTCTACGTACAGAATCTAGAACCTCTTTCTGGGGTACTAAAGTACTGGTCTTATTTGGCAATGCAATCACATAGCCGTTGAAAGTAACATGGTCATGCAGATTCTCTCCTACGTGTAAATCTTTGACTACAGGAATGTGGAGTTCTTCTAAGTGCTTTTTTGGACCAATACCAGATAGCATTAACAATTGAGGGGATCTGATAACACCGCCGCTGACGATTACTTCTTTCTTTGCTACAGCGTTTCTAATTTTGCCATTCCTGATGTACGTTACACCATGTGCGCGTTTGTTATGGTCAATTAGTACTTTGATGACTTCGGAGTTTGGTTTTACAGTGAGGTTTTTTGTCTTATATCTGATTGGTTGGATAAATGCTGTGTTAGCTGAGACTCTTTGGCCATCTTTTAACACTGACTGGGCTTGCATGACGCCTACTTGGTTGGCTCCGTTGTAGTCTCTTAGCGGAAGACCAGCCTGGTTGAAAGCTTCAGTCATCATGATCGTGGGGTCATCGATGTAAGGGTATCGGGACACGTATTGTTCTCCGTCGACACCGTGGTATTTTCTGTCAAGTCCCTCGATGTTTAAGTTGTGTTCTGACTTCTTGAAGAACGGTAGTACCTAGTATTTATATAATGTTAGCATTTAAATAATAAAAATTATATAAAACCTGTTAAATAATGTTTACAAGCAATTTAAGTAAGGAAAAGATGATTTGATTTGAGAATTAATTGTTTTAAAAACAGTAAATGATAGGAAAAAATAATAATAAACAAAGAAGAAAGCACCGATTATTACTTAGCTCAAAAAATGTAAAAACTTAATATTTTACACATTTTGCTGAAACACTATTTGAAACACTACTGCTATTTTTTGGGATGAAAAAATTTACTGGACATCCTATTTTAGAAAAAAAACCTTGTACTTACTCAACTAAATGCAGTTTGTGCTAAAATTTAAATTCTTCTGTAAAAGTTTGCAAATATTCAGTGTGTCAGGTCAAGTTACCCTTCGCAATTCAAAAATAGCACTTGTGCCTCAGACATAAGGTCCTTCCAAACTTTAAAATGGGTAACTTCACGTGACGCATGTTAAAGTTGATACTAACGTCATTGTAGCTCCACCCGACGTTGCCCATGGCGGCCCAGTTGTCATAATCTGCGCGGTTTCCTCTGATGTAGGTCATGGAGTTTATGGCACTGGATCCGCCCATGGATTTTCCACTAAAAAAAAATCGTTTATCATTTTTTTTTTTATGTGATAGGTAGCAAACGAGCAGGCGGATCACCTGATGATAAGCAATTGCCGCCGCCCATGGACACTTGCAACACCAGTGGAGTTACACGTGCGCTGCCATCCTTTAATCCCCTTCCCCTCCCCGGGTGGGCCTCCGGTACCCTCACTCACTCGGCGAAACACAGCATCACGCCGGTTTTCTGTGAGGCAGTGGTATCACTCCGGTCGAGCCGGCCCATTCATGCCGAAGCGTGGCTCTCCCACAATTTAATTTTGTTGCAATTCATGTGCGGATCGATCCAATACAGGATAAGTATCGACGATATAATATTATCATCAGGTATACCGAAAAAAGCAAATCTCTTATTTAATAAAGAAAACATTTTTTTAAGTTTTTAACATGAGATGTGCATTCTGCGAACGAGGTGGCTTATAATATTACTAATAATAATAATGCCCGCGTGAAACTGGAATCCCTCAGAAATGAGAGACAAAAGAACTTAAAATAAATAATAATATTATAAATATGTGGCTTATAATGAGGTCCTCCCGTAACGTATGTTACGTATGTGAAAGTACGAAACAAAATAGCGTAACGCCCGTTTCGGAGACCTATTTTTGAATTTTCGCTTCGTCCGAACATAACTACTCGTTTTGCAAGTCACGCTCGAAAGTCGCATGAATCAAAATTTTCCCTATTTTTGAAATCACTCCCTTAGGGTATTGCCAAGCTTGTCAAAGTATAGTTTTAACTCATTTCACGTTGACGTAAATGCGTCCACTCGCTCCACGGAAACGCAAAACGCTCGTTTTCGAATGATTCAAAAATGCCATCAAAAATCGTGCGAGTCACACAGTTTTTAGTGACACGACAATTCAAAAATAGGTCTCCTGTTCTGTGATTAGTGCTTAGCCAATCTCTACTTCAGTATTTACCCTTGATACTTTAAATAATAATTAAATTCTAAATCATTATACAACAGGTATTATAATACAATTTTTTCTGTCCATGAGCATGCAATTATACGTTAACCAACTTCGCACGTGAAAACAAAAATTATCATAGCAGGAAATTGGGGCGATTCCGATACGCGCATTATAGTGTGTTATAGTTCTATATTCAAGGTTTGCAAGTATAGTTCGCGGCATGTAGGTTTTACGATGACCTTGAGTTTTTAACCAATAAATAACCAATTTTTAACCCCCGACTCAAAAAGAGGGGTGTTATAAGTTTGACGTTTGTCTGTCTGTAGCATCATAGCTCCTTAACGGGTGGACCGATTTCTATTTAGTTTTTTTTTGGTATTACAGGTGTTTTTCGGGCGATTCATTCAATTAGAACCAGTATTTTAATCACTATAAGTATTTTTTTTTTATGGTATGGTAACAGGCGAGCAGGAGGATCACCTGATGTTAAGCAATTGCCGCCGCCCATGGACACTTGCAACACCAGTGGAGTTACAAGTGCGCTGCTAACCTTTTATCCCCTTCCCCCCCAAGTGGGCCTCCGGTACCCTCACTCACTCGGCGAAACACAGCACAGGGGCTGCTTCACGCCGGTTTTCTGTGAGGCAGTGCTAGTCAAAGTTGCTTAATTTTGTCACTCACTTACGGACTGATCGATCATCAAAATTCTAAAGCACTTCTGGCAGGCGTAGGAGATTTAAATTTAGAATATAATTAGTGTAGTTGTAAGATTTGAGGAAAAACTAAATTATTTTTAAATTTTGGTCCAGTTTTCTAGATACACCAACTTCAAAATAACTTTGTAATCCTATATAAATATCATACCGATATATAGGATTACCACGTTACATTTGCAGTTCAGTAGATGTTAAGAATTTTCTACAAAAAGGGAACGCGATCCCATCAAAACAAGTATTGTTTTTTATGGGATATAAAATCTAATTCTCCTTCCTCTGGCCCAGAACCTGGGTACGCCCATGGGTGTATCTGATATCCATGGGCGGTGTAGAAGAAGACAAGACACCCTCAAGGTTCAGGCAGGGAGACGGTGGAATTAAAAGACCAGTTCCGTCTGTGTGTGTAGCTTGGGTTCATTTTAGGACCTGTCAAACCTAGGCAGGCGGCTTGGGGTCATTATTCCGGTGAAACACAATGCTTGCGCAATGTAAAAATGCATAGTGACATCTACCGGAATAATGACGAACCGCCTGCTTGTGTGCTTTGTACAGGCGGTGATCATTAACCATTAGGTAACCCGGTTGCTCGTCTCCTCCTATCTCATAGAACATTACCGAGGCCAAGCACACTGCTGGTTGGGCCTCGCCAAGCAGCTCCTCCCGTTTGGCTGTGTCTGGTAGTTGTAGTCGATGCTGGAACCAATGAGGGTCGTGGAGAACGACGGCACCAGCGTCACGTCGGGCTGCTCCGGCCCAGCTTCTAGAGGAGCACCTGCAGATGTACACAGAAGCAAAGAAGTTCTGCAGTATCTTCTATACTATTTATAAAGAGATAACTTCTATAGACAACGACAAGGCTTATAGGTAAACCGAAAACACGAAACGCTTGCGCGATGTAATTGGACACAACGCCATCTATTGGTTAATTTCTGAATTACGGTCCCGAAGCGAAGTGAGGGCGGGCCACTTGTCAGCCTATATAGGTACTATCTTTATACAGGGCAAATGCCTTGATTTCTATGATGGAGGCGTCATAGAAATCAAGGTATCGCTACTATGATGGTATTAAATGCACCACCACGCTTGCTTAATGCAGATCACAAACATGATCTATTTTTGAAAATACCAAAGTCGGTTTTAAAGTATCAGCCTATTAGTCTAAGATCCGAACTTACATCGACCTTCACCGGGCTGATAATCGAATGAAATATCCTTTATGACAAATTTTATATACTAGAAAATATATTAAAAATAGGTTTTCTAAAAAAATCCTGGACAGACTATTTTTAATTAATTTTTTAAAAATAATATTTAACTAAATTTATATTTAATAAAATTTTCATTCTTACTTAAAGTATAAAACGTATAGAATGTGCCGCCAATTTTTTTATTATCATTTCAAGTGAAGGTAACTGCCATCGACATACCTATTTATACCTGACAACCGAGTACTCTGTCCAGGTAAATAATAGACAACCCAATGGCGGCACATTCTATACGTTTTATACTTTAAGTAAGAATGAAAATTTTATTAAATATTAAATTTAGTTAAATATTATTTTTAAAAAATAAATTAAAAATAGTCTGTCTAGGATTTTTTAGCAAACCTATTTTTAATATATTTTCTAGCATATAAAATTTGTCATAAAGGATATTTCATTCGATTATCAGCCCGGTGAAGGTCGATGTAAGTTCGGATCTTCTACTATATATACTCTCCCACTGCAGGGCAAAAGCCTCCATCATAGAAATCAAGGCATCGCCGATACTATGAATTAGGCTTAATCACCAAATGGTGATCACAAACCCGAGCTATCCCGAAACCCCGAGAGGCCTGGAACTTAAAGAACAAATAGGTGGCAGATGAGCAGACAGACCGCAAGCCATTGCCGCCGGCCATGGTCAACACATTGATTGACCCTGCCTCATACACCAAAGGTCGTGGGTTCGATCCCCACCCTGGACTTGTATTTGTTCAGTGTTTGGGTACAATTTATATACTTAACTAGCGGCCGCCCGCGACTCCGTTCGCGTGGAAAAGTAACTTTTTACCCCCCTTTCAACCCCTTACAACCCCCTTTTCGCAATAAAAAGTAGCCTATGTCCTTTCTCAGGGTCTAGATTATCTGTATACCAAATTTCATTGAAATCCGTTGAGTAGTTTTGGCGTGAAAGAGTAGCAGACAGACAGACAGAGTTACTTTCGCATTTATAATATAAGTATGGATTTAAGTATTATATTTGGCTTTTTTTACTGATATGTTTAACACATACAAGTGCTTGAGCTACTAACCAACGGAGTCAGGTCAATGTATGAGATAGTTTTTTAGATTTTCGTGTTGCATTATAACTATAAATTATTAAAACGGGAATTAACGCGACGTTTATTTTTAAGTACATTGTATGTACTTACTGCTTGACGTTTCGGCTACGTTGCAGCAGCCGTGGTCACAAGCGAACTGGCGGTGCACGGCGTCGTCTGCTAGGGCCCGGCAACGAATCTTCGGACACCCTCACATTTTTAGGGTTCCGTAGCCAAAATGGCAAAAACGGAACCCTTATAGTTTCGTCATGTCCGTCTGTCCGTCTGTCCGTCTGTCCGTCTGTCACAGCCGATTTACTCGGAAACTATAAGTACTACAGTGATGAAATTTGATGGGAATATGTGTTGTATGAACCGCTACAAAAATATGACACTAAATAGTAAAAAAAAGAATTGGGGGTGGGGCCCCCCATACATGTAACTGAGGGATGTACATTTTCGATGTACATACCCGTGTGGGGTATCAATGAAAAGGTCTTTTAAAATGATATAAAGTTTTCTAAAAAACATTTTTCTTAAAGTGAACGGTTTTTTGAGATATCAGCTCTCAAAGTCGTAAAAAGTATGTCCCCCCCCCTCTATTTTTATAACTACGGGGTATAAAATTCTAAAAAAAATAGAGGTGATGCATGCTAATTAACTCTTTCAACGATTTTTGGTTTGATCAAAGTATCTCTTATAGTTTTTGAGATAGGTTGATTTAACTGTAATTTTGGTTAAGTTATTGTGCTTACACTGAAAACGATGGCTGAACCTTTATTTGCTGCTACGGAACCCTTTGTGCGCGAGCCCGACTCGCACTTGGCCGGTTTTTTGATATTAAATCGCCACTAGTTGTAATGTCAGTGAAGCTACTCCGACACACTACACTAACCGTATCGGTGTTTGTTTGCGTTGCTAACGGCCTAGCACGGGGTTTGCACTTGTTAATGACTGGATTCCATGTAGGTGATATTTTAAATCCGTCCTCCCGATTGAAAGTATTATACTTCTTAATTTCAATCGCTTCACGCACCATCCTGGTATGATAATGACGATCGGTGGAGAGGATTTTTGGGTCATGCAGTTCCATCCAGTGATTAACTCCCATTTCCAATAGATGTTCAGCTATGGCCGATTTGTTCGCCTGTCGATTTTTATAGCTGCGATATGTTCCTTGACACGTTCTGCAATAGTCCGCTTCGTTTGTCCAATGTAAGAACTACCGCAACTACAATCGATTTTATAGACACCCGGAGTCTGAAACGGTATAACATCTTTTGGTGACCGCAGTTGTTTAGATATTTGACATAACGGAGTATATACAGTCTTAATGGAGAACTTCTTCAGTACTGTTCCAATTTTATCCGTTATGCCTTTAATATAGGGTAAAAATGCTGCCTGGCGGTTCACCTCTGGATGTTTTTCCTTCCTCTTTTGCCCTCTCAACAACTTAGGCATATTATATCCATTTCGTCGAAGTACCTCCTGAACATGCGCAAGCTCAGACTGGAGATGTTCAGGGTCGCAGAGGTTATGAGCTCTATTAGTTAACGATGATATAACTGCTTGCAAATGCCGAGGATGATGATGCGAGGAGGCGTGTAGGTATCGGTCCGTATGCGTGGGTTTCCGGTAGACAGAATGTGAAAGTGTACCGTCTTCTTTCACTCTAATCTGCACATCCAGGAATGCCAATTGACGGTCCCTTTCCATCTCGTAGGTAAACTTTATTTTCGGGTGGATCGAATTTAAGTGTACCATATATTGTTCGACTTCCTGCTGACCACCATTGATAATACAGAATACATCATCAACGTACCTCTTCCAGAGTTTTACAGTTTGAGGTCCAGTGGCTAGTGCTGTGTTTTCAAAATGCTCCATCCAGATATTTGCAATGACCGGTGCGAGTGGGCTACCCATTGCAACTCCATCGATCTGGAGGTAAAACTGTTCTCTGAATAAAAGGTAATTTCCGTCCAAGCAATTTTCAATCAGAACAATATACTCCTTCGGTAACTCCTCATCACAAAGTTTACCCTTGATCACTTCTAGGCAATCCTTCAACGGGACATTCGTAAAAAGCGACTCCACGTCGAAACTCACCAAGATGTCTCCAGGTTCCAACCGTATGCTCCTTACGATGTCCCTAAAATGGTAGGAATCCTTCACGAAAGACGGTGTTTTCCCAACCATGGTCTGCAACACTCCAGCAACATACTTTGCCAAGTCGTAAGTCGGCGAGTCAATTTGACTCACGATGGGCCGCAATGGTACGTTGTTTTTATGTATTTTCGGCAGTCCATAAAGCTTGGGGGGTTTCACAGGCTTAGGCTTATATAAAAAGGTGTACTCGTCCTCCGTAAAGATGTCCCTGTGCTCGTAGACCAGAGATCGAATGCGTCGTGTAACCCTGGCTGTAGGGTTATAGGATACTGGCTTGTACACATTCGTATCCGACAAAAGGACCCTAATTTTGGAGACATAATCTTCAGTACTTATCACTACAGTGGCGTTTCCCTTATCGGCCTTTAGCACTAGTATCCTCTCATTGTTACGCAACTCCTTTAGTGCTAGACGCTCTTCTGTAGTCACATTACTTTTAGGTAGTTTAGAATTTCGCAAAATTACCGCCACATCTTGCCTGATTATATCTGCATCTGCCGTGCTAGTGCCGTGCTGTGCTAGGCCGTTAGCAACGCAAACAAACACCGATACGGTTAGTGTAGTGTGTCGGAGTAGCTTCACTGACATTACAACTAGTGGCGATTTAATATCAAAAAATGTGAGGGTGTCCGAAGATTCGCTGCCGGGCCCTAGCAGACGACGCCGTGCACCGCCAGTTCGCTTGTGACCACGGCTGCTGCAACGTAGCCGAAACGTCAAGCAGTAAGTACATACAATGTACTTAAAAATAAACGTCGCGTTAATTCCCGTTTTAATAATTTATAGTTATAATGCAACGCGAAAATCTAAAAAACTATTTAACAAACCGCTACGGGTCGGATATTGTGTCAAAAGTTAAACACCTAGAATTCCTTCGAAAGAAACGGGCGCGTTTAGAAACGAACTTGATATTTTTAATGAAATGTCGGGACAGTGCAATCATACCTACGTGTGTTCGCATAAAACCGCGTAGTGATATCGCGCATTCGAAGAGAATTTTAAATTACGCGAGTGTTAGTCTGCTAAAGCAGTTAATACGTAATTGCCACAGTGTAGTAAGTGGTGTAGTGAGTGAATTGTACACGTTACATCGGGAATGCAGTGCGGTATTATCTAGTGATGATTTTGATAAGTGTGATCGCGTTACCTATCTACAGGCGTCTCGTACGTATGAGTTCTGTCAAGCCCGCCATGAACGCAAATTTGGTATTTTGTGTTCTCGCCAACGTCGTGGACTGGAATCGCGGATACCTACTAGTGATGCGATTAATACAGACTCAACCGAATTAAATATGGAACGCACTGTAATCAACTTGTCGAATGAAGTACTGGATGAGCCGTCAAGAAGTGTACTGGCTAAGGGGATGAATTTTGCTATGACACCCCAGCGAATTCCCCATGAAGACATAATGTGTAGTTTAGAACAGGTGATTATGCGAAACAGAGTCCCACCGGCAGATGCAGATATAATCAGGCAAGATGTGGCGGTAATTTTGCGAAATTCTAAACTACCTAAAAGTAATGTGACTACAGAAGAGCGTCTAGCACTAAAGGAGTTGCGTAACAATGAGAGGATACTAGTGCTAAAGGCCGATAAGGGAAACGCCACTGTAGTGATAAGTACTGAAGATTATGTCTCCAAAATTAGGGTCCTTTTGTCGGATACGAATGTGTACAAGCCAGTATCCTATAACCCTACAGCCAGGGTTACACGACGCATTCGATCTCTGGTCTACGAGCACAGGGACATCTTTACGGAGGACGAGTACACCTTTTTATATAAGCCTAAGCCTGTGAAACCCCCCAAGCTTTATGGACTGCCGAAAATACATAAAAACAACGTACCATTGCGGCCCATCGTGAGTCAAATTGACTCGCCGACTTACGACTTGGCAAAGTATGTTGCTGGAGTGTTGCAGACCATGGTTGGGAAAACACCGTCTTTCGTGAAGGATTCCTACCATTTTAGGGACATCGTAAGGAGCATACGGTTGGAACCTGGAGACATCTTGGTGAGTTTCGACGTGGAGTCGCTTTTTACGAATGTCCCGTTGAAGGATTGCCTAGAAGTGATCAAGGGTAAACTTTGTGATGAGGAGTTACCGAAGGAGTATATTGTTCTGATTGAAAATTGCTTGGACGGAAATTACCTTTTATTCAGAGAACAGTTTTACCTCCAGATCGATGGAGTTGCAATGGGTAGCCCACTCGCACCGGTCATTGCAAATATCTGGATGGAGCATTTTGAAAACACAGCACTAGCCACTGGACCTCAAACTGTAAAACTCTGGAAGAGGTACGTTGATGATGTATTCTGTATTATCAATGGTGGTCAGCAGGAAGTCGAACAATATATGGTACACTTAAATTCGATCCACCCGAAAATAAAGTTTACCTACGAGATGGAAAGGGACCGTCAATTGGCATTCCTGGATGTGCAGATTAGAGTGAAAGAAGACGGTACACTTTCACATTCTGTCTACCGGAAACCCACGCATACGGACCGATACCTACACGCCTCCTCGCATCATCATCCTCGGCATTTGCAAGCAGTTATATCATCGTTAACTAATAGAGCTCATAACCTCTGCGACCCTGAACATCTCCAGTCTGAGCTTAGGGATGCAACATCGTTCATGAAAAACATCGATGTCGAAACATCGATGTTTTTAAAAGTCAAACATCGATGTCGAAAACATCGATGTTTATGAACGATATATCGATGTTTATGAACGATGTATCGGTGTTTTTGATACGCAAATATATAACCTCAAAATAATGTTTTAAGTATGTAAACAATTTGTGTTTTCGTTTATCTTTTTTCAGAAAAAGAATATTATACTTCGTAAATAAGTGTCAACAGTATAAATAACTAAATCAAGTGTGTATAAATAACATCATTTCACAACAACCTAGCTTAAAACGCGAAAACTTGTCCAAACAACAAATATTCAAACAACTTAACCGACAAATTTTGAAGTAAAGTTTTTTATGTCATTTGAACAATAATACTTACAGTACGCTGCTAACAAAATCACGAGGTTTTAAATTCACTTTATAGTTTTATTGCAGTTTTTGGTGACAACTGAAAATGCACACTTATCTTCACTCTCCGATACACACAAACAAACGAAGTGACACTGACATTGACATGACACACCACATCACACAGCACATTTCCGGAAAGGACTCGCGCGTATACTGCCTATACCGGTTTTAATTACGTACGCAAATTAAAAAATAAATATTAAAAAAGTATTGTTTTTGTATGGCAAGGTTTTGAGCAAGCAAGGTTGCACGAGTTCTTGGCAGTATACGCACGAATCAATAGATGGCGCTAGTAAACATCGTTCATAAAAACATCGTTCATAAAGAACGATATATCGCCGATGTTTTGAGTTTCAACATCGATGTTAAAACATCGATGTTTATGAACGATACATCGATGTTTTTAAACATCGATGTATCGTTTGCATCCCTATCTGAGCTTGCGCATGTTCAGGAGGTACTTCGACGAAATGGATATAATATGCCTAAGTTGTTGAGAGGGCAAAAGAGGAAGGAAAAACATCCAGAGGTGAACCGCCAGGCAGCATTTTTACCCTATATTAAAGGCATAACGGATAAAATTGGAACAGTACTGAAGAAGTTCTCCATTAAGACTGTATATACTCCGTTATGTCAAATATCTAAACAACTGCGGTCACCAAAAGATGTTATACCGTTTCAGACTCCGGGTGTCTATAAAATCGATTGTAGTTGCGGTAGTTCTTACATTGGACAAACGAAGCGGACTATTGCAGAACGTGTCAAGGAACATATCGCAGCTATAAAAAATCGACAGGCGAACAAATCGGCCATAGCTGAACATCTATTGGAAATGGGAGTTAATCACTGGATGGAACTGCATGACCCAAAAATCCTCTCCACCGATCGTCATTATCATACCAGGATGGTGCGTGAAGCGATTGAAATTAAGAAGTATAATACTTTCAATCGGGAGGACGGATTTAAAATATCACCTACATGGAATCCAGTCATTAACAAGTGCAAACCCCGTGCTAGGCCGTTAGCAACGCAAACAAACACCGATACGGTTAGTGTAGTGTGTCGGAGTAGCTTCACTGACATTACAACTAGTGGCGATTTAATATCAAAAAATGTGAGGGTGTCCGAAGATTCGCTGCCGGGCCCTAGCAGACGACGCCGTGCACCGCCAGTTCGCTTGTGACCACGGCTGCTGCAACGTAGCCGAAACGTCAAGCAGTAAGTACATACAATGTACTTAAAAATAAACGTCGCGTTAATTCCCGTTTTAATAATTTATAATGTATGAGATGTTGTGCGAATTTATTTAGCTTACCTTCCACTCCTTTATAGCAGAAAGCCTGTTTGCCACGACACACCCCGCCGACCCCGCACCCACCACGATGAAGTCATACTCCTCATGCTGTTCAGGCTTTTGACTCCAGAACCCGTAGCTCCCCAACCCCTTTGAAATAGAAAGAAATAGAAATAGAAAAAAATAGCCTTTACTGTCCCACAGAGATGGGCAAAGGCCTCTCCCAAATCCCTCCATCGTAATGGCTAATCACGGGGAATGCTATTGAGGTCATCGGCCTATCGTTTTTGGAAATCGATCAAATTGGTTTCGCGATCCTTCCATACATAAGGACGATGAGAGTGGTGCCCAGGAGTTTTAGTTGGTAGACCCTCGCCGTCATGCGGGGGAAGTCCGACATAAGTTCGATATTGGTTCCAAGTAGTTCCAACGTTTTCGTTCTGGAAATTTCGACTTTGCAGAACAAGCCCTGTGTATACGGACAGACCGACGCCCCAGACGAGTATGCGTAAAGATTTTTTCCTGTGACAACAGGGCCGTTACGTTGGTTTTCAGTGGGATCTGCTGAGTGAGGCCACGAACGCCAGCCTTGTGTGACTCCAACTATACTCCAAACTGGAATTCAAGACCAAAAAATCTACGACAGATACGACACTGTCAAATCTGTTAATGTCACTTATGTCATTTTCAAGTGACGTTTTCAGGTTCCGCCAACCTTTTTGGCATTATTTTTCTTACTTTGCAGACTAAACTGTCAAGTTTCCAAACATTGTTAAAATGTTGTGGATAGATAGATACCAAATGTTATTAATTAACACCTGAATTGTTACAAGCGCAATATCATCTTTGAAAACTAGAATTACGTATGGTTAAGTTTTTATTAAAGTGTCTTTTATTTAAATGAAAAAAAATTAATAAAATATTTTTTTTAAGTTATAGAATCACAATTACCAATAAATAAATTACATCAGCGAGTGTTTTTAGAAAAAAGGGGTAAACTATGGTACGATCATTTTATTGCAGTAGCAACATTGTAGTAGATTTTTTGGTCTTGAATTCCAGTTTTGGGTATAACGTGTGTCTTGTTACCTTAACTACTTTATCATCTTCATCGTCTTTGATGCCCAGCTTCTCCTGAGTGCGTCTGTCCTGGGAGTCTCCATACAGATGGACCAGTAGGTTAAGGTAGACGAGCCCGAAGTTGGTGCAGGCTGACACTTGGGTGTGGGCTGGGCACACCTCAGTCAAGTTCAGGGGTTGCCAAAGCATTTTACTGGAAAAAATTTAGGACGGGGCCATGAAAAGCAGGGTTTGGAATAAGTATTTTCTGTAAGTATTTTTTTCTTCATAATATTCATACGTCTTCACCATACCTTTACACCTTCCGTCGTCGTCGGCCATTCGTCTTCTATCTCACTCTCGCATGTCATTCTCTTACGCGTTTCTTTAACCATGCATCTACGACTTAGCAATGGGTGGACGATATTATTGATGATGTATATCAATATATGCTATATTTTTATTTTTGGTATAGCTATTCTTTGCAATTTATTCTTAAGTAAATATTGCACTTAAAAAAGTATAATTGGTAGTACAGCCACCCCGACTGTGGAAGGTTGTGGGTTCGAGTCCCACCTGAACCCTCCGAAGAATTTTTTATAATGAGCTATATTGTCCTGAAGTTTCATTAAAATTCATTCATTTGCATAACTCATTTCTCAAAAATTCTCACAAAAGTTCGCGATTATAACATTAGCAGAATTTATAAGATAAAGTTAACTTACCAACTAGCAGTCCATGAAACCACCTGCTTAAAATGTAAACGAACCACCGAATGAAGCCAGCTAAACACTTAGTTGTTAACCAACAATAAATTATTGTTGGCTCTAATTAGTGCCTTCCGATAATTATGTGGGTATAACACTAAAGCTGCTTGATTAAGGCCACACCGCGGCGATACTAGCGCCGCTAATGTGATGATAATATTATGTTTGTTAACACTGTAGGTTATTTGGAACGTTTGTATGTACTAAGTATGGAATGTCTATGATGCTCTAAGCATCCATACAAACCGACAATCGGTTTTCGTGATGCTTAAAAACTTACTGTTATGTGATTATTTTGTTTGAATAAATGAAAAAAAAAAATTGATTTATATTAATTGTGAGGCTTATGAGATACTAGCTTTTGCCTGCGGCTTCGCTCGCGCCCCCACTTCCCTAAAATGGGGGGTTAGAAAATGACAAAAATAAACCTATGTCACTTTCCATTCCTCCAACTATCTTAATTTAAAAAATCACGTCAATACGTCGCTCCGTTTTGCCGTGAAAGAAAGACAAACATACAGACAGACACACGTTCCCGTTCTTTCTTTTCTAGTATGGATATTTTTAAAAATCCTGCTATGAAAACATAAAGGAATACATTAATCTTTTTTTTAAGATGCGTAACAATATTTTTTACATGCGCCAAGTAACAAAAAAATTTTCATAATTGCTAAAAGTGGCCACTTTTCGCAATTATGAAAATTATTGTGATTTGTAGGAAGAAATGATTACTTACATAAGTGTGCCCCAAAAAATTTTTAATGCATGCCTTTATGTTTTCGTAGCTGGATTTTTAAAAAATATCTCGTAATCCCAATCATTAAATCAATAGGCGACGCTAGTATCGTGTCGGTGTCGCCTGAATCTATAAATCAGTAATCCCCTATGTTAGGATATTACGTGAACACGAATATTACACTTATTATAACTAGAATTAGCAACTAATTTGTAAAAATAGTGCAAGAATATTTTGCTTTCTGTTTATGCTCTATTTCATTTTCACCAATCTTAAGAGTCACCTACGCATATTTTCCGCCTAATGTGCAAAAAAGAATTACCTGTAGCAAATTTTTAGCACAGTGAATTACCTAATTAATTACTAGGTCTTAGGTATTTCGTGAGTTTTTCGGATAAAGTCTAGCCTTAGGTCTCGCCGCTACCAGACGCAAATTTAATAGCAGTTGATGGATATTTTTATGCGAAGTTTGACTCTAAATAATAATTAGTTATTTTAATTTGCTTGCTTGCACTACGAAATCGAAACGAGACGAAATTATTGCTAAAAGTGAAGTAGAAATATTATTGTTAAAGAATTCTGGGGGACAGCGCGTACGCAGTCCCCACTACCAAAAATTACGCGTCCGAGTTATCCACATTAGGGATAATCGCAAGGGTCAACCCCATCGCAGTGCAATGAAGGGGCCTCGCCCTGGGGGAACCGCCTTCTTGATCACGGTGTCCCCTACGCCAGGTAAGTATGATTTCACAAGCTCGGCCCGGGAGGGTCTATAAACGGAAAAAAATCTCGTCATCGCGATGTTGAAATGTAAGAAATTCTGGGCGGATCAATGCCATCTAGCGGAAAGTTCTGTAAGTTGGGATTCAGCATGCTATTTGCTTTTACAAGCATGTCATTTTGAGGTTATGGGGTACACCTGCGGAACAAAACATAGACCAAGGACTAAAATAATACGGATTTTCTTTAAAACAAAATTACCTATATTTTAATACGCAGAATAATTATAAAACCCCATCAAAACATATTAATCTATCTAATTATTTTCGCTTCTCAAACTAGTATTGACGAACACATAGGTAATTTGTAGTGGTGTAACTACTGTGCTACCTAAGGTAAAAGTTTCTTCAAACAAGATAGGTAGTCCCTTTGTAAATAATATGCAGATTTTGAATCAATTCTTCAACCTGGTAAAGATCCTTCTTCGAGTCACTCATACCCACTCGCATCAACATCACATGCCATCGGCCTAGGCCTACCTATCAAATAGTAAGTTCGTTCGAAGACATGATTGTGTAAAAGTATTTTTGGAAAAGCTTTACAAAGGTATTAAAAATATATCTGAAAACTTAAATGACGAAGTTGAGATGGATTTTACTGAAAATACGCAGAAGACTTTGCACAATCAGATACGGTTCATATCCTAATCCTAATGCGAAAGTAACTCTGTCTGTCTGTCTGTCTGTCTGTCTGTTACTCTTTCACGCCAAAACTACTCAACGGATTTAAATGAAATTTGGTATACAGATTATCTAGACCCTGAGAAAGAACATAGGCTACTTTTTATTGCGGAAAAGGGGGTTGTTAGGGGTTAAAAGGGGGGTAAAAACTTTTCCACGCGGACGAAGACTAGACAAAGTTAGAGATCATTGTCTACGCCTTCCTAGGTGGCTTCGAAATTCGAATGAAAATATTTTCTAAATACAATATAAAATAAATATTTAACCCTACTACTCTCAACGTTAGAAACTACAAAATAAAATCTTACTAACTTTTGCATTTCATGTTTGCACAACAGGTGCTGCTATAACGAATTTATTTATGTAAATTCACTGATGTATTTTTCTCTCAACAACACGCACAACGAATTTTTGACCCACTTATACAAAGGAATCTGATCCTTATAACTTAAAGCATAAATTCATCAAGCCGCCATCCAGCAGTCGTGGCCGAGTGGTTAAGGCGTCTGACTCGAAATCAGATTCCCTCTGGGAGCGTAGGTTCGAATCCTACCGGCTGCGAATCTTTTGTGCTTTTTTTTTGCTTTTTAGGTCAGGTTTCTGATAGCGCTCCCTGCATTTGGTCATGTCCATCAGGATGGCTGGCCAAAGTTGTGGATCAGCGTTAAAATATTATTAGTATTTAGTACTGAATTGGTACTATTTGATACCTATGTTTAATTATTTGGTACCTAATCAATGACAAAATAGGACAAGTTTTAAAGTGGCCAGCCATTCTGACGTCAGGTTGGCTGGCCACTTTGTGATTTCAACCTGGGAAGTTCCAATTGCTTTTTTTCAGTATACATTATTTAGTACCTATTTGGTACCTAAACATATATTTTTTTTACATTTTTAACACAAGTATTATAGACTATATAGGCAAAAGAAAATTTCATGATTATATTATTGCAATGGATGATATTATGCACCATATCTCCAGTAAGGTTCCGTGGGCAACTAGGAACCTGTATAGTTTCGGCATGTTTTTCTGTCTGTCTGTCCGTCTTCTTAAATCTTGGTGACCTGTAGCACTAGAATGCTGCAATTTATACAATAAAATATTAAAATATAAAAAAATATATTTAATTTTTATATTTGAGTTGATTGAATGAAAGGTCAATAGAAGTTTACGATTTATGACGTTTCAAAACAATTTTCGTAGGTAGTTTTTATGGTATGTAAATCATACGTTTTTTTAAGATTTTCCATTTTATTATTTTAGAAATTAGAGGGGGGGAGACCAACTTTTTTCCACTTTGTAAGCGTCTGTCACGCAAACTATTCAGTTTAGAAAAAAAATCATTAAAAGAACCTGGATATCATTTTTGAATACTTTATCTATAGATTCAGTCAACTTTTGAGTTTCAGTTCTAAGTATGGGAAGCCCCAATATTTATTATTATTTTTTATTTTTGCATCAAAGGAGATTGACCAAATTGGACCAAATGCTGCCCAGGCATGAATATAGGGGAACCGAGACAGTGATTGCCCAGGGTACAGTGATTGCCAGGTTTGAGGTTAACGTAGATTTTAACTTATTTTCAAATGAGTATTTTTGAATTAAATCCGTTAAATAACACTAGAGTACTCTTTATCAGAATTCTAAATAAGAAAGGAGTTGTCCCAGAATGTATGGAGTCTGGGCGTGGTATATGTACCCTATACCAAAATATAGATAATTATATGATGAATAGTTTTTGACTATCCAATTTCTATATTGTAGCGTTGTTTCTTGGAAGGAACAATTTATTTGAACAAAGGATTGCAACACAACAAAATGGTTGTCAATTTTGGTTACCTATTGATTGACATTACGATTCGATGACGTTTGACGTCTGTCTGACGTTTGACGGAAAAAAACGTAACAAACTTGAACAAACCACAGACTAAGAATCAAAAATCCAAACCGTCTAACGTCACATTGACAGACATTGACATTGACAGTTGTTTTTTTTTGTCTTTGGTCACCGTCGTCTCGCACGTCTTGTCTTTGGTAAATGTTGAAAAATGGTCATCTTTTTTATTTTATAACCACGAAACTGTGCATTATATAGAATTCATTGTATTTTTCTCGTAATAAGTAATTTTTTCTCCGTTTTTTGATGTAGCGTACATAGACCCAACCCATAATGGGACAACTCCTTTGTCAACATTTAAAAAAATATATTATATTAAAATGGCTGTTTTTGCACAGCAGGTGTTCGTCTCTTCAAAAAACTCGGATTCCTTAGGAGAATCGGATACACTTATTAAAACGAATGATTGTGTCGCTTTTATTTTATTTTTTGAATGTGAAAGCTAAACAATGAGCTAGTTAAAGCTCTGATGTATCATTTGAAGCAGTTATCATGGTATAAAAACATTCCATTTAGTATTTAGAGGGGGTGGGCAATCACTGAATTTTTAGAACAAATTTTAAGATTTTTTTTGCAAAACGTTATAATTACAATTATTCTTTAGATATTTGAATGGTTGCTAACTTATCTTAAAGCTAAACTACCAACGTTATAATATAAAAGTCGCACACTGCTACCCAATTGTTAAAATAAAGGATTTAATTGAAATAAAACTTTGCATAATTTTCTTAAGTGGGCAATCACTGTCTCGATCACCCTACTTCTATTTCTTTCTTCGTATGACTAGGTATTAAAAAAAACTTTTTACAAAAAAAAAACTCCATGGAGTCACAAAATGCTTTTTTTTTATTTAATAGGCAGCAGACGATGCGCGTTTCACCTGATGGTAAGCAATTGTCGCCGCCTATGGACGCATCACCAGTGGAGTCACAAGTGCGCTGCCAACCTTTTCCCTTTCCCAGTGCTGCCCAGGATTGAGACACAGTGCACACTATTCCTTAGACTAATAATAGTCCGTTACCCAAAGCGCTTCAGAATCGCTCCGAGGAATATTGAGAATTCTCATTTTTTTGTATATTTTTTAATAGTTAAAAATCATCGCCCGCTGGTGAGAGTTGGTGATCTTCCCTAATGAAGAACAACAACTCTTATAAGTGCAATCAGTCTCCGCAGGGCAGCCTGTGTGTGGCGAGCTGTTGGTGTGTGGCGACACCACGGACCCTGATACTCCGGAGGGTCCGTATTACTGCTTTGACCCTTTCCTCCTGGCTCGCCTTAACCAGCCGACTGGAGGGGAGATGCAGGAGCAGAACCTATGCTCCATGTTGGAAGTGTAAAATGTCATAACGCTGGGGGCCTGCTGACCGGTGTTTAACACATAGGGATCTGGCGCCCCGCAATCTCACCTCTCGATAACCTAAGCCGCTCACGCCAATGTTGCCCGCCTTGCTGCCAACTGGCATGTTTGTATGTATTAGTCATTTTGTTTATGAAGGCTTCTTTTATTTTGAAAATAAGCTATTAATTATGATTTTTCAACAATTTAAAAATACACAAAAAGTGAGAATACTCAATATTCCTCGGGGCGATTTTGAAGCGCTTTGGTTAACAGACTGTTATTAGTCTATGGAACACTGTGTACTGTGTCTCAATTCTGGACAGCACTTGGTCCAACGTCCATACAAAAATGGTCAATCTCCTTTCCGAAAATATTATTTTAAAAAACCTACCCAACAAGATATTTCACGTTTGGTTGAAGTGGAAAAAAGCACTCCCTACTTTAAGGGTAGGGGGGAGGGGTACCCTAATAAAATATTTTTTATTATACCACTTTTAGGCGTGATTGATATACATGTCGTTACCAAATTTCATCATTTTAGTGCTACCGTCTTCTTAAATCTTAATGACAGATTTAAGAAGACGGACTGGCAGACCGAATAACATGCCGAAACTATACAGGTTCCTAGTTGCCCACGGAACCTTACTGGAGATATGGTGCATAATATCATCCATTGCAATAAACAGCTTCATGAAATTTTCTTTTGCCTATATAGTCTATAATACTTGTGTTAAAAATGTAAAAAAAATATATGTTTAGGTACCAAATAGGTACTAAATAATGTATACTGAAAAAAAGCAATTGGAACTTCCAAGGTTGAAATCACAAAGTGGCCAGCCAACCTGACGTCAGAATGGCTGGCCACTTTAAAACTTGTCCTATTTTGTCATTGATTAGGTACCAAATAATTAAACATAGGTATCAAATAGTACCAATTCAGTACTAAATAATAATAATATTTTAACGCTGATCCACAACTTTGGTCAGCCATCCTGATGGACATCATTTGGTCATGCGGTACAAAAACACTTGTTTGTTGATTCCTAGTTGTAATTAATCAGCGTTAATCAACAATAAGCTTTGGACTTAATAAACTTAATACTTCACCCAAGTGATCTCCTTCACAACTCAAGCATCATCTTCTTCACTTCATCATACTAAATTCAAGCAACTCTACTTAGCTCATAAATCCTGTTTTAAGCTGCTTTTTTCCTCTCCCCAAGTGATTCTATTGATGGATTTTTTTCTCGCACACCGCTTCTAGCTACTTCGCACAGCTCTGATGGAAAACAATAATTTTCTCTTCCTTTCTAGTTACACGAGACAAAGAACAAACACAAAGAGAAGTTTAAGGAAGGATATTCATTGGTTCAGATTCACATTTATTCTAGAATATTTTACGTATTGACACCCCAGTTACCACTCTTTATTTAGATTTTGTTAGTTTTTGTAACCCAAAATCTGCATTCTTATCTGATTTTATATTGAAAAAATATTTCATTAAGATCATGTTAACTAAAAAGATAAACGTCACTAACATAACAATTTATTATCAAGGTACAAAAAACATGCAAAACTATATTCAGGGGACACCCGGGTTTGAACCGGGGACCTCTCGATCTGCAGTCGAATGCTCTACCACTGAGCTATATCCCCACTGGCAGAGACGGCAAATTATCAACTGTATCCTTACTATAAACCCACACGCAGTTTAATCTATATCTATACTATTAATAAAGAGGTAACGCCTCGGCCTGTGACTGACTGACTGACTGACTGATCTATCAACGCACAGCCAAAACTACTGGACCTAAAATCATGAAATTTGAAACATAGGTAGTTCTTACTATGTAGGCGCGCACTAAGAAGGGGTTTTGCGAAATTCACCCCCTAAAGGGGTGAAAGGGGGGGGTTTACGTTAGTATGAAAGTCTTTCAATTTTGATGTTAGAGATTTGAAAATTTGGATTATGGTTGTTTATCAAAATAAAAATTGACCTGTTTTAGTTTTTTTTTAATTTAAGCCATAAAGGGGTGAAATGGGGGTTAAAACAATGTATGGGAGATTTATTATTTTTAAAGCTAGAGTCTTGAAAATTGGTATTTGGGTTTTCCATACAAATTAAATGAAAGTAATTTCAGCATTTTTTTTTCTTCAGCTTACAAAGGGGTGAAAGGGGGTTAAAACTTCGTATGGAAAATTCGTCATTTTTAAAGCTAGAGCTTTGAAAATTGGTATTTGGGCTTTGCATGCAAATGTAAAGAAATTGAATTCGGCATTTTTTTCTTCAACCTAAAAAGGGGAGAAAGGGGGATAAAACGCCGTATTGTCAATCTTAAAGCTAGATTCTTGAAACTTGGTATTTGGGCTTTGCATACAAATGTAATGAAAGTGAATTCGTTATTTTTTTCTTCAACCTAAAACGGGGGGGAAAAGGGGGTTGAAACGAAGTATTGTCATTTTTTGAAGCTAGAATCTTGAAAATTGGTAGGTATTTAGGCTTTGCATATAAATTTTATAAAAGTCCCCATCTATAGGGGTGAACGGGGGAACTGATTAAATTTGACAAAGTAAAGTTATAGAGTTTCCAGCATTTTTTAAATCGAATCTTTTTGAGATTCCTTCATTAAGGTTTACGATCACCAAAATTATCAATCCTATAAGTATCAGTAAAATTTCTTTTTGCTAATTACTTTCATTGTTGTGAATTCTACTTCGTTCTAAAAATTAAAATACCGAAGCGAAGCGAGGGCGGGCCACTAGTGTTTGATACAGAGAACTTGACTTTGAGTACAAAGGATTTATTACATAAATATTTATTTAATTTATTCTTTATTGCACAAAAAAGTACAATCAAAATTTCCTATTCCTCAATCAAAGAATCGGTCCAACAAAACGACAAACGCGAAATATGAGTCAATCAAAAAGTAGTCCATAACGTCGACATAGTATTTGATAGTTTTCCACAATGTAATGTGTCCGTATGTGAATCAAAAATATGTTTAGGTAGTCGAGAGCATTTATACGTCCATTTTACAGTGGCTGAAAAAACTTTAGTAGACAAAATCCTGATAGTCTAGAATGGCTAGAAGTGTCTCTTACAACATAGATAAATGACACAGAGTAGGTCCTTTTTAATAAATGAAATATCCAATGTGTGGGATATGAGGATTTTTGTAATAAAAAATGCAAATTATTATAAGGCAGATAAAAATCAGTAATATCGATAGACTGAAGGGAAATCGTCTTTCCTAATGAGTAGAGAGGAGGAATATGTAACCAAAAGAGTGATGGGGTGAGTGTAAATGGGTTAGTTGTAGAGATGGATGGATTGTGGGAAGAAATAATGATAGGACAGAAAAGAGAATGGATGATACGATGACGAATTACAGGGACTAATAGAAGAAGAAAACATACTGCTCTAGGGATAAGACAGAAAGATGATGATAATGACTTGCTAACTTATAGGGATGGATGATGATGGGATGAAAGCAAAAATAGACTTTTTCGGACAAACAGGATCATGGGCAGAAAAGGTAATCAAAAAGGGAACGCCCCCGGGTGGGCTCGAACCACCAACCTTTCGGTTAACAGCCGAACGCGCTAACCAATTGCGCCACGGAGGCGATATCTGTCTCAGCGAAATTATGAAACAGCAATATTGAGGGGATGACGTCATACACTTTATGTCGCATGGTCGTTATTGCGAGCACAATGACTTGATAAGAGTGTGCACGTAAAATGGAGTATGTTGTTTGTTGTATTTATTGAACGAAGAACAAAGTCAAATAGTTTAATAAACATACAGATCATAGTAGTAGATATAAAGTAGCTAAGGAACTTAATAATTATTAATTACCTTTTGCAAGTCGTGTTGCAATATTATTAGTTTCAATGAGTTTTGCTAATCCCTTTCAAAACCCCTGAACAAAAAACATTGTTGGAACTTGGAAGGATTTTTTTGATTGATTCAATGAATCTCAATCAACAACTAGAGCAAGATTACTTCTAGTGTACTTAGTAAATTCATTCATTACTCAATGCTCAATATTTTATTGCATTCCAAAATGTACACATACAGATGGTAATATATAATTTGGACCCTGTTGGGAACAGCAATTAGATGAGAATTGATTAATTCAAAGTTCTGTATGAGCAACAAATAATAAGTGACTTATTTTATTTGCCTATCAATCACAAATAGTTTCTTCTGTGCCATGAAAATCATACCAATAGTAATTATTATTGTAATTTAGCTTTGTGTATACTGTGGTGTAATTGCATTGTAAAATACCGAGTGTTGTTGAAGAAATAAATAAATGGGCGGTTATAGTGAACCGCCTCTTAACAACCAATTTGGTAGAATTTGGAACTAAGTAAATGTACGCATATTTCAACACAATGCATCATCTCCCGTATGGTCTAGTGGCTAGGATACCTGGCTTTCACCCAGGAGGCTCGGGTTCGATTCCCGGTACGGGAAAATCTTTTTACTTTTGTATGCTATAGCGGGCAGAGGAACAGACAATATCAGAGGAGTCACAAGTGCGCTGCCAACCTTTTAAAAAGGATACGCTCACTTTTTAAAGGTTTGCAGGTTTCTTCTTGATGTTTTCTCTTTCAACAATAGATATTATGTAATGTAAAGTGGATTCCTGTGCACTTATGACTCCTATATCAACAATGGGAATATTGGGAATGGCGTTTGCCCAGCAGTGGGACAGTATAGGCTAATTAAACAAAAAAAAAACAAAATGGATTACAATTACATGTTTCAACAGATTGTTTAGTGATTAGTTGAACATTCATTCAACCATTTTAGACGGAATTAGTCTACACCTTCTACAGACAGCCACCCATCAGGTTACCACAACCTGTCTGCCCCAATTAAGTGTTTGACAGTAAGATGACAATTCATTGAAGAAATTTGACAGTTTTCTATACATTGATGTGTGACTGTACTTATATTATAGACGAAATAATATTAATACTTTCTATCTATTGGTTTATTTATACTTACATATCAATATTATTTTGATTATAATTTCTATGTTAATAATAGCCAATATTTATGTAAATAAAAAATTAACACATTTAATTTTGTCCTACGAATTCGGAAAGAATATAAATGTAGTATGTAAGTTGTATGTAAAGTTTCTTTGCAAAAAAATATCATGTTTACACAATGAGCGATCTAAATACAACAAAAAGATTTGTCAGAAGTGGGATTCGAACCCACGCCCTCAGAGAGGACCAGAACAGCTCAACCCACGATTAGTAGGCAAGGAATCCTTGAGTCTGGCGCCTTAGACCGCTCGGCCATCCTGACATGTGAATGGATCGGCGAAATTAGCTACCATAATCAACATGAATCTTTAACAATAAAAAATAGTATCATTTTACACGGCCGTAAGGCCGTGTTTCCATGAAACGATTTGAACTGTGAAATCACTCTCAGTTTATTGCTGCATGCAAGGTTTCGCCTTCGCACAGTATGCAAAAACAAAAACCAGTTTCACGATTTTTATTATGTATTTTTATTTTTATCATAATTACATTTTCAAATCTTTGTAGGAATGTATTTATCATTACAGAATATGTACAAACTTACTATTGAAAAAAATAGCAAGGATTTTATTACGCTGAACAGCGCTATCTATTAGCAATATTTCTAACCAAGTTTTAGCTTAAAATATAAAGCAAAATTTAATTAAACAGCGCCACCTAGTGTCTAGTAGCCCAATCACTTAGTAATTGTTTAAAGCGCCATCTATGATGTGATGCCACAATAATAGCATTCAAGCAAAGCATTGGAGTATACAATATGTCATATCGTCGATAGATGACGCTAAATGCAAGTTTTAACGTACCTTTTCGGTTTTCACTTTTTTTTTACGGACATTAATAATAAAAAATACAATTGAATAAATTAATTGCGTGCGTACATTGAATGGAACTTAAACCAATTATTCTGATAGAAAATTAAGGTACGCTTGGAACTTTGGAAGAAACACATTACTCACCTTGGTAAGTAAATCTGCTGTACCACCTTACGTTTTTTTCTTTACTTTTCAAAATAACATCAGCTAGACACGGACTAATTAATGAGGCACCACATGAAAACTATTCACCATTACTCAGAGTAAGTAAACACCACAAAAAAAGAGCGAAACAAGGACGTAAAGCAAAACTGATGTAACATATCTACCAGTTTCAATACCTAAATTACGAAGTTTCAAGCAAAATCCTCAATGCTTTCACGAATCTTTCAAATTCAACTTTATTCACTTGATTCAACTGTTTTAATGACGATGAACTGGTAAAACTCAAAAAGAAAGAAATAATTTAAAAATTCTATCTGTTCGCTCGTAAGTTCATAAGAAAACTGTTGAAAGAAAATTATAAGTATTGCCATTAATATAATAAATACCAACTGCCCATATCGCCGCTCTAGTAAAGTATTACTTATGAAAAGGAGTAATGATCAATCAAGTAGAGCCATTGCAAGTTTAATTCGATTTTTTTAATGCATATCCTCTCATTAAGTAATTTTGCTAAAACTTTTTAACAAGTCGTTAGGTAAAATGTGTCAATAGTCATAAAATTCATTGATGGCGCCACTGCCGCTTATGCCATGAAGTATAGTAGCCCCATTGGTTACGGTTTCCTTCCATCTCCTCGGACTAATTAGAACTTCCGAGTCCATCTCAGATAGTCCCCATAAATCCATTACTTACTGAACGCATTATCACTATAGAATTATGGAGTGTTGCCATCAAATATTAATGTTGTTACTTACTCGATATATCGCGGTAAGTTGCCCGCCAAGGTTTAAATTCTTTACTCAGATAACAAAACAATAACACACATAGACAGGCTAACTCCTACAATGACTGTGGGAGAGGCCGGCTCGACCGGAGAGATACCACTGCCTCACAGAAAACCGGCGTGAAGCAGCCCCTGTGCTGTGTTTCGCCGAGTGAGTGAGGGTACCGGAGGCCTACCCGGGGGGAAGGGGATAAAAGGTTGGCAGCGCACTTGTAACTCCACTGGTGTTGCAAGTGTCCATGGGCGGCGGCAATTGCTTACCATCAGGCTGATCCGCCTGCTCGCCTGCTACCTACCACATAAAAAAAATGAGTTAGCCTGTCTGATTGAAGTACCTTTCTTTACACCCTTTTCTTTTCTCACCGATATTGTATTTGTAAATTACTATTAGCATTAAGTTCTGTAATGTGTTGTGCAATAAAGAGTATCTATCTATCTACCTTTTCTATTGCGACAGTTTTGTTATTTGAGCGCTGGGTTTTTGATGCATTTGAGGGAGAATCTATCCATTTCAAGTACCATCAATAGGAATAGTAGGATCTACTTTAAAAAAAATTGTAGTAGGTACTTAAATAGATATAGAATAGATAGAGAATATTAGATAATAATAATTTACCCTCTCTAAATGCTTAGATACATTTATTAAAAACTCTAAATAAAATAGATTTACAATTGTTTTATGAGGGAAATAAGAACACCATTTTCATATCTCTTCATATTTTATTTAGGATCTTAAAAATTTTATACTTTTTATTACATTATTTTGATACACCATTCAATACAGTATTTGACTGTTATTGTATTATAATGAGAATAATCTCCTTTGTAAGCCCAGAATTAACCCAGCCTTATGCATATAAGACAGCTACCTACAGCTTTCACCCAGGAGGCTCGGGCATGGATACAGTTGAGGCAGTTTCCTGGGACCCTTAAGCTTAAAGGGCTTAACCATATTGGCTTGTCCCTCAGGGGTCTTCCATAGTATTTTTTTAACATGCTGCCTAAACAAAAGTACTTGGTTCTGTTGATGCTGCGTATCAGACACAATCATGGTTATTATCATCAACATCATCATTCTTCTTGTCTTACATCTCATCTATTTCACCGACAAAACCTTCTTGTTCCTGCTGCTCAACCCTATCTTAGGCCGTTACTTCTCCAGTTGTGGTTTACACAAACTCCTTTCACTTTTCTCTTCCCATCTAAACAAAGTTTAAACCAAACAATACATAGCACTTATTTGATTATCCTCTTCAGATCAACTTCATCTATAAATATTATGATCATGTAATATATCAATTCTCATAATTGAATATTATATACGTATTTGGTGTATTTAGATTTCTTATCTGTCAATCTTTTCGGTATGTAATGTAAAGTGGACTCCATAGACTCTCTTTCGGTCCATTGTATGTGATGTTCAGTATGTAATAATCATTAGGTTCCCTTCTCAGCACCAAAATGAATATGTTTTCTTCCATTAGTACATACAATACAAATTTCCGATGAAGGAAAAAATTATGAAGAAACCTTTATTATTATGTTGAAGGAGAATTTATAGTCTTCTCATCCACAGAGGGCTTTGTAACACTGATACCTATTCTCAGGCCTTGAAAAGGTGGGTCTCTTCTCCTGAAGTAGGTTGTTTATACTCCGGTTATGAATGCAGGCGATGAGAAAACAGATCCTACCAGGTTTTCAACCTTATCGGGCATGAAACAAGAGTAAAACCTCAACCCTTCATGCCCATTTATGGGTTAACCTAAGTAAATTGGTCCACTAACAATTAAAATCCATTATTTAATTTAGTTGCCATCCTTTTGGTGGCTTATTTCCATTTTTAACTTTAGGTATCTATGAACAGATTTTTTGTTTAAGAGATTGTTAAGTTTATTAAAAACAATACTGTAGTTCAAACTTTTAAGTAGGTAAATTAATTATAGATTTTAACAAAGTCATTTTCCTTTGTTTAAAACTAATCAAAGTACTTCACTCAATATGATATTAAACTTCATGCTACAACTATGATTTTTCAAAGACATTAACTGTATGTTTAATTAACTGTAACATTGTGTCTGCATTTAAGAAATACTACAGGTGCAAATGCATCTCTAGCTACAGTATTGATATAAAAATATTAAAAAACAAAAAAACCTCTTCCGATGAAGCTTACTGGGTCAGGAACCCAAGACCATTCAATATTTGGGCTCTTAACAATTCCACACATAACATGTTGCTATTTAAGTTCATTCAGTCCAACACCTGGCAGTCGTCATCATCGACGAAGCCACCGTTTAATGCGTCATTCAAAATATCATTCTTATACTTCTTCAATTCATTATTTATAAAGTTTCTCCGCTCCTCTTTCTTCCTCTGCGCCGCCTCCTTGTCTGGGGACGGTCGTTCAACCAGTCCCTTCGTAAACGTGTAAATAACAGTCGTCGAATCCCCTTCGATGAACGCAAGGTTGATGGAAGGCCCAGTTTCTACGGTGCACAAGTTTTCTTGCATTCTGTTAATGAATTCCAAATTTATATCATCATACGTGGGAATTGGAACGTAAATATTTATTTTCTCATTCTTTCTGGGTCTCGCGACGATGTAGAGCGTATCTATGTCTTTATTGTAACAGTATTCGGTGTCGTACATAAGTTTTTCATCCACCAAATGTATGTACAAATGGTAGGCGAGTGTGATCTTCATGTCGGATTTGCAACCCAGGGATTTCATGTCCTCCTTGATTTTGGCTTCAATATCCATGATGTGCATTGGAAATAGTTATGTTTGAGCAAATAACAACGAAATAAACACCGCCGCACGGTAATTTGATAACCTCAAAATTATCAATTGACAGCTTGTGACATTGACATTTTTTTTTTCAACAGCGACTTCAACTATGTAAGCAAAAGTATTATTCTTTATACAACCTCGGTTTTACGAAAGAGGTTTATGACTTAATCATCTCATTTATAGGGTGGAAAATAAACATTGGGCCCTCTTGCCTCGACCTACCATAAATTCTTTAGTTTACCCGTTTTATTTAAAGGAAACTACCCTTTATGAGGAGTTACAGTTTGCAGTTTTAGACAGCTTGTAGTTTTTGATTTCAGTTGGATTTCTATTAAAAAAAAACCTTTCCATGTAGCTTAAACAAAAATTAGTGTAGGTATACTTATTTATTTAATTAATGTTTATAAAGCCTGGATTTCTTTCTGAAGGTTTATTCTAGAGGTAAAACTTAAGCACAACCTTAATTAAGTCTACATCATCACTAAAGGCATCTTGGCAGGAGCTCGGGACTCCTCTTAAATGCTTTCTATGGCCAATATATGGCATACCTAATAAATATCTGCACTGATGTCGTACTTATATCGTTGAGTTGTTATAAGTACTCTCGTAGTCCGAGTTAGTAGGTACTCAATAACTTTTCTATAATAGTTTTAATAAAAACCGACTAGCTTTTCCGAAAAAAGGAAGATAATAAAAAATATTTATATTGTTTTACTTTTTATTACAAATTACACAGGACATTAGGCAATATTTATAACACATTAGGGTAATCGTCTACCAATAGACAAGCGATAAAATAGGCTCTGATATATTTTTACATTTGGCTTGGGTGGGGTAATTAAAGTATAGTGTGATCCTAAAGTTAAACTAAAATAATATGAAAATGCCCTAAATGTCTGGAAAACAAAAGTTTAGTTTAAGTATAAATAAGAAATAAATAGCTTTTAAAATAAAAAGAACATAATATTAAAATACAAATGGTTACAAAAATATCTTCAGTCGAAATATTATTTTACAAAAAGTATAAAAAATCTTATTAATTAAATGTGCACTTAACATTCTTATTACTAAAGGTACTTAACTTTGCAAAATACGTAAATTAGTATAATACATCGTGATAAACTTTTAGTTGTGGCCACTTTCTAAAAGTTTAGACTTTACTTGTTAGCTATACAGTTCAAATTACTACTAATAGGTGGAATCGAGTAAAGAGTATCACAATTTACAAGATTTCACCGTAAATATTTATATTAAATTATTTATTAATAAATATACGTCTACCAAATGGATTACCGATTAAGCTCGAATTCCAGTGACAAGCGAAGCGATACGAGACTATATTCTAATACTGTACTCGTATCTACGCTATATTTAAAACATTTTAAATTTGGCAGTGAATTTAGAGATTCAAGAACAGAATATAGTGGAATAATGCTAAACAAACAATCGCTTGCATTGGAATGTCGACTTGACTCAAACAATTGAGACTTTTGTTGCTATGATATTGTCCGTAGTCACTAAAACTACACTTTTCACTATTTTGAACACTAGTCTTTAAGCACCATTTGTGGACGTTTCTTACTCTTATAAGAGGTCTTTGTTGGTCTTGATACATTTGCCTCTAAAACAGATTTCCGTTTCGTGTGATATCTCGGTAGACATCGAGGTACTGACTACGTTGTCTGGGTTCATGAAACTAGATTCGGAAGACGTTTCCACTGCTACGAACGGAGTGTTATCACTTGAAGTAGTGTCTTGAGAAGCTACCTTTTTAATTTCAACATACTCTGTGACAGTTTCTGTATTTTCATCAGTCACAGCTGTGATCTCCTCGGGTATGTACGTGCTTTCTGTCGTTGTCATCTTTTTAGCTTGTTCAGTTGTTATTTCGACGTCTGTAAATGTAGTTCCAGTTTCGTTTTTCTTATCAACGTGTTTTTCACTATCTGGGGTAACTCCGAACAAATAATCCATGAAGCTGAATCCATCTGATCTGTCAAGCAGAGATAGAACACTTTCGCTTGAAGTAGGTTCTGTGGGTGTGCTATAGTACATGCTATCCATGAGAGTGGGATCAGGAGATCCTGTCCCAAGGTCGAGGTCACCAGGACTTGTAGCCTTTTCAGTCTGGACTTCAACATCTTTGATTGTGTCTTCTTCAGGTTGATTGTCAGCTACGGGTTGTTTATCAATTTTTGGTATATCAATTGTCGGTAGAACATCCTCAGGGATTTCGTCCTCGCCGTCGAAGAAGTCTTTGATGAACTGGAAATTTGGTTTGTATGTAGTTACGGAAACTTTTGGCTTATCATATTTGGATGTTTTCTCGTGGATTAGTTTGGAAGGGCCGACGGATTCCCCGAGCCGGTTCACAGTGCTGGAGTAGTACTGGGACTCGGCTGTTTCGATCGCCTCGGTGCCAACGGGACGGACTTTGACTTTCTTCCAGTATCCGCGGCGACGGCCTTTGCCATTTATTTCATCCTGAAATCGAAAAAAGAAGTCTTAAAGTTCAGTTCTATTTATCGTGATCTCGATATTCTACCATTTATTTAATCCTTAAATATTTCGGAAATCATTATGCACAAGGTGTGTTTTTACCCCTTTTTATTTAGTTTTTTATATCTAGTATCAAATCTATTCTAATTATACATTCCATTTTTTTAACTAAGGAAATTACCTAATTTCCATGTGCGTAATTATTTATCTTATAGCTTATGTCTTAAAAGAGAGGAAGTTTAAACACAGCATTGGGTACTTGCAGCTACTGATGATGATCCCTGCAGTTTTTAAGAGAAGTAACATAATAAACAATTTGAATAAAAACAAAGTATTAATATCTCACCTTACTCAAACTTGTAGAGTCGTCTTCAATAGGAGCTGCTGTTGTGACTTCTTCCTCAACTAACGTTGCCTTCTGAGTGACTTCCTCTCCAGATGTAATGATCCTTTCAGGAGGGATCTCCCCGATTTCTCCACCCCTGTGTTTCATGACATTGCTCGTGTATTCATCTTCGTCTTGTTCTTCTAAGCTTTTCATCACTTCTTCTAACATAGTTTCAAAAGTTGACATTGTGTCAGGAGAGTCACTCTTGGTCGTTTTGCTCTGATCAACAAACGCTTCTAAAGTAGGTGGAATGTCAGGTAACTTTTTGTTCCCTCTGTTGTTTGATGCAGGTGTGACGGAGATGAGTATATCGTCGTAGTCGTTCCTGGCCGTGATAATATCTAAGTCACCTTCATCTTTATCTTCATCATCCTTGTGTTCAGTCGTGGCGGCTTTAACATCTTCGATGATGTCGTTAGGGTTGTAAGGTTTAAAAGTGTCCACTGAAAATTTGGGAGACCATTGCTCAGATTCCGGTGCAACATATTTGGGTCTGTTTATAGAGTAGTTAGAGTCTTGATCTTCGTTTTCTGCAGCATCAGCCTCGGGTTTTTTATTGTATCTCTCAGAAAGTCTAGGTCTGTGGCTGTATCTAAAAGGCGTATTCCTGACAGTAGAAGTTGGAGCATCGGTTTGGACTTCGGGTTTCTCTGTCGGTTTCTCCGTAGGTCTTCGACCTCTGAACCTGTTCTTTACTTCGTAAGTGCTTTTCCTGGTAGTCGCTGCTTCAGTTGAGGTAGTGGTATATACTGGACGTCTACGACGGAAATGACCTCGCTTCGTGTTTGAGTCTACGGAGCTCGATGTGGTAACAGAGGGCTCTGTCGTAGCGTCTGGCTTGTATACGGGATGCTTGTAATCTTGTTCTGGACGAGCGTGGACTTGCTTTGTCTTCAAATCTGCTTCGATTTCTTCAATGCGCATTGTTGTTCTTCTTCTATCAAAGGCTGGTCTGTAGGTTATAGCTTGTACCGGTGGCTTTCTGCGTTCAGGCCTCGACCTTTCCGTGGAGGAAGCTTGGTGGTACTGTCTAACAACTCCTGGACGAACTCGGACTCTGTTGTACGAAGGCGTTGTTTGCACGATATTTTCTTCTGTCTCAGTTTCGTGACTCAGTTCTTGACTAGCTACCTTAGTAATTTCTATATCTTGGGAAGTTTGTTGTTCCTCTTGTTTTGTGCTAAGGTGTTCATTACTGACCGAATAGTTCGGCCCGCTTTTTTCTCCGTTTGTAGGTTCAGTAACAAACGATACTACTTCGGGTCGCTGTCCAGCCGTGGTTTGCTTTGGCTTTTCTTCCACAGATTCATCATAGATAGCCTGGATAGGTGCTGAGCTACTTCTGGTCTGATAGAAGTATTCTTCGCTTTGCGTTGATGGCTGTTTAGGGACATAAGTAGCTTCAGTTTGATATTCTACTGCACTAGGGTAAGCAGGAGTATCTTCCTTTGAACCAGTATTTTCAGGGTAACTCAGAGACGAAGCTGAATCATGTGCATATGCTTGTTCTGTGTCGTAGCTTTCGCCAGCAGATGATAGTTTTTGCGTGGGCTCTGTAATAGCTTCGATATCAACAGTGCTCATTCTCTCCATCAGGGTAACTGGGTAGTTTTGGTGGAGTACATCCCGCTGGTATGCCAGATCCTCCTCTTTAGTGCTATGCCCCTTATTCCTCTTGCTATACGACCCAACCTCGTCGTTCTCTGAGGGTTTGTATTGAACTCGACCCCTAGTTCTTGTTCTGGATGATTTAGGTGGTACTTTCAGCAGATTCTGAAGGTTTCCTTGTAGACTTTTCTGTGGTAATTTTATTAGGTTCGTATCTAGATCTAGGAGGCAACGGCCGGCGTTCTCTCAGTGGCCTACGTGTGATGGTAGTACGTGTGCTAGTTTCGCTGCTGTCGCTTCTAGGAGTGGTGGTGGTGTACCGTGGGCGGCCTCTAGTCCTCAATGGAGTTCTTCTTGTTGTGGTCGTGGTACTTGTAGATGAAGTTTGTTGGGCTTCTTCAGATTCATAATTTGATTCATATTGTTCGTAGATCTGCTTTGGCGGAGCGCCCTCAGATGGTCCAGTTATTTTGTTGATGATCGTTTCTGTTAAGTTTTCGTAAGGAGGATTATACTCAACATTTTCTTGAGACCCTACGTGATAGTTTTGGCTGTTGGTTGGTGGAGCAGTTTCGACAATTGCTTGACTGACGGTTTGATAGTTTTCTGAAGATACCTCAGGCTTTGTAGTGTACTCATTGTTGTTATAGACTGGATATCTCGAATTGGGGACCTCGGCTTCATAATGTATTTCAGGGGTATAATTTTGTAGGTAAGTAGGGGACGAAGGCTGTTGCTGGTGTGTTTGTTTCTCAGTTACCACTTCCTCTGGTCTCGGAGGTTGGCTTGATGGAGGATTTGAAGGCGTAGGGGATACCTTAGGCACGCTGTTGAAGTCAGGAGTGGCGTAGGGGTCATCGTAGTAATTGTGGTAATCCAGTGGAGTGCTGAAGTGGAAGGCTTGATTTATCGAGTACGGGTTATGCGTTTCCAACATTTGACTAGGGTATGTCGAAGGTGGTCTAGTTGTTGTAGTCGTTACAGTAGTACGAGGTGCCGTGGTAGTTTCCGGCTGAATCCTTTTATTGTACTCCCTAACAGGCTCTTGAGCGACTGGAGACGGGAAGTTGACGTACTGTGAATTGTACTGGTCCCCAACATTTGATAAGAAGTACGATCCAGTTTTTGCAGGCGCGTTGAGGATGTTCTGTTCCTTTGGTGGTGGTATCGCTGAAACTGACTGTGGTTCGAAAGAATAATATTGGGGCTTAGGATTTGCCGGAGCTGGTGGATTGGTCTTAGGGGATGCGGTGCTGTAATATGTGAAACTTGGTTTCTGTGTCACAGGCTTCTGTTCATGTTGGTTTAGAGTGTACGCATTAAGGTTGATATTGGCGGCAGGACTCGAGTGACGGACTGGAGCCGGCTGACTGGTTTCTTTGATCTGAGAGTTGATTACTACGGATCCAACATGAGGTGAAGGGAAAGGAATCTTCGCGAAACCCTGAGGAGTGTTGTAGCTCAACGGAGCCACAAAGAATGGCAACTTTTTCTTATCAGAGTTTTCAATGTTTGATAGATAAGGAAGTTCAAACCTTACATAGTTTTCTGGGGGCTTCAAAGAAGAGGGCCCAATGAATACCTTTGGTGCGTTCAAAGGATTGACAGTATCCAAAACAGCGATTGTCTCAGCATTCTTCAACGAAGACAAGACATCTCCTACTTTTATTTGGTGGTTCTTTCTTGCTTCTTGAGTTAAAAAGATAGCTAAAGGTGGTTGATGTGGCTTCAGTTTCTTGGGCTTAGGAGTTGTCGGCGGCAGACTTGGGAATGGAGAAGCCACAGTGGAATACTTCGGAATTTGGTCGTCTTTCAGAACGTCGTAATTAGAGAAATAATCTTGACCAGCGCTAAAGGTGTCAATGGGTTTTGCAGGTGGTTTCGCCAGTTCACTTGAGAAGGGTTGCTTCAGTGGGTTTGGTTTAGGCAAGTTTTGAGAATACAGGTCAGGATTTACAACTTGCGACGTAGTTAAGGGGCTCCTAAAGTTAAACTGGCCTCTGTTTAGAGATTCTACTGGCACGTAGAGGAGCTGCACTTCTTCTCTTTCTACTTTAGGCTTCGACGGTATGGTTTCTACCTTGGGAGCTTTATCGTAGTTGTCAAATTTGATTTTTTGTAGCGACTGCACTGCTTTCTTTTTGTTATCTGCTCTGTATCCGTCGACAAACTTTGGCTCTTCAGCTTTCACTTTGGGCAATTGAATGTTATGTCCTTGCACTTGGCTAATGTGACTCGGGCCTTGGCCAATATGACTTGGTGCTTGACCGATATGACTCGGGCCTTGGCTGATGTGACTTGGTGCTTGGCCAATGTGACTTGGGGCTTGACCAATATGGCCTTGCGGTTGGGCTTGACTGATGTGACTTGGTCCTTGACCGTGGGTGATAAAAGGTTTTGCTTGGTTCAAGGGGATCTTTGCGAAATTGTCGAACTTAATTGGATTCTGTGCTACCGGTGGTTGTGGTCTTGTTTGAGGTTTTAGTGGTGGACCAGGTGGGATACCATCAAAAGCGAATTGGGGAGATACGAATCCTTGGTTTAGAGGGAAGTTCGGTTGCGACAGTCCGAATCTGATGCTTTGACCGAATCCAGAATCTGTGAGATAATTCTGTGGAGCGGATGGTACTGACTGAAGGTACAACTGTCTGTTAGCTGGCGAATTGTAGTAGTTCCTGGGTGGAAAGTCTTGGGCGAACCCGGTAGGTCTCGTGAAGCCAGGGAACGGTTCTGTGAGTATTCTCGGTTCTGCCACAGCTTGTCTTTTGATCGGTGGCAGGGCTTTTGGGGGTTCTCTCTCTACGGGGCCTGGTAGAGGGACCCAGTCGCTGATGTCGGAGGTGTAGGAGCTGATCTGCCGCGACCATCTGGTCTGTTCCTGCGAGGTGGTGGCAGCCAGGAGTGCGACCAGGCACGCCAGACGGTGCACGGTGTGCTGCGCCATCTGGAATTAAAGAAAAGTCTTGTTTAATACATTGTAAAACTAAATAAAAAGTAGAAGTAGGAGGAAAAAGAGGAGGGGAATATTCAACGGTTGTGGCAAGGAAATGATAATTATCCATAGTAAGAAAATTTCATCTGACGGTCAACGTTTCGGGACATTAGTTCCTCTATTTACCAATAGATGGCGCTGGGCGTTGATTGCATCGCGCTAGTGTTTAAATCTAGATATTATTTCTTTACAAATAGTAAGTATAATTTGGTGCAGATTGTTTGTGTTGTTGAGATTTTCTTAAAGAACTTTTCTTATAGGAAAAGAAGACATTACAGTCTAAAATCACGGTGTTTATGGACATTGTGGTAAATGCCAGATGTCCCAAGTCATGCGTACTTCCTAATCTGTGGATCTGGCACAAATTGTGCGACTTCTCCGCACAATGCGCGTACGCACCGCATTATTAGCGCAAACCATGAGAAAACCCTATCTGAGGCGCCATCGTTCACGTAATTCGCATATTTCACATAGCTTTACATAACACTTTACTTGTCTAGCTTTATGTGTTTTTCTTGTATAAGTTAACTACAAAGAGATGTAACCATAACTTCCAATATTCAAAAAAAAATTTTTCTTTTACGTCGTGACCTTTTCAGTAACCGCGAAATCTTACACTTTTAACCTTTGGTTAGTGCTATTAGTAAGTATTAGTATGTATGTATCATCCGAGAAGGCACAAAAGTGGTAGATGTAGGGTACCGAGCCGCTAAACTAAAGTGGGCATGGGCAGGCCATGTATGCAGAAGGGGAGATGGGAGGTGGAGCAAGGATGTTCTTGAATGGAGACCAAGAGACAGGTGGCACAGGACCGATCTGCGAGGAGAACGTTGGGGGAGGCCTATGTCCAGCAGTGAACGTCTATTGGCTTAAATGATGATGACGATGAAGGCTCACTTTAAATCGCTGCGCCAGCCTAGTTAGTAAGCAGCACAGGGCGTCAAGTCATGCTTAACAAACAAAGCTTAAACGGCACGTGGCATTGCCCGCAATGACCAATAGGCGTTTATAGCTTTACGTTTTCTAGGACACCATGGCACAGGCTTGCCATCTTCATCACGTATTGTTAATGGTATTACTACATTCACGTGTGGGGAATGTCGACATTGACACTTTAAAAAGCGAAAATGTGGAAACAATAGTTACCAACGTACCTACACATGTGTGTTTGTGGTATACCTTCGTTACTTTTGGTTTACAATATGTATAAAAGGTTGTGCTGGCTTACAATATTGAGGGTCTGGCCTCGCATTTTTGTGACTTTCGATTTGAAAAACCATGGCGGATATATTGGTAAATTTTTAAAGTCTCCGCTCAACTTCACGCAGCTCGGTTTCTGTGGAAACGCACCCTAAGGCCGTGGTATCACGCCAGTCGAATCGACCCATTCATGGCTAATCGTGGCTCTGCCACGGTAAAAAATATAGGCAGCCGGTGTTTTGTTACTGTATTTGTTGTGCTGACTCCATAACCTATGTTACTGTAATTGTGGCATGACTCCATAACATATCGTAAGTAGTTAAAAATACCAAGGACCTATGTAAGGAATAAAGTTACCTTATAAACGACACATTTAAACCACCATCAGGTATCTCGCATCTTTCACTTCGCCATAAAAGACATAAAAAGTTGCCCCAATACTGCCATCTAAGTAACATTACGTATTCCATGGTTCGCTTTCCTGGTGATGTAAACGCCCTTGTTTTGTTAGTACTTGGTGTGAAGTACTTAATGAGTTAGTGCGATGAATGTAAGATTAGGTTTCGACAGGATTTGACAATGTTACTTGTATTTGCATGTCTAATGTTTACAAGGAATTTATAAATTAAATAAATTGAGACATCATCACATACATTGTCCTGGTCCCAAACTAAGGTTTTCCCTTGCGCTATGGAAACCAGAAACAACGAAGGAACCACAAACAAACTGCACCCAACACAAATATCTGTTTCATCAACAAACATCTGTGTACCGATCGGACCCGAGACCCTTGCGTCTCTACCGGCGCTCAAACCACTTCGCTAAAGGAGCTGTCGACTCTCGTCGAATTTAAGAGCAACCGTTTCGTGACGAGACGATATTGGTTCATCTTTTAGGGTCCATTTGACAGACGTGGCCCGCCCATTCCCTTTTCAACTAGTAAAGCATCAGCCTATATACTGTCTGTCCCACTGCAGGGCAAAGGCCTCCATCATAGAAATCAAGTCATCGCCACTATGATGGGATTGGGTTTAATAACCACGCTTGCCTAATGCGGATTGGTGGTACTTTGGACGGCCAACTGGCCATCGATCATTTGGACCACCACCCAGGTAGGTTCTTTTTGCCGCACGATGTTCACCATTTTCTCGAGGTGACCGAGCCAGCAAAGTCGATGCGCTTTACTTTCGCAGATTTAAGTAAATAGGAAGATTTACCAAACACCATTTTTGAACGCTATGATGGCGGATTATATTTTTCCTTAAGACTCGAAGAAGGTATCTACGCACCGTATAGAGAGAGTGAACTCTCCAGTTTGACTATTATGTATGTAATTTAATGTGTATTAGCGTTACTTTCATCCGTTAATTTGATGTATTGTATTGTGTGAAAGTATGATTGGCTAGTTGCGTCATGACATCTGATACGAGCTATTATTTTATTACATACTCTGATTGGCTGGGCAATTTCGACTTACTTATCAAGTCATGGTAGCTGAGATTCACCAAGCATTGTTCACCGAACAAGTACGAAATGAGAATCTATTCATTTATTTGCACATGTTTTATCCGTGGAAGAGCCACGCTTCGGCGTGAAGCCGTGGTGAAGACCGGTGAGGGAGCCGTATTGGGGCGAAAGAGGGTTAAAGGTTGGCAGCGCACTTTAGGCGCTTATAATAGCGTTGCGGGTGTCTATGGGCGGCGGCAATCGCTTACCATAAGGTGATCCGTCTGTCACTTATCACATTAAAAAACATGTTTCTTTAAAACGTATAGTCTTTTCACAATATTCGTATAACTTTTGCACACAAGTTGTAGGTACTTTTATTTTTTTATTTTTGTGTGAAAATCTTATTGCGGTTTGACATGAAAAGAAGGTTATAGAAGTAAGTAAAAGTGACCACGTATCCCAACTGTCCATGTAAAATGATTATCACAACACCTTCTTTTTATTTACTTTTACTTTTATAGCCTAGACCGACCGCTTCCGTCACCGCAGTATAATGACCTAATCATACTTATTTTCGTTCTATTGATTTACCCGGGTGAAAGCAAACGCACATATAATAGAGTTTTCACCACAAGCAATGGCACAATCGAATAAATTACAGTAAGACATCTTTTACGATTTTTTACTATTAATTGTTGGGACGAGAAAACTGATCATTTTAAATGTGTCAAGAAAGTCTCGGGGCGGAATACTCTTTGGCCCTCTTCTCGACCTACCTCCCATGATTAAAGCTTGGGATTTTCCGCCCTCTGAAACTAAATAGTGCCGCCCCAGTGTCCCGCCACATACACCAGAACAATCAAATGGACGTAAGAGTATTGATGCCGTTCTTTTTTTTCCTCCACTGATCTAACACGCTAAAGGGGCTTTATTCATGATACCTAATTAACGTCGTAACGCCCGACAGCAGACACAATGGAAAATCAATTGTTTTGTACGTTTTAATAAGGCCTTATGGGTCTTACGACGTCGACGGGTTTCAGCAATAAAATGATAAAAAATAACGGTTTATAGTTAGGTACGCGTCACCTCTTCTTCAGGTTCTTATTAATAGCTTAATAAGTTAGTTAAGAGATTGAAGAGCGGTGGACAGGCCTATAGCTTAAAGGCAGCTCCGATCCTATAATAAGATAACATTTATTTATTTACAATAAAAAAAGAAATTAAAAACCTTGCCTATTAAAATATTTTGTTTAAATACTTAGGTAAGATTTGCATTCCCAATGAATAAGTATACTGTAAACACAGTTAGACTCAGGAAGCCTCAGAACTCAGGAAATTAATAAGTATTTCATGACAGTTTAGAATTCAACGACCTTTATCGTGTTATGATACATTAACAGACGTTAACGACTATTAGCGGACATGAAGATGCATGGACACGAAATAATGTGGTTTAGCAGAATACACGTCAACGCCTCGTTGGTCTAGTGGTTTAAAAGTACCGGGCCGTGATCTAAGGGGCCCGGGTTCGATTCCCGGGTCGAGCAAAAGTGTATTTCGAATTTTTTGAACATAGCTCGGGTTTGTGATCCCGCATTAGGAAAGCGTGGTGATCAAGCCTAACCCAATCATAGTAACGATGACTTGATTTCTATGATGGAGGCCTTTGCCCTGCAGTGGGACAGTTTATAGGCTGATACACCTGCAAGTCAAATTGGCAAGATATCGAATGAGCCTAAATTCAGGTTAGTTCATAGTAGAACTAGAATAATGAGTAACTACTGCGTACAGTCATGTTCACTAATAAGTGTACAACCTCATTCAAATATGAACCTTATATTTCTGGAATAAGAGTTGATGTGTTCACATTTTATTGCTGGCGCTGTACAATATGGACACTTTCTTCCCGAATGCAGCCCCAACCAACCCCCGCTTGTTGGCTACCTCACAAGGAAGCTTGTTCAATACAAGTCAAGAGTCAAATGTACCAAATCTACATAATAAGTGTGTTAAGCGGTGCTGCGGTGGTTTTCTTAAGCGCACCGCAGCCAGGCGCAGACTGCAAAGCGCGTACGCAGAAATGTCGCTAAAATTACAAAAACACCTCGAAAACCTTGAATACCACTCAAAGTTAAGAAGTTTAAGTGTGTTCCGACTCTTGTAAAACTGAGTCAAATCCACCAAATTACCAAATTAGGAATGAACTGCTACAGCTCTAGCCGGCGCGTGGCGGTGCGCTTACGCAGAATGTCGCTGGAAATGGCAGCTTTTTATCCGCGTGCCTGCGCGGAAGTGATGCGGACCGTCCGCCGTACACAGCGGGACATAATCACTGTATTACTCAAATTAAATTAATTATCACCTATTTTGACGCTGGGTAAAGTAAAGTATCTGCCTATATACCTACTATCCCACTGCAGGGCAAAGGGCTCCATCATAGAAATCAAATAGGATTAGACTTAATCACCAGCTTGCCTAATGCCGCAATAATCACAAACCGAGCTATATTCGAAAAATTCGAAACATATTTTTGCTCGACCCGGGATTCGAACCCGAGACTCCGGTCACGGTGCGGTGCTTAAACCACTAAACCAATGGGGCGTGGGCTCGTGGGGAGGAGATATAAGTACATAGGTATAGAAGAACGTTTCTTCACGTGTTTCTCCAGATAAAAGGCCAGCTTACAAGAAAAACCTGGTATGACGATTTATGATTTACTAATTGCACGATCATCATTAGTGATCGTGATGGTACGGGTAGCCACACGTCAATAAATATAAATTTGACATCTTTGTTCAATTGAATCTCAACTTTATGTCTAACAGGCATATGGTGGAATATTGATTGAGGAAATGTGAGAGATTGTAGGAACCTGAGGTGTGGCTGTCTGTATTTAAAATATAACGAGAAAATCAGACGACTCATTTTGATTACTGTTGTTTACTAATTTTACTTGTCAATCTTATCAGTTCCTGAGAATCTTTTCAGCATTTCCGATTCCAGATCTAGAAATCTACCTACATTAGTTTTGTGGACTAGCTTTAAGTAACGTGGAAATGACGATTAAGTTTCTTGCATGCTTTTTGTATGCAAGTCACGCAGACACAAATGAATCAAGAAACTATAAAATAAATAGTTAACTAATCTAAAAATGCGACTAACATTTTTATACCCGAATATGGAAGACGAAGAGCGTGAATCAGCAAATACTTAAAATCAAATTAAAATTAATGAGTATTTTATATAACAGTCGACATAACTTACTCACTGTAAAATCTCAAACTGAGAAAAAAATATGCATTGTGCATTATGACAAATAACTTCAGTTATGATTAATGCGAATCCTAAGATGAAATGCACCGATGAACATGATTTGATTTCATGCTTTTACTTTGCGAATATAAATAATGCACCCAATTATTTTGCCATCAAGTGTACGCTATTACGCGTACGAGATCGGAGTCAACGTACTGGGAATGCGAATAAATACGGTTTATGCAAGCGTTGCAATACGAACTGCATCCACTGGTACATACGATCTATAAATGGACAGCTATGTACACAGTAAGTCATGATTTTTAAGGAAATTGAACTTTTAAGGAACTAGCTGAGTCACCTTTTTTAAATTCGACGAGTACATCGAAAGTTATACCACGTCCTCACAGAAAACCAGCGTGAATCAGTGCATGCGCTGTTTCGCTGCGTGAGTGAGGGTACCGTAGGCCCAATCAAGGGAAAGGGGGGTTAAGAGGTAAGCAGCGCCCTTGTGACACCACGGTGTTGCAGGTGTCCTTGGGCGGCGGTAATCGCTGACCATCAGGTGGTCCGTCGGCTCGTCTGCCACCTATATCATATAAAAAAAGTTTGTCCAGAGTGGGAATCGAACCCGCGACCTTTGAGGCAGGGTGACTTTAGGATGGAACGTTGGTATATTGGCTTCCATCAGTAATTCCGCACTCCACTAGCTAGCGGCGATAATACTTACTCTGGTGGGTACTACCAGGCTGTCCCACTCCGCGTGTAGGTATCGAACTTGCAAGTATATGCGGCGTCCCCTCCGGAGGGCCAAATTAGTAGAAAATCACGAACGAGCGGCGACGCACGCGCGACAGTTGCTTGCGATAGAAAGAGAACGCACTTCTAGGTATGAATAATGGTAGGCATTGAACGCTGGGCGGTCGGAATTTCAACGTTAGATTATAGTAGTCTGAGTCTTTATTTCCATAAACGGTTTTTGGAAGTGGGTCTTCTGTACCTTGTACTATTAAGTATTCTGTGGTACTACTCGATATTATTGGGTGTTAATAGTCATAAAATTTATTTATGGCACCACTGCTGCTTATGTCATAGGCCCTACGACATAGGACTGTTCAAGACTTTCATGGCGATACTGGAGGCCAATTCTCGGTTTTCGCCTTCTATGTCGTGTCGACTTCATGGAACGCATAGACCAATAGGAGAACAAGATAAGGACTGTCGACTGTAATTGTGTTCTCCTATTGGTTGTTGGTTGTGTCCTCCTCCTGTTCTCGAATCTATGCTTTTTAAATATCCGACTAGGTTAAACAAAACACGACGAAAGTAAATTAACAATAATTCGTCTAATTACCTGTCTGGTTCAATTATACTTGATTTAATGGCTTACTTTTTATGGGCAGTAAAACGCGCAAAGGCGTCGTGCGTTATACGGCCAGCGTGACATGCGCAGTTGCACATCTCGGCCGTGCGTGAAACGGGACACTAACTTCGATTTTGCGTAACATTAATCGTGGTTATTTCATTTATTTATTTATGATATGTTTGGATTGCGAATTTTCCATTTACAACAACTATGCGTCTAAGTACGTTCTGTGTAATCTCTATTCGATATCGGGGTTCCACATCGTCTACGAAGTATCGATACCTATTGAATTGATAGGGAAATTGGCGCAATACTATTAATATACGCCAATATTTTAGATAGTATCGGGCGTTAAACTATCGATACCGGCTTTATCCGAACGCCTGAAAACCCTATGGTAGCTCTATAAATACAGGGTGTATCTGTGAACATTTAGGTACATCCCTTTAACCACGTGTTCTACCAACCATTCTGAACAACATATTTTGTTCTATCATTTTCGGAAATTCGCATAAAAAGTTTAAACTTTTCATACAAAGTCGGTCACGTGACTTGGTCATTTTTTTTTTTTTTTTTTATGTGATAGGTAGCAGGCGAGCAGGCGGATCACCTGATGGTAAGCAATTGCCGCCGCCCATGGACACTTGCAATACCAGTGGAATTACAAGTGCGCTGCCAACCTTTTGTCCCCTTCCCCCCCGAGTGGGCCTCCGGTACCCTCACTCACTCGGCGAAACACAGCACAGGGGCTGCTTCACGCCGGTTTTCTGTGAGGCAGTGGTATCACTCCGGTCGAGCCGGCCCATTCATGCCGAAGCGTGGCTCTCCCACAGTTTGTATGGGGAGTAGAAAATTTGATAGATTAATTCAAAAAGTCAGAAAAATGTTGTTCAGAATGGATGGTAGAACATGTGGCTAAAGGGATGTAAATGTTCGAAGATACACCCTGTATATGCGTCAAAAAAGTCTTGAAAATGGATTTTTGGGGAACTCACGAAGTTCCCATGTTATTTATCCAATAGGGTTACCATACCCTATGACATAAGCGTCAGTGGCGCCATCAATTAATTTCACAACTTATTAACGCATTAAAGAGTCAATAGAGATATACGTATTGTCCTGCAAGCGCTAATCATTCACCTAACAAGGCACTTTCACTACTAATAGTCACAGACAAAGCGTCCATCTGTTTGTAATTGACCCATTGTTTTGTTCCTGGGATTTTGTGGCGCAAGCGCAGCCTGGGAAAGGGCATAACCCTTGTGTGTACCATAGTATGGAGTTAGCCAGCAAAGTAAAGAACGCCGGTAACCGGAGAGCTGATAAGCAGCCGGGCAGATAACTCATGGGTGAGTTTTTGGCCCAAAATTATTCCACGCCAGATGAGGCACGCGGTAGCAACTGTCTTTAACGCTGTTGCTTAAAGTTTTTAGGGTGTGAGCCTTCCGTTCCCCACAAGCCCGATGATATCTCTGTACAAAACCACACACGTAAGTTGACAGAACCGACAGACCGAGCAAAAAAAAAGTAAGTACTTAGGTAAGTAGTTGTTTCGTTTCTAGACCGCCGCTGATGTAGCTTCAGCGCCTGCGCCACTTGACTTTTGAGAGAGCTACTAATTACAAAAAATACGCTTTTTTTTATGTGATACGTGGCAGACGAGTAGAGGAATCACCTGATAGTAATCGATTGCCGCCGCCAATAGACACCTGGCATCACCTCACACTGTACAGTCACAAGTGCGCTGTTACCTTTAACCCCCATTCCCTCCCAATTTGGCTCCGGTACCCTCCTCACTCTCTCTACGAAACAGCGCAAGCCATGTTTTATACACCTTTTTATTAAATCAATCAGCTAAGCTATTGGTAAGTTTTTAAAACAAGTTGTATAGAGCTTCTGTCTATATTGAACACTGTGATACGACTCTATTAGCCAGTCGAAATTACTATATTCAACATTCAACTATTCTTTGCAATGGTATTAATTAGTGGACGAATGATTGCCTGAGATTGCAAACGTTATCTTATCTGTTTAATTGCGAAAACAATTATTGTTTAACTCTCGAAACACTGACTTAAAATTAATTAAGAGTGGATACTTAAATACTTAATTATTTCTTTTTTTTCAGCGATTTTATCTTTTAGTTAAAAAGTTTATGTGCTCAGCATTAATACCATGGCCTCACAGTGCTGCTGTGTTTTGTTAAAGGAGTGAGAGTACCGGACGCTCAATACGTAGGAGAGGAGGAAGTGGCAGTTTAAGGTTGGCAGCACACTTGTGACTCCACTCAGCTCACAAACTCAGCTTTCTATTTGTACAGACAGCCACACATCAGGTTACCATAACCTATAAAATGTCTTCAATTGATATTCAACCTAATGCGTTTGACAGTAATGTGAGAGTCGATAGAGGAAACTTGACAGTTTTGTATTACTTTGATGTACTGTACGTACCTAACACTTCTCTTAGTAAAGAAAGGCTCGACTACATACTATTTGTTTTCCAATCAACACGAGTCTTTAAAACAACAGTAGATGATTAAGGTTCCAATCCAAACACACTTTCCTTTCGTAAATGAATGACTTAAGATGGTAGGGTTGGCTACTGTTGAATTTTGGTACGTAATCTTAATTTGATTTTTGTTGCCAGTTGTCTACTTGATTTCGAAGTTTGATTAAATTAGTTTTTTTTCTTTTACCAAAATTGTATGTCTATAGAAACAGAAAATTTTGGGTCCAGCCTGTGGTAGTCCGCTTTAAAATTGACTAGTTATTTAATTGGTGTTTGTGGTTCCATCGTTTTTTTCTGGTTTCCATAGTACACAAGGGAAAATGTTAGTTTGGGACCAGGACAATATGTTATGTTGTTTCAATTTAATGAATAAAAACTTATGCTTTTCATTTTACTTAATTTTTAAGATAAATACCAACTTCAAAAGCGTTTCCTGATTGAAAAAGATATTTTGTTTTCGACCTCTATTATTAATTATAAGTATTCGAAATTAAATAATGACAGCGCCGCTGTTGGGATTGCGTTTTCAAACGCTTTCAACATGGATTTGGGTAGTTAGAAATTTTATGATTGAAGTCATCAGGCGATATCTGTCTATCTCCCCAGGCCATCTATTTGCATAATATATTAGATACGAGGCAGCCCTGTCGGTCGGGTATGTTTGTTTGGTCTGCCTGTTGGTCTCGGGTGTCTCATTGTGGGTAGGAAGCGCGGGGTCAAGTGTCCCACCCGACACGCCATCTGAATGGCGACGTTTGTCATAACCGACTCACGCGCATTCACCGCCATGCTACAGTGGAGGCGAAATTTGTTGTGTAACAAGTGTAGCTTAGCTATGATGTTTCATTCGTGGGAGAAAATGACTAGTTTGGGCTCAAAGCAAATATGTAAATAATGCTGTTACAAATAAACCATTTACCTAAATAGGTACAGGAATACAGGTTACAGAACCATTCTGAACAACATGTTATTTTCAAAATTCGGATAAAAAAACTTCATATCCATACAAAGTCCGTCATGTGACTTGGTCGGCTACTTTTTATTGCGAAAAGGGGGTTGTAAGGGTTAAAAGGGGGGTAAAAAGTTACTTTTCCACGCGGACGAAGTCGCGGGCGGCCGCTAGTCTTTCTATAATAAGTCGGTCACATGGCTTAGTCATTTTGTATGGGAAGTCGAAAAAAATGTCGGAAAGTGGTTGAACAAATGACGGCTTCGATGGCGCAGTGACTAAGGTGTTCACCCGAAGAGCGGAAGGTCCCGGGTTCGATTCCCGGTTAAGTCAATTTAAAATCCATCCCCCCCAGTTAATTATACTTAGTAATCTATCGTCGTCATCAGGGGTTGCCCTAGTTTGAGACCAAGTTGATTGGTGTGATTGCCTGGCGCATTTATCTCTTTATTTAAGTAAATGTTGTTCAGAATCAAATGGTTGGAAGAACATGTGGTTAAAGGGATGTAAATGTTCACAGATACACCCTGTATAGAGGGAACTGTAATTACGAATGTATGAGTGAGGGCGTGTCGTACGTTTTGTTCTGGTACTTCTAATCATTGCTTAGCTATAACAGAGTATATTAAATGTCATGCGAAATTGGTCCATTTGCTACGCTTAAATGTCAGTTGACCAGTTAATTGCAAGGTTGAATAACTATTGTTTGAAAGGTACCTATGAATTGATAAGCATAATTTACTATCTATCTATATCCGTCCACAGAATTAATCTTCTTCTATGGGTACTATTTATAAACAGGTCAGTCATATAGTCCACGTTAAGGCATATAGGTAAACCGAAAAATACGAAATGCTTGGGCGATTTAATTGGCTTCCAGCGCCATCTATTGGTTAATTACAAAAAGAAGCCTGAAGATTGCGGGCCAGATGAGAGAGACCCACAGTATTTTGTGGCGGCGCCGGCCATATAGGATTTGAGATTTATCATATTTTATGTAGGTATTCAGTAGAATACCTACATAAAATACGATAAATCTCAAATCTGAGTAGTAACTCAAGCACTTTTATTTGATACCTATATTGAGGAATTTATGTCAAAATAAATAATCGAACACTTTGTGGTGGCGGCCATCAATCAAAGTTAAGAATACTTCCGATTATTTAAACTTTTAAACAAAAAAACAACATGCAAATCTGTTCATCGGTCTGGGATCTACGATGTCACAGACAGACAGACACGTCAATCATCTAACACCCTGTTGTTTTTGCGTACTAAAAACTAAACCAGCCAACTGCCAATAGTCAGATATAAAAACAGCAAGTTTATTACGTTACCACTTAAAATAAACAGCTTTTTCCCCACAGTTTACCTGTAACAAGGAATTAAAAAAATATTAATTGTTTTCAATTACCGACCAATCGACACACGACCGAGCATCGAACCGAGGCACCCAATGGACCGGCGAGTTGCGTGAGCTTGTTGACCGGGTAATTGCTAAAGCTTATATTATAATTAACTAGCGGCCGCCCGCGACTTCGTACGCGTGGAGTTAAATATTGACACTTACCGTCATATTTTGGACAATCCACACAATATATTTTTATAAATTGTAGCCTATGTGTTATTCTGATGTATAAGCTATATTGTGGTAAAGTTTCATTCAAGTCCATTCAGTAGTTTTTACGTGAAAGAGTAACAAACATCCATACATCCTTACAAACTTTCGACTTTATAATAGTAGTAGGATTGGCTTATATGTTGTTCAGTTGTAAGGTCAGGTTAGTTTGTACTGGATTTAGCGGCTACTAGATATTATTGTATTGAACATTGCGGGTCTTTTTTCCTGTTCTTTTTTTTATGTGATAGGTGGCAGATGAGCAGACGGATCACCTGATACCTGATGGTAAAAATTAGTTAGTCCACTTGACTTGCTGTGCTCTCCCAGGGTATCACATGTATACCTTAGTGATTTCTATACCACCTCGTTTTTTATGTGATACGCAATAAATGATTTGAATTTGGCAAGCGATCACCACCGCCCATAGACACGCGTAATACCAGTTGAGTAACAATTACGGTTTTTTCTGCATTTCTTTTTATATAAATAGTAGTGGCTAACCCTCTTAATTTTATTGGGGACAGTAGTTCCACTGTCTACCAATAGATGACGCTGAGCGTAAATTGCATCGCGCTAGTTAGTGTGCCTTTTTAGTTTGAATATGAGGTTTGTCGATGTTTTTTTTTTATAAAAATAGTATAGATAAGAAGACATTATACACTGAATCTTTCTGCCTCGTACCACAAAACTAAAGAGTAAACCTACGGTATTTCCGGACCGATACGACCTGCAAACATTCAAAAAGCGAGCGTATTCATTCTTAAAAGGTCGGCAGCGCGCAATGTGACGCCTCTGGTGTTGCGGGCGGTAGTCGCTTACCATCAAGTAATCTGTCAGTTCGTCTGCCCTCTATACCATAAAAAAATGTTGTGGTGATCCTATAAAGTATGAATGGATTGAAAGACCTCACCTTCCCTTTCCACGAGAAACATCAGCAATACCTCGACAAACCTGTTGCTACTTTCTCGATCTATAGACCTACATACCGCCTGAGACCGCAAGAAGTATGATTTAGCGGATGTCCAAGCCACTTGCTGAGGTTAAATACTCTTAAATACATACAAGTGGGTACAGAAGGAATAATTATACGTAACCGCCACGGATGTGGTTGAATCGAAGGGACTTTCTTTGAAAGTAAGTGTGATTTATTAAGACTAATACGTGGGTTGACATAAAGGATATTATATGTTTAAGTTATTATGCCTGTTAAGTGGTAGATGCATGGCTATGGTAAAGGAGATAATTATTAATTAAATGTTACTAGCTGTTACTCGTGACTCCGTCCACGTGGAATAGAATCATTGGGTATAATTTTCACCCCCACTTTTAATCCTTTACAAACCCCTTTTCGCAATACCTACCTAAACGAGCCTATACCTTCCTAAAGGGCCGGCAACGCATCCGCACTCCTTCTGGTGTAGCTGATGTCCATGGGCGGCGGTGTTCACCTACCATCAGGTGACCCGCTTGCTCGTTTGCCTTCCTATACTATAAAAAAAAAGCAGCCTATGTCCTTTCTCAGGGTCTAGCCATCTGTCTTCTAAATTTCATTCAAATTCGTTCAGTAGTTTTGGCGTGAAAGAGTACTTACATACAGCTGTCTGTCTGTAACTCTGTAGTTACTTTCGCATTTAATATTAGTAAGGATAGTCCTGTTACCTTAGCCTTTCATAATAGGAAGAATTTTACCAAAAAAGCCTTTTTTTGGTAAAATTCTTCCTTGATTTGGACGTCAGTTTTATTATAGAAGCTGATGACGATTCGCGCCACTTTAGTCATAAAACTGAAAGAGAACGAATTTTCTCGTCATTGTTTATCTTGACACTGATGAAGTATAATTGCTGCTAAGCTTGTAAATAAATAAAGCCTATTTACTTCTAATATAGGAAGTACATTGACCAGTATTAAGCACAAAGCTAGGAAACTTAACCATTAATTTATAGCAATGACATAAACGCGATACAAATACAACTTCCTTAGAAAGTAAAACGGTGGCTCCATCTATGAAGAAAATCAGTGAAGCGCGTAATCTGCACGTTATTGTAAGGTTGTCAACCGAACTGTCAAAATAACAGTAATTTAAATAGGTATACGATACAGTGCGATTGCCATGGGCGTACCCAGGTTCTGGGCCAGAGGGGGGCAAATCAGATTTTTTACAAGCTAAGTGCTTTTAAAGAAAAAAAAAACTTAAATTAAAGTAGGTGCACATGTTTTTATATATATTATTTAGCGACCTAGGTCTTTTTTGTGATAGGTGGCAGACGAGCAGACGGATCACCTGATGGTAAGTGGAGTTACATGTGCGCTGCCAACATTATAATCGCATTCTTTATTCTGTGACTTGGGGCCCGCCCTCAATTTGTTTCGGTAAATTAGTTCTATACAATACCAATAGATGGCGCTAGGCGTAAATTACATCGCGCTTGTGTTTCTGTTTTCGGTTTAGCTATAAGCTTTGTCGTTTCCTATACCTCTTTATAAATAGAAGGTATAGATAAAAGATGATAGGTCATGATTCATGAATCTGACGAGGTCCTAAGGGCTTTTTCCTAACTTCTACATATCGCCAGCCCTATGTAAGACACACAAACATACATATTTAGTAAACGGTGGCTCTCGTTTCCGGTAAAAGTGGCGGGAGCGGCTAATGATAGCCGTCTTAGCCTAATAAAGACGATGAGATTATGCTAGCGCCGGTCTGGTAAGACTGAGGTTTAACACGAGCAAAAAATATTATAATAGGTACTTACTCTGATTTTTAATCATGTGGAGTAAACTGACGATGCAAATGTCAAGTTTCTTTACATTTTGACATTTTTCATCTGAAAAATTGAGTGATTACTTATATGGGGGTGACACATTGACATCTGTCAGTTTACTCCAAATGATTAAAAATCAGAGTTTAGTTACAGACAGACAAATAAATTGAGACCCTCTTTTGTTTGTAGTCGGTTAAAAAAACTGGTGAGTCTTTGTCTTATACAGGGTCTGTCATCGCTCAACCTTCGGGATCCTTCCAAACACTGTTTTTAAGATGTTTTATTACCATTTGGTAAAATAAAACTTTTCGCCAAACACTATTGCACTAGGTTTATACTCCAAATTAAATGTAAGCCAGACGTTGTTAGATTTGGAAAACCTTTTTTGGCCTAATAATACTAAATAACTGTTTATTGACTGACTAAATAAATGGTAGTCATTGGATTTATTCATTTATCGATTACGATTACTTAAAAATCTCATTTATTGAGATTTCTTTAATAATTTTTGATTTTTTTTTTATGTTATAGGTAGCAGACGAGCAGGCGGATCACCTGATGGTAAGCAATTGCCGCCGCCCATGAACACATGCAACAAGTGCGCTGCTAACCTTTTATCCCCTTCCCCCCGATGGGCCTCCGGTACCCTCACTCACTCGGCTAAACACAGCACAGGAGCTGCTTCACGAAATTGGTGTAATATTTTTTATTAAATTTAACCAAGATTTTATTATGGGCATTAGACATGAGAAACCGAATAATCTAAAACACGAGCACGCTTTACACATATTCCAACTATGTTACTCCAAATAGCTTTGTCTGCGTTGAATACAAATTCTTCCTTTATTTTCTTCCACATCAAAGCCCTTGTCCCGACGTCGTCAATTGCTCATAAACTGAACTATTCCAAGCATCCAAAACAACAAAGATGAACGAACCCAATTATAACCGATTCTGGTCGCCTACATCCAGTTGCAAGCGGACTGGACTGGATTGACCACTCTTCCTGTCATTTCACCGCGTTTTTTAACTACTGTTTGTGGCAACCGTACCTATATTGAAATAAGGTATCGATGCCGAGTTGGTTTTTTGCAATGCCATTTCTAATTTTGCGGTGATTGAGCATAATCCCATCATAGGTAGTAACGACAAACAAGAGCTACAATTTGGGTGTTTTTAAGTCGAGAGTGAATAGGCTTCTTCTGGGAAAGCACGCTACATCTTAGACCTTATTGTCACTCTCCATCAGGAGATGAGGTCAAGTGCAAACCCATGTAGTATTACTTTTTTTTATGTGGTAGGTAGCAGACGAGCAGGCGGAGCACCTGATGGTAAGCAATTACTTACTGCAAATTTGGCTTTTATTATAATGACTTGGTTTGGATATAATCGTGAGCTAGTATACCTACACAGTAAAGCAAATACTAAATCCAAGCTCGTAGAAACACTTCATCACGGGTACTAAATTAATGTTTTTTTATACTAGAGGCAGCAAACGGGCAAGCGGTTCACCAGATGGTCAGTAAACACTGCCGCGTCATCCATGAACATCATGATTTATAGAAACTTCATTCATACCCACCATTTTTTTTTTTTATGTGGTAGGTAGCAGACGAGCAGGCGGAGCACCTGATGGTAAGCAATTGCCGCCGCCCATGAACACATGCAACAAGTGCGCTGCTAACCTTTTATCCCCTTCCCCCCGATGGGCCTCCGGTACCCTCACTCACTCGGCTAAACACAGCACAGGAGCTGCTTCACGAAATTGGTGTAATATTTTTTATTAAATTTAACCAAGATTTTATTATCCGTCATGGTTAAATTTAAAACTTCTTACATTTACGATGAGAAACAAATAGAGTTGTAAATTTAAAACACGAGCACGTTTTACACATATCCCAACTATGTTACTCCAGATAGCTTTGTCTGCGTTGAATACAAATTCTTCCTTTATTTTCTTCCACATCAAAGCCCTTGTCCCGACGTCGTCAATTGCTCATAAACTGAACTATTCCAAGCATCCAAAACAACAAAGATGAACGAACCAATTATAACCAGTTCTGGTCGCCTACATCCAGTTGCAAGCGGACTGGACTGGATTGACCACTCTTCCTGTCATTTCACCGCGTTTTTTAACTACTGTTTGTGGACACCGTACCTATATTGAAATAGTGTATCCATACCGAGCTGGTTTTTTGCAATTCCATTGCTAATTTTGCGTGGTGATTAAGCCTAACCCCATTATAGGTAGTAGCGACAAACAATACAGTCGAGGGTGAATAGGCTTCTTCTGGGCAAGCACTCTCTCCATCAGGAGATGAGGTCAACTGCAAATCCATTTAATATAAAAAAGCGATGACTTGATTTCTATGATGGAGGCCTTTGCCCTGCCTGCAGTGGGACAGTAACAAATTTGACTTTTATTATTATGACTTGGTTTTGATATACTTGTGAGTTAGAATACCTACACAGAAAAGCAAATACAAAATAGTAAAGTTCACTACTTGGTAAATAAACACACCGCTGGGTCACCCACGAACATCGTGATTTTAAACTTCATTCATGCCGAAAAATAAAATGGCGAACCAGACATCCTAACTAATATTATAAATGCGAAAGTAACTCTGTCTGTCTATCTGTCTGTTACTCTTTCACGCCAAAACTACTGAACGGATTTAAATTAAATTTGGTATACAGATAATCTAGACCCTGAGAAAGAACATAGGCTACTTTTTATTGCGAAAAGGGGGTTGTAAGGGGTTGAAAGGGGGGTAAAAAGTTACTTTTCCACGCGGACGAAGTCGCGGGCGGCCGCTAGTTCCTATATAATTATAGATATCTTCTAGGTAACAGAATACTTACGAATGTAAAATATTGCTAGATCGGAATGTCATATTTTATTACCATGATAATTTTCAAGAATCAAGGTGGTCGTTTTAAATGTACATCAATAAAATCCCTTAACATATATGAAACCTCTATATATGAACTAATTTCGTTTGATGGAAACTGTATGAGTAACTTAGTGCAATAGTCCATTTGACGGCAGTTTCTAGGTTTAATTTCTTCCTCAATAGTAAAGATACTAAAATATCGAATCGGATTGGCTTTCGTTTAGAATGGCTTCGATAAATAACGAAGGGAAAGGTCCTTGCATGGTATTGGTCAATATGAAGCTTAGTTCGCATTTTGCAATCTCTGGACAAAGATTCAGGAGATACATAAACTAGACTCATACAATCAATACACTAAGTAGATACTAAGTAGGTACTAAGTGTTATGCGAACTTTTATCGCGGGAGCCACGCTTCGGCATGAATGTGCCGGCTCGACCGGAGTGACACCACGGCCTCACAGAAGACTGGCGTGAAGAAGCGCTGTGTTTCGTCGAGTGTGTGAGGGTACCAGAGGCCCAATGGGGGGAAAGGGGGTTAGAGGTTGACAGCGTACTTGTGACTCTACTGGTGTTGCAGGTGTCTATGAGGCGGCAATTGTTTACTATCAGGTGATCCGTCTGCTCGTCTGCCATATTTGTCTCAATATAAAACATATTTATCAAGATCCGTGTTGTATAATATTGTAAACACGAAGTACATACCAATACATACAAAATAATTTAAAGGTTGTTGGTTCGAGACCAGTTTGGGCGAAAGTGAAAACTGCCACACCCAACATTTTATTAAAAGCGAGAATTATTTGTCGCGCCCACACGAGACGGCCGGTCATGTATAATATTTAAAATTAAATGATATGCGCAGAGTTACAAAATTGGAATTTCTCTTTCAATTTAAGGGAATTCAAAATGATGGATTCTTAGAAGAATTTTTCAAAGATAACGTAGCGTATGCATATGGTGAACAAATGAACAGCTTCCTCTATCGTAAGTAAGTTTAACTTAAAATTGAGAGCACAAACGTCAGAAAGTGTAACTAGTATCGAATCGTGAGCCCGTCCACAGATTAAACAGCAAAATTATCCAAAACATTATTGAAGGAAATGATGCCACCATAGAATACGTCCACAAAGGTACTAGGTACTTTCGTAACGTTACCAATTCTTTAAGTAGATCGGATAACCCTACGTGATAACCCGTAAGGGTTTTTTTTTATATGATAGGTGGCAGACGAGCGGACGGATCACCTGATGGTAACCAATGGCCGCTGCCCATAGACACCTGCAACACCAGTAGACTCAGAAGTGAGGTGCGTACCTTTAAAATGATCGTATAGCCCTACCTGATAGTCCTCCTACTCGTAAGAGTTAACTTATCTGCATCTCCTTAATAAAAGTTAAGTTGGTACCTTAGAATATTATTCTAAGGTTACAGACAGCGCGCGTTGATGTCTAAGTTATGACAGCTATTGACGCTACGTAAAGCGCATTGAAATGTAGACATCAACCTATATTACAGCTAAACAAGTCCATAGCGCGGAACTGCCGACATCCGACGAATTATTTGGCTCTCAAGAATTACTGAAAATTGTATCCGAACCCCACTTTCTCCTCAAAACGATGGTCACGACCTCCTCATTTGCAGCTGAGAAGAACTGGTTGCTGAGGGTTATGTAACCGTGTGTAATGTTTATAACTGATTTGATATAGAGCTCGATCTGAGAATTTGGTTTGATGTTACGTGCGTGATTGATTAATGTTAGTAATTGATTTGTTGTGATTGAGAGATGAATTGCCTATAATATGATTATTGATTAAACATAGTTTAATTAATTATATTGATTTTCAAATTCAAAAATACTTATAGACACCACTTTAGTATGCTAAAATAACTTTGATTGGCTGGATGGCGCATTTGGGAGTGAGCCTCATTATGTCAAATGTCGTGATTTTCGATCGATCCCCAACCTGGATAAACATTCATGTGATGAACGCTTGTGTTTGTTCAGTGTCTGGGTGCAATACTTATATGTATTTATGTATTTTGTGTTTCCTCTGTTGTCTGATATCTGTTACTACAGAGTCCGGTCAATATGTATGAGATGTATTGTGAATAAGAAAAAAATAGAAATAATTAGGTAGAGTGTTTTGGCACTCAAGCATCTTTGATTTCACGGTACTATTTGCCTTCATTATTTCTGCAAACTTTCTTAGCAAATCGATTTCATACAACTACAAATTGAGGCGTGCGAAAGGTCATAAAAGGTAGTGTTCATTCATTCTCAATAGATTACGAAGCATCAGAGTTCCCACAATTAGACAAATGTGAATCTTATCAATTTATAATCAAGATCAGTTTTAATTTGAAAACAAAAACCTTTTCTCGCAATTTTGTATTTTTACAGTCAACTAGTCATTTTGTATAGATTTGTTTTTCCGAGACTTGTTCGTATGTTCTTTGGGGTGTTTTTTATGTGATAGGTAGCAGACGAGCTGATAGTTCACCTGATAGTAAGTGATTGCCGCCGCCCGTAGATAGATACTTGTAACCCAAGTAGAGTCACAAGAGTCTCTATAGATTTATAATGCCCACCAGAATTTTGTGAGACGATTTTAAAAAGAACAGAGTTTTTAGTTAGGTATGTAGTTACTGCCATGACAACAGAGAGCAATTATGGTCATGTGACATTTAAAAGACTGATACAGATTTTGGTACATTGTGTAGGAGTGGATTAAAAGCATCGCCATAACAGGAGGTTTTTTATTTGCTCTAGAACATGTTCTATCAAAAGTACAGGATCTTTGCCATAAGTACGAGACCTTGAAGCTAATGGTTGGTCGTTGTTTATTGGATCAAGCAACTAGAGCGGTGAATATTAATTGATTGTGACCACACAGCGTATGAAGTCGCCGCTAGTGGCGTAGTGTGTATCGCCGCCAGGGGCGAAAGATTATATTTGTCGCCCTCTATTTTTCCTCAGCCCCCCCTAATTAGGTAAGGATAGGTTAGGTTAGGAAAAAAAGGTTGGATTTGGTGTACCCACAGCATATAATGTAGAACAAACAACTCATTTTGATTGAGTATCTGAAAGTTGATCAACGCCCCGTTGGTCTAGTGGTTTAAGTACCGGGCTGTGATGTCGAAGTCCAGGTTCGATTATCGGCTTAAACAAAAAGATAAAAAAAAAAGATATTTTCACTACATCACAAACATTGATCTGACTCTGAGATAGGTAGCTCAAGCACCTGTGTTACAGATATCAGAACCAAAAGTACCTATTTTTCCACCATAGCTCGGGTTTGGGACCAATCTGCATTAGGCAACCCTGTTGATTAATCCCATCATAGTAGCAGTGACTTGGTTTCTATGATAGAGGCCTTTGCCCTGCAGTGGGACAGTATATAGGCGGATACTTTACTGATCAACTTCCTAGGAAATTGTTTAGTTTACGATTAGGATCTGTCCTGTCCTGTCCTTTTTACTAGTGTTTTTTATTTTTTTGTGTTGTGTCAATTGTCTGTAGTATGTAATATGTGTTGTGGTGTCCAAATTAAATGTATTTTCTTTATTTCTGTCCCACCTGCATCCAAGGAATTCCCGTGATCGTCACTAGATCGTCGGTCTACCTTACCTAGGCCATGTCTGTGACTCCCTGTACGCGGCCTCCGCTCGAGGACCTTTCCACTTACTCGTATTTATGCATATTCGTGATCTCAATATTTAAAACGGATATGTATGATCTGTTATTCTAAGCCATAATTGACCTTCATTGGTACCTTGTCAGACGTTCACTGGTACCGGAGTTAAATAAAATTTATTGATCACCTGTTACAGAAAACTAAGTCTAATATATTTAATTCACGATATCTTTTAATTATTATTTTTATTAAGCACCGATTCAAAAACGACGCCGGGTGTTATTAGTTTGACGTATCTACCTGTTTGTCAGTCAATGGCATCATAGCTCTCAAATGGTTGAACACATTTGAATTTTGTTTGAAAAGTTAATAGTCAGGAGTGTTCTTAGCTACGTTCGATGCACTGCCTATAGGCACGCGAGATGCTTCTTCACGCTTTGTTTGAAGGAGTTTTCATAGTGTAAGGCCGTGCGTGGCGGATTAACTCATTTACCACCTGTAGGCTATTAACATTTTACTGCCCCTATGTTCCCAAATTCAGTACCCTAGCATATATGTACTTACTAGATCACAGTTTCATCATTATGAGTAAGGAAGGCTGCAACATTTTGGTCAAACTTTCAATTTATGTCAAATATCGACGTTTTGTGTTTCTAGGAAGCTATAATTTTGAAATATAGCTATGCAGAGCACCGTATATGGCGCTAGGCTCTAGCCTTCTCATTCTATATGGTAAATCCGCCACTGTGCAATGCGATTGTACCCCAGGGTATGATTCCACTTAGTTATTGATGTAAGTGAATTATGTATGATGCGATGCAATTTGCAAATAGTCGGGCGGCTCCACTCCTGCGCAACTAGAGACATGCGTGCGCAACGTCCTGTGTTTTGAAATCGGAACATTGTGTCAGATGACTCGTCAATTGGTTAGGAAGGGACTGTCATCGACTTACAGGCTATACGAGTAATAGTATACACGTGTAAGCTGCCAGTTCGTATGGAAGCTTCTTCATCATCATCATCATCAGCCTGTCGCAGTCCACTGCTGGATGTAGGCCTCTCCAAATACTCGCCACTTTGATCGATCTTCGGCTACTCGCATCCACCTCCAGCCAGCTCTCTTGCGCAGATCGTCACTCCACCTGGCTTTAGGCCGTACTACACTACGTTTACCAAGACGCTTATGGAAGCTAAGTGGATTAGAGCGCCGAACAGGTCGCGGTTCGAGTCTTAACATGCACCTATGAATATAGCTAAATATGTAAATTTAATTTTTCTAAGTCATTGCTAGTACACCATACCAACACCGAGGTTTTAGGCATGATAATTTTGGACTACAATCTTAATGTGTGTACAATTTTACGCTCTAAAAGTGTTCTATTTGATTGTAATCTTTTATGTGCTTTAATTAATAATTACCCTTCCTTTTTTGCTATCACTGGATATAGAAAGAGTATGAAATTAAAAGGTTTCTTCAAATGAAACCGAACCATGGTGACCTATGGTCACTGGGTTGACGCCATGGAAACCCGATGACACGGATTCGGAACCATGGACCGTGGAAGGAGAAAATGGTAACAAATTATGTTAAATAGGATTGTACTTTCTCTGTTTAACCCCATTGGAACTATGATATGAAATAAACACAGACCAATGTATTTAGTTTACATTGCTGATATCTAGATTAGACTATAAATAATTAGATAAACTTGATTAAAGAAGAATTTGAACCTCCGTGGTATGAAATAAATCTTTTTTATTTGAAATTCTAATTTCTTTTTAAATCGTTCTATTTTTAAATTACGCGTGTCATTTGTTGCAATGTTGAAGTTATTAAAGAACAAAACGAAAGCGACCTACATCGTTAGTAATCGTGATAGTTATTTTTATTTTATATCAATTATTACATTCTTCGAAATAAAAAAAAACGCCGAAACAGAAGAATAGAATAGGACCGTTATTACAGTTTTATACAATACGCTTAAGAAGTAGGAGACGAGCAGAGAGATCAGATCGCCTGGTGAGCGATTGCCGCCACCCATAGACACCTATTTCTCATATTGTTTGATTGAAGATCTAACAATTTGACTGGACTACCAAAAAAATTAAATGAAGGATGACCTGATTGACCTCAGGTATAACAAGATGTAGTACTTCATTATGGTTACCATACACCGAAAATAGTAATTATATCAGACAGATGTAATGTATGACTCGTAACAGGCGTCCAAATGTTCCGTGAGAACTATTTATTTCGTCATCACGGGCGTGAGATAGACGCCATTCATTACACAAATTACATAAAGGTCGGAGTTGAATGGATTGGTGGAAAGCCGGCATTGGCAATGAAACGAAATGAAAGCGAGTTCAATGACTTCCTGCGGTCATTTCAACGTTTTGCGGTGGGTGGCGAGCGACAGTTCGCAAAATGTGACGTCACATTTGCTTAAATTCTTTTTTGTGGCTGGATTCCATTTTTGATGTTGATTTTTGGAGATAATTTGAATGCCACTTTCTTTGTATTTTTTCTTTTTTCTAGATAGTGGTTAGCAGATTCTATTTTCAAAATATTTGTCACTGAATGTGGCTTTAAAAAATTTCTAACGTCATTCTTTTGTTTTATTCTTCATTCAAAAGGATACTACTATAGCCAGATACAAATACTTTTATTAGGTAGTTATACTAGATAGTTTTAAGAATTAAGAATTCGCGCGGCGACGTCTTCAACAAAAGAAAATTAATTGTCATCTATTCGTTTTCTGCTAATTATGATATTGAAGTATTTCTTAAACCTATACCTACAACAGGGAATCACTCAGTCTCTTACTCTATGTAATCAATTAAAATAATGAGCAAATGAAGTAATTGTATCTCATCTATTTTAATACATTACACAATTTTATTACCAAAACACGCTCCAGAAATGAAAATGACCCCAAAAAGTAATTTAAAGTCAGCGACCTCAACAAATCAAGATAACCTTGAAAAAGGAAAAAAAAACTCTCACGCACAGACAATGCCGCGGTATTTCGTAACTTGCTTTCTAGTTACGTCACAAGACAGTATTTAAATAAAACATGAGTTTTTGGTTTAGTTGCATAAAGCGGATTACGGAAGCTAGTCAATCATTTGATCTTTGAATATCAATGGGTTTGTTTAATCGAATGATTGTTAGATTATGAGAAATTGAGAATCGATTGTTTCGAGAATTCGAGCCATTACTTTTTCTTGTCTGAGGGAATTATTTTTTGAATACAATGATTATCTACTGATTGTGTGGAATGTTGCAATGTTATTGACGTCAATGAAATTAGTTTTTGGTTTCGCTTTTACGTAGGTAGGTACGTTGTTTGTAGTCAACAAAGTACGTACAGCCACACGTCAAAGTACACAAAACTGACAAATTTCTTCAATCGACTCTCATCTTACTGTCCATACACATTAGGTTGAGTATCAGTTGAGGAAATTTAACAGGTTGTCGTAACTTAATGTGCGGCTGACTGTACCTAAAAGCGTTGCTACTTTAGCTATTACATACAGCCTGAGATACAGAGTTTTTCCTAGTTCAGGCAACAAACTTAAATTTGCCCACTTAGTTCAATAAATAAATAGATTAAGTAATCATCGGACCAATGGGATGGTGGTATACCCACAGGAATGTGACAGGTGGCAGTGACAGACAGACAAACAGTGGACGAGGATGGCAGGTGAGGTGGCGAACTAAAGAAGAGGCCTGTACTCAGCAGTGGATTGATATGATGAAGATGATAAAGTAAAAGTACCTTTTGTCCTATCAAGACCATAACTTGGGAATGAATTGTTCTTTTTAAAAGATTCAAAAGATTTAATCATCTAATGAAATAAAGTTAAAAACATAAATCACGATTCTTACGACTACAGGAATTTCTCAATATCTCAGAGGAAACGGAGAAAGATAAAGATTTCACATAAACAATAATCAAAAGCCAGTACGCAAATATCAGCAGCAAGCAAAATTAAACTTTAAGCTTGGAGCCTAAAGTTGTATATGAGTGTACTCGTATCTAGAGGAGAAAGTTTTCGCCGAACACCAACTTACAGAGCGCTCATAACATTTTGTAATATCCCATTATGGTAACCGGACACGGCTCGTGCTAAAGAATATCTTAAACTGTTATAAGGCGTAAAGCTATCTCAAACTATTGTTAAACAAACTATATAAAAAATAATGTCTTAAACTATTGTGGTGGCATTGAATTTCTTTTAAAGGCATGTTTTTGTTGTACTAAGATTATTTTGCTGATGTTATTTTTTTACGGCTGCAAAATAATGTAGGTATACAATTTTAGAACCTTGTCAAAATATTATACCCGTAAAGTTAGAAGTCGTATAGGTAGCTATGACAAGGTACTAAAGTGTTTATATCTTCTTGTGACTGACTCAATGTCCTTCCTGGGAGCAGTCAGCTACGAGCGAGACTTCGACACGTTATGTAGAACAGTAGCATACTATACAGCTCTTTGAGCAACTTTGAACCGGTGGATTAGTCCAGCCGTGAGTGTCCACGTCTCGGCACCGGAAGGACGCACTGGTCGAAGACTTTCGACTTAAGACTTTGAGGGATGTGTGACGAGAAGACTTGACGAAGCCTACCAAAGCCTAGCTGCTAGCTGATGAAACATAGCTGAATTCTTCTATTGGTTTCTCTCTCGAAGTTGTTTCTGCCTAATTGGAGCGTTTGTCCTAGATAGACATACCTACATATAATTACATAAAGCGTTGTATCTTTGAACAGTTACATCCTTTTAACCACGTCTTGTATTGATAATTCTGAACAACATTTATTCTATGATTTTTGGAAATTCATATAAACAAAATATAACTTTTCATACAAAATCAGTCATATGACTTGGTCATTTTGTATGGAGAGTCAATTTCGACGAATTTTCAAAAGTCGTAAAACAAATAAATGTTGTTCAGAATGGTTGGTAGAAGACGTGGTTAAAGGGATGTAAATATTAACCTTATACAGCCTACCGTGATATAACCGTTCGAAATGCTATCAACAAAGTAATCCCCTAAGAAAGTGGTAAATCATCTACTCCACTTAAGCATAATATTCGAAGCGTGCTTAGAAAAGCCAACAGCTTAATCAAGACTGTTGTCCATCAGTTTCCCCCATTAGAAATCTAGGACCAGCGCCAGCGCCGAGAACATTTCACTATACATACGTACGTACTTCATTATAGACGCTGATTTATATCTTGGACGACACATTCTTCTTTGATTATTTACACGGAAATAAAAATAGAGACGTTTATATTCAGCATACATAAAGGCCCACACCAGAAGACAATAACATTTAAGAAGTAATACGTGAATTTTGATACTGAATTGTCACAAGTTAAAATCCACAACCATTTACGTAGGTGCCACAAACATGTTAAAATAATTAAAATAATAATACCTAATAGATAATAGATAGATAGCTATCTATATTATTTATAAAGAGATAATTTCTATAGACAACGACAAGCTTACTCCTAGGTAAACCAGAAACACGAAACGCTTAGCGCGAATGTAATTAAATACAGCGCCATCTATTGGTTCGTTTCTGAATTACGGTCCCGAAGCGAAGTGAGGGCGGGCCTCTAGTGGTTAATAAAAACCATAACCTCCCCATACAAAAGTGATCAGCACATTATTGCAATTTGTATGAAAATGCAGTCACGTCTTCGGACTATTTTACGGTAACAAATACAAAAATGATCTTCAACGGTGTGGGAGAGCTACACTCCGTAATGAATGGGCCGGGCCCGGCTCGACCGGGGTGATACAACGGCCTCACAGAAAATCGGCGTAGTGAGTGATGGTACCGGGCGCAATAGGGTACTTGACTATTTTTTTTTTATGTGTTTAATCAAAAGACCCCTCTATTAAAGAAACATTGTTGAAAGAATTATTTGATTCTGATTTGAATTACCTGAGATATCACAACTTTAAGAGCACATATTTTACGCGGGCCCAAAAACGCTCTATACAAATGGCTACCAACACGTGACGTCACACGCTGGTGTCTTGTATGCGCGTCTAGCAAATTTTGTTTGGTAGCTATATCAAATGTTTCGTTTATGTACATAGTTTTATAATAATAGTTTGTGTTTAATGTGTGGGTAGTTCAATGATATAATTATTTTTATAATATTATAAACTTTAAAAATGGACTTGCCCATGAAACTTTGAATGCTCACAAAACCAGCTAGACGTTATATTTTTAACTGAAAATTAAGGCTATTGGTTCTTATTTACCAATATTTTGGTAAAGTATCAATATTTTTTACTAAATCGATATTAGTCAACTACCCTATTGGGTGGAAAAGGGGTTGAAAGTCGATAGCGCACTTGTGACTCTACTGGTGTTGCAGGTCTATGGGCGGCGGCAATCGCTTACCATCAGGTGATCCGTATGCTCCTGCCATCTATCACATCAAAAAAATATGAAAGACATAAAATGAAAATGTTCCCCACATTTTATTTAATGTTCGGTCTTGATTTCTAAACACACACCTGCTTTATAATGTAAATAAACGGTTGTCATTGTGAGCGGTTTGCGGTGATCAGCCTGTTAACATTGCTATTGTTGATAGAAGTGGAAAGTAAACGATAGAAAGTTGAAGTGGCGACTGATGAAGAGGAATAAGAGATAAAATCGAGTTGAATTAATCAATGGTTTAAGTGAAGTGGACAGCTCCAATACTCGTAGAGTAGAAACTCGAAGGAAGTACTCATAGCTACATATCTTTTGTTTCTTCTAAATGGGTTTTCACAATTAAAAATAATGAGTTGGGTGAGCCTGTACCGTACACGCGAGGGTAAATCGCGGCTTCACTGAACAATACCTACAAGCAAGATGAAAACATTCGCTCTCGTTGCTAGAATTTCGACCTTTAGGTTTATCTTAGCACTCGCCAATCAGTTTGATTTACATGCTCACCACAAGGACGTCAAAACTGCCTTTTAAATGGTGTTCTTAGAGGACATATTTACATGGAAGTGCCAGAAGGTGTTATGGCGGTACCGAACCAAGTATGTACCTAAGTAATATGAATTGAATAAAACTTTATACGGCTTAAACAATCTTTAAAGTTGTTTGTTTGAACGTTTCGATCATGCTTTATGATCCTGATGTCAATTCTGTATATGGGTTTGAAGACTGCTACGGTAAAGATATTTTTATGAGAATAATCCAGTTATGTATAAGAACTTATTTTCAGTATAGAAGGCGCACTTTCCAACTGTAACGTATCTAATTCCAACCATTTAAGTAAACTATACTATAAATCAACAAATTACAACGATTCAATGCTAACTATAATTTTAATAAAATACTACCCAATTATTTCGCAGTTCGCTGTGCCTCATTATTCTAGTTAATAAGGTAATCATAATTCAGATCTTAATATCCGCCCATTATCTATCGTATAATATAAAAGATAATCCATTGAGAATCGAACTCGTGTTTTCTGAGATTTGTTGATCGCGTAACATCCTAGACCTTCTAGATTCCGAGATTGTGATCAAGCGTTAACGTGTAGTAAAATAAAACTTTGAAGAGATGTGGTCCTGCGACGAAAATCTGGTGAAACAAACATCGACAGCTTTCGCTAGTGATGGAATGACATTTGTAAATGCGTTGACAACCATGATGGCTGCGCACTGTGCTATTACAAATGACTCTCAGTGGCCACTGGATAGAAGAGACGAAGTATTGGCAGGTGAGCTAAGTGATGAAAGTGGATCCGGATTTTTGAAATAAAATTTCAACAACATAAACAATTGCAAATAAAACCTGGACTGTTTTAAACAATGAACCAAATTTTGGATTCAGATTCTGTATTTGACTTCATCATTGTTGGTGCTGGATCGGCAGGATGTGTTCTGGCAAATAGAATCAGCGAAAATCCTGATTGGAAAGTACTTCTAGTTGAAGCTGGTGATGACCCTACACTTGATACCGAGGTATTTAGTTCCTTTTATTATTTACAAAAATACTGTTAGTAAGTTTAAAAAATAGAGAAGTGACTCATACTATTAACATTTATTCCAGATGATAGGGTCACTTATTTGGTAGCTTCCATTCACAAAATGACTGGGCATATCAAACAGAACCCGAAGAAAATGCTTGCTGGAGCTCCGAAGACAGGAGATGTTATTGGCCACGTGGAAAAACATTGGGAGGAAGTAGTAGCATTAACGGTATGTTTTATGTAAGGGGCCATAAGAGTGACTTTGATCAGTGGAGGGACCTCGGTAACCTTGGTTGGGGCTACGATGACGTATTACCCTATTTTAAGAAAAGTGAAAGACTAAATGATCCAAATATATCCTCAGAGGAACAAAAAATATTTCACGGGTTAGATGGATGTCTCAATGTTGGGAAACATCTAGGTGAAAATCCATTTAGCGATGTCATAATAGACGCATATAACCACCTTGGTATTCCAACCATTGAAAGCATAGTTGGGAACAATGGAACCGGAGCTCTTAAAACGTTATCTACTACCAAAGGTGGACGCCGAATGAGTACTGCTCGTAGTTTCTTGACTCCAATCAAAGAAAGAAGTAATTTATTTGTGATGAAAAATACTTTGGTAACCAAAATTATTTTTGATAATTATTACAATGCTATAGGTATTGAAATTTATCTTTTGGGTCAACTATATAACATTTATACTACAAAAGAAGTAATAATATCAGCAGGGGCCATAAATACTCCACAGCTGTTAATGCTATCAGGAGTGGGGCCTAAAGATCATTTAGAAGAATTCGGTATAACAGTTGTGAGTGATCTTCCCGTTGGTTTAAACTTACAAGACCATGTGGTTGCGCACAGTATTATAAAATTAGAAACAGAAATGCCAACAGTAAGTAAGGAACAATATAGTTTATCTGTAGCGGAATATATTGCAACACAAACTGGAAGACTTTCAAATATTGGACCAACAGAAACGTTGGCTTTTGTTAATTTATTTGATATAAACAGCGACGTTCCCGACATACAGTTTCATCACTATCTCTCCCCAGCTAGGTTTATTGAAATATCAGACGTTTACAAACAACACGATTTCAATGAAGATGCATTGCATATGCTAAGAGAGCAAAATAAAGAGTATCCATTTTTAGACATATTTTCAGTATTACTGAAACCAAAATCTAGAGGCTATATAAAATTAAAAAGTTTAAATCCTTTTGAAAAACCTTTAATAGTTGCAAATTATTTTGATCATCCCGATGATTTGGCAACTATAGTACAAAGCATGAAATTTGTAACTAATCTAATAGATACTCCTGCTCTAAAAAAATTTAATGCGTCTTTGGCAAAACTTCCTCATTTCGCTTGCAATTGTTTCGAATTTCAAAGCAATGGCTACTATTCATGTGTTGCAAGACACTTGACCACTACATTGTACCATCCAGTAGGTACTGCTGCGATGGGGCCCAGTAGTGACACATCAGTTGTGAGTCCACAGCTGAAGGTACATGGGATAAACAATCTTAGAGTAGTAGATGCAAGTGTGATGCCTGTTATAGTCAGAGGTAACACTAATGCTGGAACTATAATGATTGCTGAAAAAGCTGCGGATATCATAAAATCGGATTGGCAATATTGCTAATCAAGTCTGGTTATGTTAACATCTACATAAGCTTTCATAGTACTTATTTCTACTTATGTAAGCACCGCCGCATTTCAGGTTACTCAGTACAGTCTTTGTCAAATCAATCAGTGTCTTTCGACATTCAGTTCAGACTTAACATTGTACTATTTGGTTCAAAACCAATTGAAGAAATTTGATATATTGTATAAAGAACTAAGCTTTAAGATTATACTGTTGTCATCATCATCAGCTTGGTGCAGTCCACTACTGGAAATAGGCCTCTCCAAATGTTTGCCACTACGATATTTTTTGGCTAATATCATGCATCTATTAATTGTTGTCCAAATTTAAAAATAAAAAGTTTTTCTTACTAAATTGTAAAAACGTAATTTTTAAGTTTCCTTTGATAACAGAACCTTTTTAGGATTAATATACGTAGTTTTATAGCCTGCAATTAAACCTGCTATCTGAAGTAGACAATCTAAAGGCTAGACACCATCTGCGTAGCCGTCATTGCATAATACTAGTACTTTGATTCACAATATCCCACTTCCACAAATTATACAACGAGTTGTTTGCCTTCAGTGCTCCTACGCAGGTCCAAAACGGTTTAGCACAAAGCGAAGCAATTACAGCAAACGTACTGAGATTACCATATAAGAATGTAAGATTTTAAACGTCTAATTTAGGGATATTAACTTAAGAATTTGTAGAGAATAATGACGATTTGGATTTTAAAATGGTTAAATTGTTTTAAAATGCATGTAGTAGAGTAAATTGCAACGGCTTCAATAATTTGGAGTTAAAACCATTGTAATAAAAAGGTATTAAAATCCAGTCTTATAGTTTGTTTTAAAAGGAGGTGGCATTACGGTCAACACTAGGACTTCTTTGTTAAGGTTGGTACCATTTTTTTTTGTTTGGATACTTGATGGCTCCATATTTATCAGGTTAAGGATGTTCTCTAGTCGGAAGCTAAGATCCATTTCAGGTCGCTGATGAACCAGCATAGTAAGTAAGAACTGATGATGGCATGGAAATCAAGAGAACACTTCAAACTGTACACTTAAGATCACAGAACAGGCAGGAGCGTTGTGGTGAACACGGTTTTGGGAAAGATGTCTCAGTTTTAACTATTATAGCCTAGGATCTATATCTATACTATTAATAAAAAGCTAAAACGCGTAGTCAATGTCATGGCTTATATGCAAACCGGGAAAGCGAAACACTTGCGCGGTAATCAACACCCAGCGCCATCTATTGTTATCTAAGCTAAGTCCCAGAACAAAATGAGGGTGGGGTACAAGTTACATATAAATACGTACATAAATTAGGTAGGTATATTTCCTGATGTAGATCCGATGACTCAGGAATAGTCCAACTTACCTGAAACAGAAAATACATAATTAAGTAAGTTTAATAGATCGTTTCCTGCATTTAGCTTTCAACTAAGATCTCATTACAACAACTTAATTAAGTAGTAAAATGTCCAAGTTAAATTAACTGATTTTCTCCCATAAACTCCGTCTAGACGTCGTCATTTCATTTAAATAAATAGATCTATATCCGGGAATCACACGTTAAGATGAAAGAGAGATCTCTCTTACTGTACATTGCAACTATCTTATTTAATTAGTAAATAAATACTATCGTATAACCAGACCCGGATAGGCTGGTTTGTAATAGGCAGTATACTGTATAGGCCATGGCCTAATGGGTGGCAGCGTCTTTGTATTAAATGGTAGCTAAACATTGCCTGACCGGACTTTATTGGCTTACTCAACTTTCCGACCTATTTTGTAAAATTACTTATATTAAAGTGATGTACAAATTGTAAAAAAGTTTCTATTACATGTAATAAAAGTATCTATGTATTTAATTTTTTTTCGATTTGCTTTTAGTATAGATTATAACAGCTTGGATATCTGTCTGACCCATGCACTAAGTATATATAGAATAGTAATCAAAATGTTTGCAGCCAACTCTAGGCCACTACATTTTAACCACTCGGTTTCGCAATTCGCAAACCGACTAGACCCGTTTCTGACATCCCCAGTACCAAATATGGAGTCCATAACGAAACCAGATCTTATCAATTTTACTGTGATACTCGTAGTTATAATTCTCAGGTAACCAAGTTCTTTATTTATAAATATTAGACTTTGATATGGTAAAAACTTTACCTTAAGGTGGCTTTCCGTTCTTCTGACAATCTGTGGTAAGTAAGTCAGTCATTATGCCTATATAAATAAATTGAGACAACATCCCATACATTGTCCTGGCCCCAAAGTTTGGGGCCAGGACAAGTTTGGGGCCCAAACTAAGGCTTTCCTTGTGCTATGGAAACAGTAACAACGAAAGAACCACAATACATCCAAAACAAATAATCTGTTTCATCAAAGTTTGGTAATATATATTGTGTGGTTGCTATAGCCAAACTTTAGAACGACAAATGTTATGGATTAATGTTGTTTAAAACTTAACTCATTGTCGCCCTTTAGCCAATGCATGACTTTACAACACAATTGCGAATTGCCAAACCACATTTAAAAATCAACAAATCAGTCATACGAATAATTTTGTATTCATATCTCTTTGCCCTTCTTGTTTATTTACAATGGCTAAGGTTCAGGTTTGCCTGTCACCTAAATAAACATGATATGCAAAAATGACCTTTATGCTAATGGGATAAGTCGGTGAATGATGCATGGTGTTGTATGGTGTGGGCGGGAAGTTTGGCCTTGAGGTTTCTGCAATTGTTTGTATGTGTGTCATGAGCTTTGGGTACGTTGTACTATATGTGATAGGTTATGAAATATATGAGTGGAGGTTGACATAGAATGGGAAATTTCTTTACGATGTTGCAAAGATTGTCTACGAAAAATATTGAAATTGTCGATCAGTCAAATTATTAAGAAATCAGTGGTTGTGATTGTAAAACGTCTCTTATGACATTTTACAATTCAACAATTGCTAAGTATAGGTAGGGATGATAACATTTTAAAAACGTCGATCTTTTACGTAACAGCACTTGGGGAAATCAAAGTTTTGCGTTTCACAAATGCTCATTTCATCAAAGAACATACAAGATCGATCTTTGTTCTCTCCAGGCAAAAAAAAAGTTATTTACGCTGGACAAACATTCGTGTGATTAACGCTTGTGTTTGTTCAGTGTCTAGGCTTTATTTAAGTATTATATTTGTAATCCTCTGTCGTCTGAATCTATAACACAAGTGATAGATCAATCTATAAGATGTTGAGTGATTTTTTTTTGTATAGCAGGAAGGTTTTATTTTACTGTATCGTCATATCGTCATGTAGAACACGTATTACTTTTTTCCAATTTGATAGTCTATATAAGTATATAAGTATGCCAGTAATGTATTTAAGGTCCATCCTACTACATTTTATTGTCATTGCAATTAATTACATAGGTATTACAAGGTTCTCTTTCATTAACCTTAATCCTACGCATTTGTTAGAGGTTCACACCTACTGGATGATTTCGCCTTTCCATCACCTTGCTATCTTCACAATCAAATGAGGTACTATTCGTTAATCTTTAGATTAAGCAAGGAGGAAGTTGAAATAATCTATTTATAAACGATTTATAACATTTTTAAAGGTCATTGACTCGGCAAAAAGGGAAAATATACCTATTTAATGTTGTTGTAATTTAATTATTTTTTATTCTGTCTACCATTTGTGATATTGTTTATCATTGAAATCGTTAATGTCGTTACTAATTTAAAAGAAAATAGATATTGCTACCTATTTAACAACATCTACAGACTTAGCAACATCTGTGTTTACATTTATTACGGCTTCGACATCTGTACACATTGCATAATGAGGAAAAGGAAAATTTGTTTCCTAAAACAGCAGTTGTTATTGCACCATCGAGGGTAATGTATTTTGATTAGTTAGAACAGGTGCAAATTTGTATGTAAACTTAGCCTGTTTTAAGCTATGTACAGTGGCGGACAGGTCAAGCTATACAAAACTGTAAAATTTCCGATCGATTTCGAACTCAATGTGTAACATCATAAGGTTTACAATCGAATGAAGAAATTTGACAGTTTTGTATAGCTTGATGTGTCCGCCACTGTACATACGAACAAGTGTGGCCGAAAAACTTGTCGTAGATGTAAAAGACTTTATAAGCTACTGCTATCTTCTAAAAGGATACCTTCTATACAAAAGTACAAGGCTTATACGTGACCCGAAAAGACGAAACACTGGTGCAATATAATCGACACCCCGCCATCTATTGGCTAAGATCCAAACTACTACGAAAATAGCAAAACTGTGTTCCGAAGTGAGGGCGGGCCACTAGTGTAAAATAAAGTGCAACTGAGTTGCAAAATAATGTGCTACCTAGGTGCAAAATTGTGAAAAGAGAGTCTAGGGGTGTTTGCAATACGGAATGTATTGCGTTGTCACATTATGTTGCTGACCCTCAGAATTTCTCAAACTAGTTAGCAGTTTTCTAGGTTATCCAGCTAAGGCTTGTAACCTACCTGGTACTTCTGTACCTGCATTTAATTTCACAGTTTGTAGTCCTTATTCTGTGGAGCATAAGTCAGTAGGAAGGAAATTTAGCATGAACTTATTCTGTAGACTGTACGGCGGTGATATCTTGAGTAAATATTTGCACTTGTTAAGGTGCATAGTTTTTGCCTTTCAAGGTGTTGTTTCAATCTAACTGATAAGTAATTTTGTTTAATGACTACAGACGAAAATTGTTTATGTAATTTTATGGTAAGTAAGTATAACTAGTTTGATTTCGTGGTAAAGCTTCTTGGGTAATTTCCTAATTGCGTCCAAAGCTGACGCGTCTAGTCCTATGGTATTTACGGTTGGACTATGATCCAAAATTCTCGTTTGAACTTTGCGACCCTAAAACAGGGGAACCAGACTAACCCTAGATTCATAGATCAAATTTTCGTAGAAATCCTTAAATATACTATTTCTGTTAAATTTACGTCATCATCTTCTATACTATTTATAAAGAGATAACTTCTATAGACAACGATAAGGCTTATAGGTAAACCGAAAACACGAAACGCTTGCGCGATGCAATTGGACACAGCGCCATCTATTGGTACATTTCTGAATTACGGTCCCGAAGCGAAGTGAGGGCGGGCCACTAGTTTTACAATAAAGTTACTAAGTAGTTTATATTATTAACAGAAAAATCTTTCCAAATAATCGGTATATTTTTCTGATTCTCATGTCAATTTCGGAGGAATATTGGATTTGAAAGTTAGATCTCGAACAATGACCCAGAAAGGTAAAGTACAGTCAAATAAAAATATGTACAACAAAATGTAACGAAGAGAAATAATTAAACCATGACCTACAGGAATTCAGATAGAATCTGTATCCGTTCTCACAAAATTACACCCATGTTCCAAATGTAAGGTCACCATAAAATTGACACGTTCGTCCCAAAAATGTCGGAAGTGGACTTAAATCTGTGATTTGAATTCCAACAACGAATTTCCTGTGTGTTTTTAATTTATCTTTGCAGTTACAAGAATTTTTAACGATCTTTGCTACTTATATGGGTGCTAATTAACGTATTTTTCTAAAAATGGTGTGAGAAATGCAGATGGCGGACTGAAGACTTTATTATGACGCTTCTATAAGGTCTGTGTTTGTTTCTTTCTACATGTTTATTTATTTTGATTAACATTTGTAGCTTTGTGTTTATTAACTTTGGTGAAAAAGCTTTTGATCGAAGAGAATATCGTGAAGGTAAAATTGTTATTTCTTTCTAAAGCTAAAAGAGTAGGTAAAGTTGTTATTAGGAATATCGTGAGTGATAGGTATTTCGTTACAATGAAAGTTGCTTTCTTGAAATTTACATCTTCTGTGTTTCTTGTGTTGTGTTGTGTGTGTATTAGTGAGTGTTGTTCTGTGTGCGTGTTTGTGTGTATTTTCTCTATGTGTGTGTGTGTGCGTGTGTATGTTCTGTGTGTGGAAGAAAAAAGACATACCGTAGTTAGTAGGTCTGTGATTCAGTAGTACTCCGATCGAACCGGCCCATTCATGCCAAAGCGCGTCTCTCCCACAGTCACGAAACTTCAAGACAAAGTGTTGTTGCCAGGACAGCAATCGGCAGGTGATCTACCTAACGACCTACTCCGATTGTATGCAGATGGCGGCGCCCGTGAAGGTGACCTATTGTTTACTCACAGGCCGAAACTATTATTTGGGAACAATGAAACATCTCCGAATTAAACTGCAAGGCTAGATGGATAATTTAATTATTTCACTCGAAATAGAACATGGGAGATAAATCTACAATCATATTATATACAGGGTGTATCTGTAAACATTTACATCCCTTTAACCACGTATTCTAACAACCATTCTGAACAACATTTGTACAACAACTTTTCCAAATTCTTCGAAAAAAATATTCGACTTCCCATACAAAATGACCAAGTCACGTGACCGACTTTGTATGGAAAGATGAAATTTTTTTTTGAGAATTTTCAAAAGTCATAGAACAAATGTTGTTCAGAATGGTTGGTAGATCACGTGGTTAAAGGGATGTAAATGTTCACAGATACACCCTGTATAAATACACAATTCCAAACTGAAAGCCTTTGAAAAAGTGATCCCAACTGACAGAGCTGTCATTAGCAGTAGGGTAAAGGTGGGATAGATGCTGTAGTAGGATAGATGCCTCAGACAACATGTAGCGACCTGTGCCCTTAGCGTTGACTGGCGGGAGGGAGGCGATACGCTTGTATGTATTTACACGAAAGACTATTAATGTAATGTTCGCACAGGTCGCTATATTTTGTCTGAGGCATCTATCCCACCTTTACCCTACACCTGTCATCATCTCATATCAGCCCACTTCCACTGCTTAGTATTGTGGTATAGGCCTGTTCTCCTATCTGTATATAAGCATTATATATGTGATTCCTCTACTGTCTGGTGACACAAGTGCTTAAGCTACTTAGTTAGAATCAGGGCAATGTATGAGTTGTTCACACAACATCCCATACATTGACCTGACTTCGTTTATCTCCTCTCTGTTATATTCATACCTATCGGTGTAACCACCCATCCTCGAAGTGTTTTACTGCGTTCACGAGTTTGTGACAGTGGATAACAGCTGTTGATAACTTTAAGTTATGTCCTAAATGCGTTTCTGAATTATTACCCAACAGTGTGTGATTTATTAATTGCTATTATCTAATGGAGGATAAAAACTTAGCAATACATCAACTATACTTCACGCTTTAATAGCTAGCAAAAAGTAGTCGATTATCTATAGTCGTAATTCCTTGACATAAAACTAGTGAACCAATTTCAAGTAAACGTGGCTTGGCATCTTTTTGGTTGGTTTTTTACAAAAAAAAAGTGTTTTTTACAAAAAAAATTAACAGTGGTTCATTAGGCTTTTCATACAGACATATTTTGACTCAAAAACTTCACTCAACTCATTTATTATTTACTATATAATGGTCGTCCTCATTCGTTTTGGTATTAGTTCACTCCGCACCAATAGATGGCACTGGACGTCCGTTACGTCGCGCTAGTCTTTCGTCTTTCCGATTTGTTTAAAATAATGAATGAATGAATATACTACTTTTTATTGCACTCAAAATAAAGGTATGAAACTTTAAAGATTTTTTTCTTTTTAAGTTTTGTCGCTGTCTTCATAAACATTATAGATGAGTTCAGCCTACAGCAAAGATATAAATATTGATCAGAAAAGAGCGTAACATTTTCTTTATTTATGTATATTTATTAAAACTTACACCAATAAAAGCCGAACGGCTAAGATATAGGGATGTCGTAAACAGAGAAATCCCGCGGCCTTACAACTTAACGCTTTCAAAACGTTAAATATTCAAGCCATCCATCAATAAAGGATAATGTTTAATTTATATAGGCGTTGCATCGTTAAGCAGATCTCTCCATGAGGCGTGGAAAACCGGGGATGTGTGAATTCCATGCAACCGGTGGATCTATTTCCCGGGGCCAAGTGACTTATGGCGTAATCTTGGACGTAAGTTCACGTAAGCAAACGATGTGAATTGACGAAGTAAATGACGAATTGTCGGGTGAAGCATTAGACAATGGGGCTTTTTCTCATCAGGTCTGGTCAAAACAACACATTTATTTGCCCCACAAAACAGAGATACAGTAGGTGCAATATAGTAGAGAAAAGATAGAGAAATATGTTAACTTAGAATATTTAGACTGTTACTACCAATTTTTTTGAGTTGTCACCAAGTTTTTGCCAGCATTATTGTGCCAACAAGTTGTTTTATTTTTATTTGGTCTTAGCACTGTCATTATGATATGGAAGAGCGATGCTATACAAATATTGTATTTTAGACTAAGTTACTGCAATAAACATATTTGTATTTTGTTAGTAATAAAGTGCTAAAGCCTACTTAGTCGAAGTCAGGGCAATATATAAGATGTTGTGTGAATTGATTTACTTGTTAATACGATAAAAAGGGTTATGAATACAAAGCGACAAAACGATGTAACCTACTTTTCTTAAACATACTTAATCGAGAGCTTCCGATCAAAGGTGGAGTTTCCCCATCCTACGCTTCAACTGATTGATTTACTGACATAAAAATCCTCATAAGGCGATTAGTCCATTTTTGACTCCAATTAGGTACTTACCTAATGAACGGAAGTTTCAGCTTAATAACAGTTTTAAACCTAGGTGATAACATAGTTCCGTAAGTTAGCCCAGACTTTCGCAACTGGACGCAGAAACCGGTCCAATTATGAATTACTACATATATGTGAGCAATTGCTCAGTTCCGACAATTTCGCTGAAGTAGCAATACTATAATTTAATTTGCCGCCACCAGGTGTTCAATGTTTATGCCTATATGCAAGGCGGGTTGCGACCTGATAAAAAAAGATTGCAGCGTTTGGATGCAACCGCTGCATGTCTTTCTTTATTTCAAAAACAAAAGACAAAGAGATTGCAGCTCCCTTGATGGTAAGCAACTACTGCACCTGCAACTCCAGTTGACCTGCATACGTGTTTATATCTCATCTTCTCTATCGCTACGCTCTTTACGGAGCGGTCGTAGTCACTTTCAGCGTTACAAGTACTTACGATTTTATTTATTACTAGTGGCTCGCCCTCACTTGGTTTCGGGACAGTAGTTCAATTGTCTACCAATAGATGGCGCTCGGCGCAGAATTCATCGAGCTAGTGTTTCGCCTTTTCGGTTTGTATATAAGGTTGGTCGATGTCTTCATAATTTACCACTTTATATATTTATAAGTATAGAAGAAGATTATGGAATCATAATAAAAATGCTTGAAATCGTTACGAATATGTTGGAAGTTATTCGTAACATACCTACATAATATTAAAGCTATTACATGTTATTTAACTACAATTACATAAGTAGTGATTAAATTCACATTTGATTTTACATAATAATCTAAGTGTGAAATGTGGGTTTACACTTCAGCTTATCTTAAGATAAGCTATATACTTAAGTTGTAGCTTGAATTTAATTACGCCAAGATTGTTTAATTAATTAAACATAGTGATTGGCTTGAAAATCTTATCGATACTTACTTGACTGTTAATTTTATGGTAACGTAAAGATTTCCAAATGAGAATGGAATTGAAAGGCGAAAGTTATAAAAATACATGTTTAAAACTTGGACCACTTTATATTAATAAGTAAAAGTAAGTACTAATAACAATAAAGTTAGAATATAAGTATTGCGTCAAGTCGTGACAAAGGAGTTATAGGAACTAACGGAGGTCTAAAGTTTTATAACCGATGGGGTTAACCAGTTATATTATACTATACCCAATGATGTAAGCGACAGTGTTGTTATCATGTATTTTCACGACTTTATTGACATATTTATTATTTATTTATTTATTAACTAGCGGCCGCCCGCGACTTCGTACGCGTGGAGTTAATTATTGACACTTACCGTCATATTTTGGACAATCCACACAATATATTTTTATAAATTGTAGCCTATGTGTTATTCTGATGTATAAGCTATATTGTGGTAAAGTTTCATTCAAATCCATTCAGTAGTTTTTACGTGAAAGAGTAACAAACATCCATACATCCAAACAAACTTTCGCCTTTATAATAGTAGTAGGATTATTTACATTATATTTAAAGATAACTTATACACAAGACGGGACCTTTTTCAGAAAGAATTTATGGATGGATTAGTCGACGTACGTAAGCAATGTAGTTTTTAGTGTGGCATAAACTTTTTTATACAACAAACGAATAAGCGTTTACTTGCCTAATGGCAAGCGACTACCGCAGTATATGGGCAGCTGCAAATCCTGCATACGTCGTGTTGTCGAGCCTTAAATAACCTCAACACCTTATTTGAAGGACTTCGTAACTGTAGTCCCTTGGAAAACCTCTGAAGGGAGCTCTTTCCACTGCCGGAGCGGGGAAATTTCTCTAAAACCGTAACGTGCGTGACAATTTGGGTTCCAATAAGTAAGGTAGAAATCCTTGCCCACCGCGAGCGGTGTGGTGGTAAATTGAGGACATGGGCAAAAGGCAAACAGTTCCTCAGGTCAGTAGCCTTACCATGAGTTTGAAATACTATCCTCGCTATCGAAAACTAGTGCTTTGTCTCTTTATTTGTGATGCATTTGAAAGAGACAGAGCATAAGTTTACGTTATGTCAGTTTTAGATGTCAACTCATGGTAGCGGTACAGATCACAAACTGTACTGTCGACTGATCGATTGGTCAGGTATTCACACAAATGACAAACGCCAACCATTTCCATTCATACCCTTTGCCTGAATTTCCAAACATTTAATGACAGAGTTGCGAGGTGTCTAATGGTAATTATTTTACCACATCACATTTGACATTTAATAAACAAAATAAATTGGTGAACGGCTCTAAGCTGACACTTGTAGCGTTATTCATCGTTCTTGTCGGCTCAAATGACCTCATAACTGAGTAATCAAAAACAAATCTAGATACTACTTACTAGATGGAAATAAATTCCACAAAATATAGGGGAATATTGCTTTTACATGATTATTGCTTTGATCAAAAACTATTTTAAATAGATCAAGACAGGAACGGACACACAAAAACCATTCGTTCATTCTTTGAACAACTCTGACTTTGCTTACCTTCCTTTCGTCATTGATCTAGTTCCATACACTGAAATCTATAGTTAAGTCAACTACGTTCAGAGCAAGACGTTCCGCTTCGTTTAATTTGATGTTGTCTCAATTCCATAACTTTTCTGCCTCAAAAGTCATCACTCCTTTACGCTACTGGCTTTGCCTACTCACTAATCCGTTCTATTCGAATAAACCCTACAGTCATGCTCGATAAATCTTAGCCAATCAAAACAAATGAAAGAGTTTTTCTCGACAAAAGAAAAGAAAGAGTTTATTATGTTGTCAAAAAGGGACAAAAAAGAAATTGAACCCTTCATTGACCAGACACGGGCTGATTAGACAATACGCTCCAAAACTCATGGCGTGCCATTTACCTACTCCCTAAACCTTGCGTCATAGTTTGCGCAACTAATTAGCGAAACGTCAAAAACAAAAGACTGGCGGACGTAACAACGAAAGTCGACTCGTTTGGGGGAAAGTTGTTGTGAAAAAGTTGAAATTCAACCTGTTTGGCGAGGCATCGAGCAGGTGTGCGATATGGCCCGGGCTGGCTTACGACATCGAGTGGCATTTTTCAGCCTGGTGTAAGGAGCGAAGAGGGCAGTAACTGATACTTATTGCAATTGTACCTAATATATTATGTGTATACGGACTTCAAGAATTGTTACAAAGTCGATTTATCGACTAGGATTTTGGCATTTACCAACCATATTCACTATTGCCCACTTACCCAGTTCTAAGTGCAATAACATAGGACCAATTTTTTTATGTGATAAGTGTTAGACAAGGGAACGGATCACCTTTTGGCCGACCCTAATTACCTGCAACACCAGTACAAGTGCGTTGCATATTTCTCCCGATTAAGCCTGCATCTCACTTACGCGGCGAAACACAGCTCAGGCGCTGCTTCACTCCTGTTTTCTGTGAGGCTGTGGTATCACTCCGGTAGAACCGGCCTATTCATGCCGCCTGACTCTCCAAAGGTAGAAGCATTTCCAAGCGACATTTATTATAAAGGTTAACCTACCTAGATTTCATTTCATTTCCATCTGTCTTGTAACTACGTTTGTTTGTGGATCATTATCTAAAATTTACTGTCCGAGCCATCCAAGCAACACCATGCGCTACAATTTCTCGAATTTGTGATATTCTTGTTCCACGCCGCGGGCAGATATTCCGGCGGAGTGAAATTGCCCGGAGCGCTCCAGATACTGCGCGCGCGCAGAAACACCGGTCGTTGTACGCGCGGTATGCGCCGTGTCCAATGACGCACGAGGTTCGCGGCTTTATATTTAGAAAATCTAGCAACTGGCACCCCCAAGTGACACATTGCGAGGAGAAGGACGGCCGTTAGGGCAAAAGACCGTCTGTTAAGTGGAGGACGTGCAGAACAATTTGCAGCCGTGGAAGGCCTCCCCACAAAATGAATCAAGAATCTGGTGAAGGTCGCAGGGATTACTTTGATGCGGGCACAGGAGTGATCTGTCTGGTTCCCTTATTAAAGGGCTGTGAAGTTCAGGCGGCAACTTCACCGTAATACCAGACAACCCTGAATTAGAAATTGGTTTCAAATTGTACCAATAGATGACGTCCTGGACTTTATTTCTGCGTCGGATTTCAGAGTTCGGAACCCGATCTTGGAGTACGATATTTATGAACTATACCTCTATAGTAGGTATACAAGCCTCGACTTGGAGTATAGTGACTGCCTCGGTGGCGTAGTGGGTAGTGGGTTGCACTTTAAAGCGACAGAAATTCTCAGTGTCAGCCCGAAGTCTGGAAGCACATTAAACCGTTGGTCCTGCGCTCAATCTCTCTTCAGTCGTGTCACACTAGTGTCCCATCGACTTAAGAGGGTAAGGGAATCTGTGATTGCGCATACACTTGTACAAACCCTAGGTTGCCAGGTCAGTCGAGAGGAATGCTAGGTCGCCTTGCTTAAATTAAAAGCCAACTTCGCAAACAACGGTTTATTGTTATCCGAATAGTCACCTTAACCTATATTACTTTTCGGAATCGCTTTGCTTGTACGATGTAACTTTGCACAGCGACATCTCTTGGTAGTTTTTGGAACTAATCTTACCATAGTACAGTTGTTATCGATCTGAACAAAGTGATCGATTGTACACACTTGAGCTCTATATATCCTGCGTACGTGGCCGATCGTTAAGATTAGCCGCAAATATCGGTTAGAGGATTTTTTTTATTTATAGTATGTAAGCTAGTGTGTTAGTTTTCGTGTGCCGTTGCACAATGGACACGGCTGGCCCAGTGCGCTAGATAGGCGCGCGCGCGGATCGCACGCAGCGCATGCGCGGTGCACTCGCGTTCCTTATTCGAAGTCATATCGTTCACATAATAGATTTGCAATAGTTGACACATCGGGTCCGGGCTTTACGGAAGCTGTCGTGGTTTAATTGCTTAAATCGACTACTATGGGGGTTAACTATGAGGTTTAAGGCGTAAATAACAATTTGGTACGATTTATAGTGATTGTCTTGAATTGGGGAAGTTAGTTGGGTAAGCGTAGTGTGGGACTAGGTATGCCACTAGTTGTATACTGCTTCTTAAAGGATAGTCGTAGCCAGCTATGGGCTGAGGCACTGTTGCCTTAACAGTCTAAAATTAAATAGTAACAAAGCAGTAGGTACTGGATAAAGATTGCATGGGTGAGAAAAGATGAGTTAATAAATGTTGTTGTTCAAGATAAGTAGTCGGTAAAAGATGTGATGGTACCGATACCGACCGATACACTCTATATTGGACTGCTGTTTTTTGTATGATATAGGTGTCAGACGAGCCGACAGATCACCTGATGGTAAGCGATTACCGCCGCCCATGGACACCAGCAACACTAGTGGTGACACAAATGCGCTGCTTTCCTTTTAACCCTTCCCCTGGATTGGGTCTCCGGTACCATCACTCACGCAGCGAAACACAGCGCATGCACTGCTATACGCCGGTTTTCTGTGAGGACGTGTGGTTTACTCCGGTCGAGCCGAGTCATTTATGCCGAAGCGTGGCTTTCCCACTGTTTTTTTTTCGCTGTACTATAGTACCTCCATTTTGTTCAAATAATATTAAATAGTCTACGCGTTATGTAAATTCTGAAATGCCTGTATTTTTCCTTGATTCGGTTACGTTTGTTCCGGTTTTCACCGGCTCCTAATCGAGTTAGTGACAACTTTCTTCCGTCATCTTTCGTCATCTGGCGAAAGTGGCCACGGTGGCGGCCATGGCGAGATGACATATGAGCCTGTAGGGCTGCCACACGCCTGATAACAATCCTATGGTTAGAAATAAGTTTCTTGCTTTTAAGGTAGATAATCTAGTTAAATAATCTCATGTATGTGTTACTGTAAAAGGTTATTGTTATAGAGCGACTCGGTAAGCGTAGTGTTGGACGCCCTGCAACAAGATGGGATGATGACATTCGAAGGCTGGCTTATGTGGGCTGGATGAGAGTGGCCGAAAATCGGGAGCAGTGGCGTGCATTAGGGGAGACCTATGTCCAGCTGTGGACGAGTGTGGGTTGCTGATGATAATGATGATAGAGCGAATTGTGGAGAAATTGTAGCTCAGTGTACATGTACAGTACATGTCGTTTACGACTAAAACAGGTCTCGCAGCGGCTCGTCATTTCGAAAAACCAGGATTTTTTTTTTCATAAATCGGGACAACTATCCCCAAACGGGACAAATTTCCCTTTACACCCAACAAACACCCCTGGATTAAGAAACTCAACTGCGTCTCTTTTATTCCACAATAGACAAGTAGAATTCTTATTCTACTTGTCATCCCTAATTTAAATGGTCGTTGACTCGCCGTCACACCGGTTCGTTTCTATGTGTAGAAAGATTCTTCGTTTACGAGTTTTGGATAAAGATCTCACAATGATAATGGTCAGTGGGACACATGTTTATATGTCATGTACAGACAGCCACACCTCACAGGGCATCTGTAAGGCAAGAGTGAACTGGCATCTTCTAGTCTAGTCAAACGCGTGTCATCCTACATCTCATCGTCACTTTCCATGAGATACGATTGTGGTCAAGCGTTGATCTACAGAATAATAATAAAAAAAACAACCACAATCTGTTAGTGATAGTGTAGGGCAAAAATAGCATTTAATAATAAAGACAGTTTAAAGTCTAAGAGGGTAACTTCACATGTCGCCGTGTGCACTACAAAGGAAATCTTTTAAAGGTAATTTTGTACTATTTGGTAGTAAAATGAATAAGTAAAGTACATAATTTTTCTGATAAGGAACTACCCAGATGCCAAAAATTAAATTAATTACTATTGACAGTTTTTTTTTTTTTTTTTTTTTTTTGCTTGTGGCAACACTACCGCTAACATCTGATCGAGATTGCTCCGACTAAAATTTTGTGATTTATATTGTTTAAAACGTTTAAATTGTCCATAAATCGTCACTATTATCATAACAATAGTAATTTATGGTGTTTTAGAAATATTTAGTGCATAACAGAGTGTTATTATCAGTGATTGAGTGTATACGGCAGCCGGCTAACGGTCGATGACCTTGCGTCTTTTGACATTTGAAGTTAGTAATATCTTGTGAATCATTATTATCTCTTTATTTTTGATCTATTACCAATTATTTGCGACTAAATAACTAGAAATAGCTCGAAGTGTGTTTAATACAGTGACTTATTCACTTTCGCGAAGAGGTTAGTCTTGAATTGACGTAACCTACTTTCAGTGTTCAAACTACTTTCTGATATTGTTTACTTACTTAAAACGTAGATATGAACAGAATGACCACACGTAGCATGGCCTGTGCTCGCCAGGAAGAGAATAAACTCGAACTCGTTTCGAAGCAACTCGACCAGGCTTTGAAGCAATTGCAGGCAGTCAGAAAGTTGAATGAACATTTGGATAGGGAAAGAGATGATAATGAGGCGGAACTATTGAAAGCATTCGAAAATAATAATAAGATTAAGAAAGAAATGGCTGAGTTGCACACTGAAAACACATTGTTAGTCGACGAGCGAGACCGACTGTTATCCATCATTCGACCGGTTCAAGGAATGCAGTGAGGAGTACACCCAGGGCCTCAATCGTATGTCAGTCCTGGAGCACGAGTTACAAGAGGCCCACCATACCATAAGCCCACCTCCAATCCGAAAAACTGGACATTTCCACTTCCCAAACCCAATGTCTCTTTGATGAGTTAGTAGGTAGTGCGCCCAGCCATTTGTCTGCTTCGGGTAACAGTGATCCCTTTACCATAGATCTTACTTGTGATGACACCTTAAAATCCAATAATAAAGAGAGACTAGGTACCTGCAGCAGAAATAAATTAAAAAAATATGTTAGAATAAATAGGTATATTAAAAAGACCCAGAAATTAGTTAAGAAACAAAAATGCATTTTTAATAATGTGAAATGTATTAAGCAAAGAAGACAACTAGGTGATGAATTAGATATGTATGCGTTATTGATAGAAAATAATATGATAAATCATGAAAATAACATTAAAAAATTTCAATCTGAAATACTAAAGCTTGAGGAGTCATTGATAAACATGACTCATAAATATAATTCAACTAAAAATGAGTATGGGGAGCTAATGCTTGCAATGCAGGACCTTTTAAACCCCTCCAATGAAGATAGTTTAATGCCAAGCGGTACTCCATCCAAGGATCAGTCCTCCACTACTCATAGTACATATAATAGCCATAAGTTCACAAATTGTAATCTCAATAGTTCCGCACCCAAAAGCATGACCAATATACCCCCTGTAAACGGTAATATTGTTATGTATAGTGACGAGTTGGGAAAAGATATGGGACACCTTCTTACTACCAATGGACAATCTTTGATCATCATTGTATACCGGGTGCCACACTTTCCGATATCATGAATAAAATAATAAAAACAAATTTTCACAATGAAACCACATTAATAATTATGGTGGAAATAGAGGAAGTGTAAATAAAAAATATTTTATCCAACTACCTTGATTCTCTTACTAGGTTAAATGTTAAGCAAATTGTAATATTTACACTTCCCTATAGTAACAGCTTGCCACAAGTGGAAAATAATCATAGGTATAATATAAATATGACATTACATACTTTGACATATAATGTAAATAAAATTCATGTTATTGACATAAATAATTATATTAAAAAATACTTTTATTTGACGAAAGATAATTACTATCTTAATAAACACTATAAACGACTAATAGCTATTTCGCTATCTTATTATTTAGATTGTTCAGCCAAAAATTTGGCTACCATACCTGCTCCTATTGAGCAGGAAAAAACCTGACATGTGTAATCAGACATTGGAATTAGTTCCAAGTAATTTAAATGTGATTTTGAGACAATAGAGAATACCTCTTGCAAATTAGATTTAGGGACAAAGGGGAAGTCTAATAATTTAAATATTATTCATCAAAATTACAGGGCTTCTCCGGTAAAGAACTGGAATTGGAACTTTTTTTAAATACAATGAATATACATGTCCTCTGTGTAACTGAACACTGGTTGAGGCAACATGAACTTATTATTAATATTGATAATTATACAGTCATAAGTGCGTTCACAAGAAAGTCGGCTATTAGAGGTGGGTCACTTATTTTGTTGCACAATACATTAAAAGCAAAGGAACGTAAAGATATAGTCGCACTTTCAACTGAACGAACTATTGAACTATCCTGTGTAGAGATTGAACGGTTTATCATTATTTGTGTATACAGACCTCCTTCTGGTAACTATCATTAATTTTGAATCTGCCATGGAAGATGTATTGAGGAAAGTAACTAATTGCAACAAGCAAGTAATTGTATGTGGGGATTTCAATATTAACTTATTAGAAAACAGTCAAAGCTCGGGTATGCTTCTGAATCTATTTAAATCTTTTAATTTGCGCCACCTTTTTGTTGAACCTACACGCGTTACCCCCACCTCAGCTACTTGCATTGATAATATTTTTTGTAACTGTAAGGTAATTGAAAAATCAATAATTAATTTTGTCAATTCTGACCATACGGGACAGATAGCTGTTTTTGAACACCGTCATGCAACTGCTCCCTCCGTTTTTGTCTATAGGCTAATCACCACCAGTCGTGTGGAAAAATTTAAGGGAAATGTTGAACACAAGGTTTCCCTGATGCAAGCTGGTAAGAACAGTAACATTGATGAGCTGTACAATACCTTATTTAATGTCATTCAAAAGGAATTTGAAATAATTTTTACAAAGAAAAAAGTCCAAGTAGATAACACTAAAACTAAATTTAGTGATTGGGCTACCAAAGGCATCTTTAAAAGTAGACGCACTTTATTCAAATTATATGATACTAAAGCAAATATCAAAGATTTGTGGGGTATATCAGTAGAAATATTAAGAAATATAAATAAACATTATTGCCCCTTATTTAGCTGTTATATTTAATGAATGCGTAGATATCGGTCAATTTCCAAATTTGATGAAATATAGCAAGGTTCTACCACTGTTCAAATCAGGTGATAGAAGTGACCCCATCTAATTATAGACCGATATCCATCCTACCAGCCCTTAGTAAAATATTTGAAAAAATTATATTCAATCAATTATTGGGTCATTTAATCTCAATAAATTATTACATAATAAACAATTTGGATTTACTAAGGGCAGATCTACTACTGATTGCAGGAGTTGCACTCATCAAGCACATTTTTGATCCATGGCAAAATAAGCAAGATGCTGTAGGTATATTTTGCGACCTTTCTAAAGCATTTGACTGCGTTAATCACCAAAACATTATTAATGAAGCTACAGCATTACGGTCTCACAGACAGCTCTTTGAGCTTAATACGGTCATACCTAAGTGATAGAATTCAAAAAGTCAATGTTAATGGAATTGACTCTTCCGGTGCCCTCTTACACATGGGAGTGCCCCAGGGCTCGATATTAGGGCCCTTACTGTTTATTATATATGTAAATGACCTTCCTTACCTTACTAAAGACTTGTGTGACATAGTATTATTTGCAGATGATACTTCTTTAATTTTTAAAACTAATAGACAGAAAGATAACTTTGACGATGTAAATAATGCTCTCACCCAAGTGCTAAATTGGTTCACTGTAAACAATTTGCTTCTAAACGCTAAAAAAACTAAATGTGTTAAATTTACATTGCCCAACGTAAGACAGGTCAGCACTAGGATCAATATGAACAATGAAGATGTTGAAGTTATTAATTCTACCGTATTTCTGGGCATTAGGTTAGATTCAAAATTACAATGGGGCCCTCATATTGCAGCTCTGGCTGGAAGACTCAGTTCAGCTGCATATGCAGTCAGAAAAATAAGACAACTGACCGATATTGAAGCAGCAAGACTTGTATATTTCAGTTATTTCCATAGCGTCATGTCTTATGGTCTACTCTTGTGGGGAACTGCGGCTGACATTCAAGCCATATTTGTGCTACAGAAGCGAGCCGTCAGAGCCATATACGGACTTAGACCACGAGACTCGCTTAGAAATTTGTTCAAAGAAATCAACATCTTAACATTAGCATCACAGTATATTTTTGACTGTATAATGTATGTTTATAAAAATCTCAATTTATTACCGAAGAAATCTGATAAGCATAGCCTAAACACCAGAAATAAACACAAACTTGCTGTTCCAAATCTCAGACTTCATAAAATTGGTAATTCATTTGTCGGAATGAGCATTAAAATTTTTAACAAATTACCACAAACCCTTGTTGATTTACCCATATATAAATTTAAATCTAAAGTTAAATCTTATTTGATGGCAAATGCCTATTATACAATTGAAGAATACCTAAATGACAAGAATTTGTGGAAATGATAAACTGTTCACCTACACAGTGTTATGTATTATGAAATTTAAATTTTATTTAATTCTTTAAAAATTTTATGATAACAAATTTGAAAAGATTAAGTTCTACTGAGTTTCTTGCTGATTCTTCTCGGTAGAAATTGACCTTCCGAATCAGCAGTAGATTATAAAATTTGACATTCATAAATGTTCTGTAAAGGACTTAAATTGAATAAAGTGATTTTGATTTGATTTGATTTGATTTGATTTGATTTGAGACAAACAATTTCAAAAAGGAAAAAAAATGGAACCCTATTTTTTCCTTTTTGAAATAAACCCTGAAAATGCGACTAGGCTTTTAATGGGGCACTGATCTTCACAATCTAAAACACAACTTTAGAACTTAACTTTTTTTAGGCAGCTGTACATTAACTTTCTACAGATAAACGCTTGCTAAGTATAGTATAGCAAATAATACTTTAATGACGAGTGAAATGAGCCGGACGCGCTTCCATCAGACGCGTAGGGCTGCGCGAACTTGTACGAGTGTTGGCCGCGCGTGCGTACAGCCACACATCAAATATACAAAACTGTCAAACTTCTTCAATCGACTCTCATCTTACTGTCATACACATCAGGTTGAATATCAATTGAGGAAATTTGACAGGTTGTGGTAACTGACGTGTTGCTGATTGTACCAACGCGATTGTCGACAAAGGCGTACCATAGTAGCCACGCTACCATAGAGATTATTTTATGTGATAGATAAATAAAAATAAATAAATAAATTGGGACAACATTAATACATTGTTCTGGTCCTAACTGAGATGATGAACACTTGTGTTTGTTCAGTGTCTGGGTGTTTATATTTGTGATCCTCTGTTGTCTGATATCTGTAACACAAGTGCTTAAGCTACTTACAGGTCAATGTATGAGATGTTGTGTGAATTTATTTACTATTATTATATCCAGCAGTGTATAAACACTGGCCTGGTATGAACCAGGCCTTTGTTGGCAACCCTACCGGTCTGCGCTCGCGCACGGCCAGTGGACTTTCATCGGAATTCTTCATTTTTTCCTGCTCGTGTGTAATCTGTCGTGTCCGTGGAATATATTGCTTGATCTTTGTAAGATTAGGTGATTTATGGAAGTCAGGAAATGATTTCATGAAAACATAATATACAGGGTGTATCTGTGAACATTTACATCCCTTTATTCACGTGTTCTGTCAACCATTCTGTACAACATTTGTTCAACAACTTTTCCAAATACTTCGAAAAAATTTTCGACTCCCCATACAAAATGACCAAGTCACGTGACCGACTTTGTATGGAAAGATGAAATTTTTTTATGCGAATTTTCGAAAGTCAGGGAACAAATGTTGTTTAGAATGGTTGGTAGAACACGTGGTTAAAGGGATGTAAAGGTTCACAGATACATCCTGTATGTGTATATTGTTTAGTTGCATACTGTATATTAGTTGTACCTATGAAAAATATAACACCAAAGGGATCGCTCGTCTTTACGAGTAAGCAGTCTTGTTTCACGAAGATTTTGTATAATAAATGTTACACAAATTAATTAATGTTGAGTAATACATTGTTATACAAAATAGGCTTTGTTTGTTGGTTTCGCAAGCTCGATTAGACGTAACATTACTTGTGCATTTAGTAACTGACTCATTAGATGCTCTGATTCCTTGTAATCGCCCCAAACGTGTAATATGACGAAAAGACATTAATTTGAAATATGGCGTAATTAATTTAAAGAGGCATAACGTTTTTAATATTTTATACAACACGCAATCCAACGCAGTGTTTTTATTATTTATTACACCAACTTTAATTAGATATATGTAATTGTTTAATTGAAGAAATACCAATAAATAATAAACAATTGCGATCATACTTCATACATAAGTAATAAGTTGGTTCGAACTTTCAATGTAACCTAATATCGTTGGATTCGCTTTGTATTATGTAAAATGTAAAAATAATAATTACGTACAGCCGCATATCAATGTATACAAATTTGACAAATTTCTTCAATCGACTTGAGCTCATCTTACTGTCATACACAGTAGGTTGAACATCATTTGGGGAAATTGCCAGGTTGTGGTAACCTGACGTATGGCTGACTGTACCTAATATTAGTAAACTAATCAAACAGTTTTTATTTGATTCTGATAGATCATGTTTTGTTTCTTTTGTCAGGAGGACAAAGATAAAGAACTGATTACTTACCACGTATTTCTATAAAAAGAAATCTATACAAATGGTTGCCACGTATTATTTATTGTCTCATGAAAATGTTTATTTTTTCCTACAAATAGTCTTCGTTACAGGAAGAATAAAAAATCAAGCAACCTTAACATAGACTTAAGTGTTAGATTAAAGTACCTATTTGTAAGTTGTACGAAGTGAGAGTTGAGAAAAAACTTAAGTGACCGTGAATGGAAACGGTGTCACACACACATATCGCAAAATCTTTTCAAGATCATCGTGAAATGCTATTCATATCATACTCGATTAAGTAGAATTCTTTTTTGAAGTAGTTAGTTCGTTAGCTCTTCTGTCATTTAAAAATACACTTTCCTGTTTTTTTTAATCGAGTTTAACATACTAATCCCCTTATTACAAAATGGAAAGTAAGTTAGTCCCAAAGACTTTTTGGTTAGTCCTGGTTTAAAAAATAAAATGTCATTGTGACTTTTATAGTTACAAATGATGCTGCATCAGTTTTTAACAAATAACTAACTATAGACCACGAGGGATTCAAACTAAATAAATTAATAGGTACATTTGCACAACACCAGCTCATACCTGACTCCTTACTAAGTAGCTAAAGTTTAACTTAACTTGTATTACAGATATCAGACAACAGAAGAATCACAAATATTTTTAAATACATATAAGTATTAACACCCAGACACTGAACAAACACAAGTGTTCATCGCACGAATGTTTGTCCAGGGTGGATCGAACCCACGACCTTTGGCGTATGAGGCAAGATCACTACAAAATGCGCCATGCGGCCAGTCATAAAAATGAATGAGTAAATTAAGACGTACAACTGAAACTTGAAACCGCAAATTGTATTTAAATTTGAGTCGGTTAATCAACACTTTAAACTATAACCTACCTACAATTTGCATTTATATCTTTTTTACATTCACTTTCGCTCAGCGAATGTTATACCAAATAATACTTACAAGTTCTTTTTTTCTCGGTTTTAGCATATCTTTTGAATCTTGACATTAAACGTTTACTAAAATTGGAGGCTACGGGACTACAAGGACTCTTAGCAAGACTACAGTTTTCACGGAAATCGTAATGTATGCGTACCTATTGTAAACAATTAGAAAATTGAAAGGCTACGTAAGCAGAACTGAAATTGATCGCACAAACTTCAGAATGGATAATTTGGCAATGTAAGCGCCCGTCCACAGATTTGAGATTGTACTTATTATACAACTTACGTATCTACAATACATTTTTGAAGGAAATGGCGTACTATTTCCTTCGATGGCGTATCGTATCGTATACCTACTATATGACATCGAAGGTGCTTCGTGGTCAGTACTAGCGTAATGTTAACCTCACGGTTTATTGAAAAGTTCGAGCCAGGGTGTAGCACCCTGGACAATGACGCTTCGGCGTTTTCTCATACGGGTACCTACTTTTATAGGTCCCACCCATCCCATCCATGTGTAGGTATGTGTAATTGTGTCATAGGTACCCGGGAGCATCTGAAGTCATTGTTTCGTAACCCGAAGTACGCTTAGACCGTGATCCAGGATCTGGTAAGTCCGACCCGTCTGACCTCTGTTACTCTTTAACAGGGAAATCAAAGGAATTAGATCATCAGTTTTTTTCTTAATCGTTTGGTCACGGGCACGTTCCGTCATCTCATGGGAAAATTGCCTTACAAATTAGCGACAGCAAAAAAGCCCCATATTTAGTTTGGGAACTCAAGATTATGCTCAAGATCTCTTTTTATTAACGCTGTTATCTGCTACACAGTTAATTTTGCCAACGTCAAGTAATTAAAGAGACAATATTATGTTTCTCAATTTGGGAATTTTGTCTGATTTCAGCTGGTTTTCTCTTAACGTCGTAAGGGCCAGGCAGCAGACACAATGGAAAATCAATTGTTTTATGCCTTTTAAAAAGGCTTTTGGGTCTGACGACGTAAACTGAGTTTTTTTAAATGACAGTACAAACAAAACGCTCGCGTAGACAACACAACTCTATCAGACTGCGCCAGACTGTCTGCAAACAGAGGGAGATGGAGGGAGAGCGTGAGGAAACCTTTGTCAGCATTTAACAAAGACGCCTCAATGTGACCAGGACCGCTCTGACAATCTAAGACAGATGACAGCGTCAGAGAAGAAGACAACACAATTTCTGTTGGGTGATTCTAAAATGCTCAAGATCAAAAGTCGCATTAACCTCCGTTCCGCTCACTCAGTTCACATCGCCCTTGAACTCCGGTGAAAGTGAAATGATTGTGAGCACCTGTCATAGTCTCGCACGATCTGCGGAATCCGCTCAATTGGTCATTTTGATCGGCGATTTAACTTTTATGCGATCGAAATCAATTGGAGAAGGTCGGATTTGTTGTGGGTAGTTTCGTTTAATGGGAGGCGATGTTTTGGGATTGGCAGAAAGAAAAGCGAATTAGAGAGATGAGGTAACTATGCCCTTCTTTTAAATTTAAGGTTTCCCTCGTAAAATTTATGAACGTATCATCGTAAAATGTATCGAGACTTCTTTCGTAAATCGAGCTACATTAAGCATGATCTGTTCTTTATAATACAGGGAATGGTGCTTGAGGTAAAATTCAAACGCCAAACGAATTTTCAAAAGTCGTAGAACAAAATTTGTTCAGATTGATTGGTAGAAGACGTGGTTAAAGGGATGTAAGTGTTCACAGATACATCCTGTATAACGAGATAGTTTAGTCGTTTTTAGTTCCAGAGCGAATTTTCCTCGTTTTTTAGTAAGGAACTAAATCAAATTGGTGCTGGAATTACACTGGAAACCGCAAATTTGCGCGTCGGTGATTTGTTTATGTGATAGGTGGTAGACGAGTAGACTGATTACCTGATGGTATGGCGGTTGCTACTGTCCATGGCAGCAGCCAAATGGAGTCACCAGTGAGCTGTCAAACCTCAAACTCAAAATCCGGATTGGGCATCCGGTACCCTTAATCTCTCCGTGAATCACAGCGCAGGCGTGAAGCAATACGCTGATTTCTGTTGAGGCCGTGGTATCACTCTGGCCGAACCGCCTATTCATGCCAAACTAAGGCCATGGAAGACCGAGATATCCTAGTTGTAGAGTAAAAATTACTCTATGTTATTTTCTTTTTTTGTAGCAAAAGAAAGTATGAAATTCACGGTGAAATGAAAGAATTTACATGAGCATTACATGATAATTAACGTCGGTTTTTAATTTAGGATCTTCTTTATACGTTACTTTCGAAAAACTAACTCTACTTTTTTTAACTTACTTTGCATGTTTTTGTCAAAAATATAAAATACATATTTTTAGGAGTAAATAGGTAGGATCAGTTACAGGATTATGCAGAAACTTGCTGAGCATTGAAAATAAAAACAAGGGTATATGACATTGTCTCAAAGAAATATGAATAAAACTTTTCATACAAACGTGCTTTCCCTTGATCGATTTGGTATGGCAGGTGAAAATTGTTTTTGAAAATTGTAACCCATGTTTCTTTCTTACATTGTCTCAGATTAACCCTGTATGTTGCGATTAAAATGCTTAAAATCTTACCTTATAAAACTAAACGCCTTTCAAAGCTCCAAAAAAGCTCCTTCCGCCAACAGTCCAACACAAAAATCCAAAAAAAAAAAATCAAAAAATTCAAAAAAGTTTTTAGTCCCAAAAAATTCCAAACTTTAGCCCTTCGTCGATTGAATCACATTTTCCGTTTGACAAAAATGGTTCATCATTAGCACTTGAACTTAACTTAGTGGCGTGGCAACACGCCGGCAGCCGCGAGCAAACTAACTTACTTACTTAGCGAGAACTTTCCGACTTAACTATCACTTCGGGGACCGGTAGGGTTGGCGATGTCTTACACCTCAGTTACGTAGTTTGACGTAGTTTTTTTTATGTGATAGGTAGCAGACGAGCAAGGCGGATCACCTGATGGTAAGCAATTGCCGCCGCTCATGGACACCTGCAACACCAGTGGAGTACAAGTGCGCTGCCAACCTTTTATCCCTTTCCCTCCCCGGGTGGGCCTCCGGTACTCTCACTCACTCGGCGAAACACAGCACAGGGGCTGCTTCACGCCGGTTTTCTATGAGTCAGTGGTATCACTTCGGTCGAGCCGGCCCATTCATGCCGAAGCGTGGCTCTCCCACAGTTAACTTGAAGTTTCAATAAAAATCATTCAAAAATTCAACGGTTCGAAAGAACATTTCTATACGTTTTCCGTAGAGACAACTTATAATTCTTAACATCAAGTCTAGTAGTCGTTTTTGTTTAACAGATTAATCTTAACTTTTAAAATATCAGTGTCTTAACTAATTATAAGTTATTAGCGCTGTTTGGTTTATAAATAAACCTCTTGTACCTGTAATGTTGTTGCAGGTGTCTATGGAAGCAATCGCATACATCAGGTGATCTGTTAGTTCGTCTGTCACCTATTACATAAAAACTAAGAAGGATTATTTGTCTCGAGTTTGACTTAATTTTGTCTTTTAAACCTTCTGATATCGCACTACTTAGTAACATTATATATTAAATATTTCGTAAGGTTTCTCGTTACTTAACTGCATTGTAATTGCACGGAGAAGTAGGCCGCGCGATGCGACAGCCCTAACGATAAATCCGGATTTGGAAACCAACACATCATTATTGGGTGATTTCATTATTTTAGCATTTATAATTTATGCAATAATCGTTAATAAACGATTCGGAATGCATACTATATTATAAATATTAATAAAAGTGAAATTTCCGCCATTTCGCCTTGACTCTCGTGTTTTGTCCGCGAATTATGTTATAATGGTTCGCATATCGATCCGTATGCTAAATTTAAATTTTCTGTCGGTTTCTTGTGAGAAGAACTTTCTTCAAAATTGCAGATTTAGTTATTAGTGACTATTTATACTAAATAATTATACATTTATAATAAATTAGATACCGTTGACCGCTGGAGCCGTAAAGTCCTTGAGTGGAGACCGCGACTCGGTAAGCGTAGTGTTGGACGCCCTGCGACAAGATGGGATGATGACATTCGAAGGCTGGCTGGAGTGGGCTGGATGAGAGTGGCCGAAAATCGGGAGCCGTGACGTGCATTAGGGGAGACATGTTCAGCAGTGAACGAGTGTGGGTTACTGATGATGATGATAGTTATGTGACGCTTTATCTATTATAATTATCCTCTGTGTCTCTACATTGAAAAGAATGCCCTTAAAATATTTTATTCCAAAAAATATCTTCTGAGATTATCTAACGATCTCATGGTAATATCCGATTCAAATTGCTACCATATCCTTTTTTTGTTGTTTCAATTCTCCCTGCCCTTCACATTTCTCACGGGTCAGGCGTTTTTTACGCATTATTTGTCTTGATATCCGTGAGTTTTTGCTCCAGGGATAGTTAAACTGTTATGGTATGTCGTTTTACGTTTTTACTGGCCCTTTTTTGGTGTAATTTGAAGCTATGGAGTAGAAAAACTGTCCCAAATCTTACGGATTATAGAGTCATCCGAAAATAAATATTTGACAGTAAATATAATACTTATTTAGGAGTTGCTTCTAGTATTTTTTCTTCTTATGAAACCCAATTCCTAGGAATCCTCACTGATATCTATACAAGCAAAAGTAAACTTAACTGAAGCATACCATAAGGTAGTTAATCCTATGTTTACGCTTCCTTACCAAGTACGTAGAAAAAAGCCGTCCTTACAAGGCCCTAACCAAAGCAGGCCACTTTCGTCATAAGAAAAATAGGATACTTGACGCGAAAAACAGGTAGTAAGTTAGTACAGTGATGGTTGCGCAAGCGCTGGGCGCGCCGAAGAAAGTGCCCGCCTGGACCGATGGACTTGTGTGGAGATGTGTACGCTCGCGACCAAAATGGTAAAATAAAATATTGGCTTCAGACTCGGAGTATAAATTACTTCTTACTCGACCGAAGTGATACCACAGCCTCACAGACAACAACCGTGTAGCAGCGTCTGCGCTTTGTTTTTCTAGTGAGTGCGAATCACCAATCCGCATTAGAGATTAGGAATTTAGGAATTATCAAGCGTAGAAATTAGGAAAGTATAATCCCATCATAGTAGCGATGACTTGATTTCTATGATGGAGGCCTGACCTGCAGTGGGACAATAGGTATATAGGCGATGACCTTACATGGTTTTACTCGCAATTATTATAATACATTATCAGAGCGCGCGAATCTATCCCAGAGAATTGACAGTTCTAGTGTCATACGTCATTAGGGATGTGTTACGCCTAGTGATGTTCTACGCGATCTATTTTGCCCAGCCAACAGTAGTGTGTGAGTGTACACTCTAAAACAGCTGAGAAACCCGCGTGGGTGCGCGTACGCCGATTAGGTGTGAACGCGCGACACCTGTTGCGAGACCATTTGGAGCCGAAAATTTCTCCTTATCTAATCCATTGGACCCTACTGGACGTAGTTAAGGTTGCCAAGTGCCCGGATAAAGGCGGTCAGTGTGGGAGAGCCACGCTTCGGCATGAATGGGCCGGCTCGACCGGAGTGAGAAAACCGGCGGACCGGAAAACTGGCGAGAAGCAGCCCCTGTGCTGTGTTTCACTGAGTGAGTGAGGGTACCGGAGGCCCACCCGGGGGGAAGAGGATAAAGGTTGGCAGCGCACATGTGACTCCACTGGTGTTGCAGGTGTCCATGGGCGGCGCCAATTGCTTACCATCAGGTATCCGCCTGCTCGTCTGCTACCAATCAAATAAAATAAACATACCTACCTAGTCAGGCTGTTTGGTTATGCCCAGTCAATGTAGACGATGTCCGGGAATTCAGGATATTGTTATAGGCTTTTAAAAATCGAAGTTATCTTTTGTTCTTTTTGAGTTGTTTCGGATCCCAGACACGTAAAGTAAAGTCCTGCATCATAGAAATCAAGTCATCGCTACTACCTCTATGATGGGATTAGGCTTAATCTCCTCGCTTGCCTAATGCGGATTGGTGATCACAAACCCGAGCTATGTTCAGAAAGTTCGAAACAAACTTTTTGCTCGAACCCCCGACTCCAAGATCATGGCCCGGTACTTATACCACTAAACCAACGGGGCGTTCTAGTGCCAGTTGTCCTGCCAGACACGTAGGTACGAGTTTTCTAAATAAATAAATACATACCTTTTTTTATCATCATCTTAATCTTGTGCAGTTCCACCAAAGACCTATACCAAGTACTGAATAAATTATTTCTATTCTATTCTATTCCATAGCTCTTTGAGCGACTTTGAACCGGTGGATTAGCCCAGCCGTGAGTGTCCACGTCTCGGCACCGTAAGTCATGACCGGAACATTCGAAGGCTGGCTGGAGTGAGCTGGATGAGAGTGGCCGAAAATCGGGAGCGGTGGCGTGCATTGGGGGAGACCTATGTCCAGCAGTCGACGAGCGTGGGTTGCTGATGATGATGATGATTCTATTCTATTCTATTAGAATATAAGATGCAAACAGCTTCAAATGGCACCTGTGGTGAGACTATTTGGAGGCAAATTTCTCCATATCTAATCGGCCACATCCTACTGTCGGTGGAAAAGCTAATCTTGTGGAACACCGGAAATGGTGGCGTGTCGTCGAAATAGCTAGGAACTGGTTTTTTTACTGACGGTGATATCAAAGAAAGGGTTATATTATAATACATTAATTAGATGGCTCAGCGATCTGAGGTGGGTCTTGGTGTACCTGCTTTAAAGAGTCAGCCTATAATGTCTTATTGCAGGGCAAAGGCCTCCATCATAAAAATCAAGTCATCGCTACTATGATGGGATTAGGCTTAATCTCCACGCTTGCCTAAAGCGGATTGGTGATCACGTACCCGAGCTATGTTTGGAAAGTTCGAAACTAACTTTTTGCTCTACCCCAGATCGAACCCGGGGTCCCAAGATCATGGCCAAGTACTTAAACCACTAAACCAACGGGGCGTTCCAGTGCCAGTTGTCCTGCCAGACACGTAGGTACGAGTTTTCTAAATAAATAAATACATAACTTTTTTATCATCATCATAATCTTGTGCAGTTCCACCAAAGACCTCTAACCAAGTACTGAATAAATTATTTCTATTCTATTCTATTAGATATAAGATGCAAACAGCTTCAAATGGCACCTGTGGTGAGACTATTTGGAGGCAAATTTCTCCATATCTAATCGGCCACATCCTACTGTCGGTGGAATGGCTAATCTTGTGGAACACCGGAAATGGTGGCGTGTCGTCGAAATAGCTAGGAACTGGTTTTTTTACTGACGGTGATATCAAAAGAAAGGGTTATTATAATACATATTTTAAATTAATACTTACTATGATGGCTCAGCGATCTAAGGTGGGTCTTGGTGTACCTACTTTAAAGAGTCAGCCTATAATGTAAACTGTCTTATTGCAGGGCAAAGGCCTCCATCATAGAAATCAAGTCATCGCTACTATGATGGGATTAGGTGTAATCACCACGCTTGCCTAAAGCGGATTGGTGAATCACAAACCCGAGCTATGATCAAAAACTTCGAAAAATACTTTATGCTTGAACAGAATCCAGAATTTTAACTTTTTTTTGACATTTGTGTACTTAAGTACTTATTACCGCCACGTAAAAAGGCGAAAATGCTTCACGTAAGCACAACCTTTGATGACAACTGATTCAACAATTAGTTAACGAGTAGATTAGGTAGCCTTTCAACCACATTTCAAAACAAATACTAATTTAACAGTTACGATTAGCCGTCATAATCATAATATCGGAATGCCGTCACAAATCCCATCCACCATTAACCATTATAATTAAACCACGATTCTTGTTTACCGGCAAGCAGCGCCGGGGCACATTACTCTCTCGCTGACAGCACATTCCAGGGCACAAGTTTTACTTTCATCGGTCGACGCCTCGGGCCAAGAAAGCGGAGGCTATTGGTCAATTACACGGGGCTTCACTGAGAGCGTTTGCGTGTCAAGAGCGTAGCGGAAAGCGGTTTGTTTGGTTTATCGATTGCTGAAGTTGGTTTGTGCCTAGAAGCACTCGGACCAAGAAAACTAAGCAAATACAGGCTTTCCGTAAAGTTTACGAGACTTCATCAAGAGCAATGGTTGAATTACCGTAGGTATAAAGCGATTTAGATTTACCACAGTATAAAAAAATTTCAAACATTCCAACCAGGTCTTGGTACACTACTAAATGTAGGCCTCCTTGAATCTGCGCTATAAATTTCTATAACTACTAGATTATGAATGAATGAATGAATTAATATACTTTTTATTGCACATAAAATAGAGATATAAACACTACTATTTATTTAAGCTACATTAAAGACTTATGATTAAAACTAGTTATTTAAGCTACATTAAATACTTATGATTATGATTATTACAGGACCACAAAGGTACTGCTGGGGTAAACGACTTCTGGAGTGGAGATCAGATTTATCGAGATAAACGTAGTGTATGACGCCAGATGGAGTGACGATCAGCCCATCAGCGCAGGGTCGCTGGCAAGAAGGCCTCATCTCATGTCAGAAGAAGAATGTGAGTAGTGTGGCGAGAAGTAGTAGTAGGTAATTGTAAAACATCAGAAATGACCTATGTCCAGCAGCGGACTGCAACAGGCTGATGACGATGATGATGTTAGAGCATTCGGGCGCTATCCCGCTGTGAGTGAAGCCCCGTCCTTACAACCTGCAGCCTAAGTATATGACGTAATACGTATGAATAAGATTTTGTAACACGCGGGTATCTATTAGGCGGAATTATTGATAGCCTAATGAAACGCCACATTACCTAACTACTGGTAATTGGATCGTCCGACTAAGTCGCTCTTGTTTTTTATTAAGCATGTTATTTTGGCGAAAGGAGAAATGTGTAACTTGAGGTCTGTTAGTGCGTGATTTTTATTATTTTATATAATGCGCCAGACAATCACACTAATTCAACCTGGTCTCAAACTAGGGCAACCACTGTAGGTACTATGAGTACCAGGTGACGAGATTGCTGCCGATCATAGGCACTCGCAATGCCATTTGAGTCACAAGTGCGCTGCCAAATTTTTTACTTCTTTCCCCCTGAATGGGTCTCCGTTACCCTCTCTCATTCGGCGAAACACAGCGCAGGCGCTGCTTTACGGTGATCTTCTGCCAGGTCGTGGTAGAGCCGGCCCATTTATGCAAAAGCCTTGCTGTCTCACGTTCAAAACACCACGAGGGAGATATCGCTTTCTAATACAAACCAAACAGCATACTTAGGATCGATACCTATCGCATTAAAGCCTAGAAAATTAATGGCGACTAACTAAAGCCAACAATTTAACTAGTTCCGATCCTCAGATAACTTTAAGTTAACGCCTAAGATACTTCAAGATACCGGCATAACTTATGGCACTTTCCATAGCAGGCCTAAGTACCGAGATTTGCGCAGGCGCAAGACCTAAATACCCGTAATAGGTTTCACCTTGACTTCCCTATCTCTTAGGCACTGTACACATGGGTATAGTTCGCGGCATGTAAGTTTGACTATGATCTTGAGTGCGCAGGAACCAATATTAGTGGAAAATCTTCTATTTTACAAGTGCGCAAACTAACGGTCACCGCTGTAGTTAGATGCCGTGGATTAGATAGACAGGTATACCTACTTCGATGTGATATTTTTATAAGTAGGTACTAAGTATTACCTAGATATTAAGATATTTTAAGAAGGGACGGATCCAACAAATTACTTACTAAATTAGGTAATTTAATTTAGTGAGTGATTTGTTCGTCTTACGTAGCCTAAGCCTACGTACTTAAGTAAGTAGGTACATCATTAATTTTAATGCGTTTTTTATGCTATAGGTAGCAGACAGTAAGCAATTGCCGCCGCCCATGGACACCTGCAATACCAGTGAAGTTCCAGTGCGCTGCCAACATTTTATCCCCTTCCCCCCAGGAGGGCCTCCGGTACCCTCACTCACTCGGCGAAACACAGCACAGGGGCTGCTTCACGCCGGTTTTCTGTGAGGCTGTGGTATCACTCCGGTCCAGCCGGCCCATTCATGCCGAAGCGTGGCTCTCCCACAATTAGTACTATCAGTACTATGTAATCCTAGCGTAAGCACGATTTTTTTTATTATAGGCAGACGAACAGACGGATTACCTAATGGTAAGCGATTACCGCCGCCCAGCAACACCAGAGGAGTCGCAAGTGCGCTGCCGATCTTTAAGGAGTACCTACGCTCGCTTTTACGATAGCGGAGTACGATACGATAACCTTACGTTACGTTTACGATTTCTTGATAAAATTAGGCCTATTTAATTGGTATGTATAGAGCCTAACTGCGTAGTGTTTCGCAACAAGGAGCAGCGTAGCCTAATGAAGGATATTCGACTGGACTCGTGGGATCTAGGTCAGACTTGTTTTGGTAGTCAATTTGCGGTGTATGACGCTAATCGTTTGTTTCTAGCATCCGAACTGCATTCCTAGCTAGCTTTAATCATTTTGAGATGTTGCTTGCGTAACTTTGGTGGACTATTAGTAGGTAGAACAGGGCTGGATCCATCGTTGTGGGCACTGTGGGCATGTACCTACGTCAGATGACGTCACGACCAAGTGACGTCAGATTTAATGGCCTATCAATCGATCAATCAATTTTATTTATTCAACAGTCTTCCGTCTAATGCGAGTATTCCAGGATGTCTGTCTTTTGGTCATCCCCTTGTTGAAATCGACATTCCGAATCAGCGGTAGATTACTCATTTGACGTTTCTGAGGGGATCCTTCAATACGCTTGCCTAAGAAATTTTCAGTCGAACAAGGGGTCGAAGACACAACCTATTTTGAGGTCTGAATCTCTGCCTGAGTAGTAGATTTAGATACAAAACTTTGGCGTTGGAGGTCAAGTAAGAATTGAATCTCTAAGCTGGTGTTTGCCAGTGGAAGTAAGACAGACACGCGAGAGTTTTGAGCGCTAAACTACTTACTAATTCAAAAATTCCATGTCCGTCCGTCTATTTACGCGCGACAATACGTGGTAAGTACCAGTTTATGTAGTACTTACCTATTGTAATGTGTAACGCGGTACCGTGCATAGCATATTTATTTACATGCAACGAAATTATGTAGTAAGTAATTAGGTAGACTTTTGTATTAATAATTAGCATCATACAGTAACAGAAAATTAATATAGGTAAATAATTAACGTTACCTATATATTCAATTAGCGAATGTGTCATTTTCAAAATGTAGTAAGCAAAAATTTCAAACTTCTGCATAATATTTCAGTTAAAGCGCCATCTATCGTGGAGTAGTCAAATTAAATACGCATATGTTTTCTTCTAACAACGCCATCTATTAAAAAATGTTGATATTAAATAGTACAGTGCCAGCGCCATCTATTAAAAAAAAATGATATTAAATAGTACTGCGCCAGCGCCATCTTTTGACGGGTAGAAAAACTTAAATACATCGTATTAACGCCATCTATGTTGCAAGCCTAAAAATATTTCCTTCGAATATTACGAAGCTTACGTTTTGCACCGGCTGGTGGTGGTAGTGGATGGATGTTGCGAGTTCGAGAGTTAGAACTTTCATCTTATAAATTTATTTATCGCCGTGCAAAAATAATTAATAATTATAATTATGTATTAATTATAATTTTTATTCTTTGCTAGTAAATGCGACTCAACTTTGCAAGTCAACTTTTTTATTACAGATGACATTGAAGATTTAGAGTAGGTAATAAAACTGCGGATCAACACCGTAAATAAGTATTCATGAACAAATGGAAAAGGGAACGCGAGTGAAATGTAGGTAACATTGCAATTAAGTACTTCTAAAATACCTACTTATCCACTTAAAATAGAAAATAAGGGAACCTGCCGCACTCAGAGACGTTAATCAACTTTAATGGTCACTTAAATCAAACATATTGACACTTATTTTAATAATTATAAAGGATTATTATCCATACTTAATAAGATTATTTTCATTAAGGTTAATTGACATCTCTGAGTGAGTATCCAAAGTCAATCAAATATTAAAATATTTGAAATATTTTGCGCACTTGTAGAAAAGAAGACTTTCAAAATTGGTTTCTGCGCACTCTAGGTCATAACTACACTTTCTTGCCTCGGACTATACAACATCGATGATAGATGGATGGACATCATGCTATCTTCTTAGTGTCCCTCCTGTCCTTTACCACAGAGCGATATAGAGGGCTCTACCTTAGTCCCTTAACCCCGCGTCCCAGCTTTCAATCCTGGTCCCTACTGGAGCTCCCGTGGGAGCAACGGACACGACTAAAGCATTATGACGTCATTGTCTACTAAACCAAAGGGAGTGGTGGTAATGGCTGCGTTAGAGCGGGTTCGAAGCCGGAATCGATATACTCTCGGCGTCAAAAAAATCGCACATCTGCGTAGTTTTCATACTAACGCGCTCATATCACGGCTTCGTATATTAAAAAGTAAAACATTTTATTACAATATTTTTAAGGTAACATTACCAATATATGCTCGTCTTTTAATCCAACATTTTTAATTATCATCCTTGGAATTTACTTGATTCGTCCAAAAAAAAATAAAAAGTAAATCAGTTTTTCAGCTCCATAGAACATTGTATGGGACAAGAACATTTATTTACTTTTTTATGTTTCTGGGAAAATTAGGAAGTTTTCACGACTAATTAAGAAGCATGATTAACAGACGAGCATATAAAAACCATGTTACGTAAAAAATATTGCAATCAAATGTTTTACTTTTTTATATACGAAGCCGTGATATGAGCGCGTTAGTATGAAAACTACGCAGATGTGCGATTTTTTGACGCCGAGTGTAGTTTAGCTGGCGGCACGAAAGAGTAGCGATGACCGTTATTTTGCGCCCTTGTAAAAAAGAAGACTTTCTATTAAAATTGGTTTCTGCGCACTCAAGGTCACTACACTTTCTTGTCGTAGACTATATCTAATGGTCATGCTTTTTAGCTTTAAAGGGTTGAATTGAATTGTATGGAAGAATATTGAAGTGGGAGGTAAGCAGCGTACTTGTGACACCACTGGTGTTGCAGGTGTCCATGGGCGGCGGTAATCGCTTACCATCAGGTTCTCGGTCGGCTCGTCTGCCATTTATTACATTACATAAAACAAAAAAAAAATAAACAAATAAATTTTCTTTCTTTTCACTTTTGGTTGAAAGTTTGTAACGATTGGGAAAACTACGGAACGACAAAAAATAATTATCTTCTTAGGTATTATACTTAAATCGCGGTCTAAACTTAAGACTTAGTTCAAAACTGACTTATTTTTTCTAACTTTTAACTTTAGTCTTCGTCTTGTAAAGGAGGTTTTTGATCCACAGCACCAGTAGAGTCACAAGTTCTCTGCCAACCTTTAACCCCCTTTTCCCCAATTGGGCTTCCGGCACCCTCACTCACTCGACGAAACCACAACGAAACCAATTAGGTATTCTGCGACGAAACCCAGCGCAGGCGTTGTCTAACACCGAAAAGTATATTTAAGTTTTAAGTTGATAGGTAGCTAACAAATAGCTTAGGTGTTCACCTATCTATAAAAAAAACCGTTAAATTTTCCCCGAAAACTAAAACAATACCAATTACCAGTTATTTGTCAACCGCTTCGACTTTTAACTCCGTTTGCCATCGTTTTAGCGCCTACTGTTTGCCTTCACTTGTCTCTTGTGGCTGCGGCCTTATTTGGGCATCACGAAATATTTAAGGTTACTCACATTTGACTATCAGAAACGGTCTATTTACCTATAGTTTCTAAGTTCTGTAGAGTAATGTAAAATGAAGCTGTTATACTGACTTATTTTTACGGCCCGGACGAGTTTAATCTTATGCGAATTTCCAAAAGACTAGGTGACAAATATTGTTTAGAATAAATAAAATAAATTCACACAACATCTCATACATTGACCTGATTCCGTACCAAGTAACTTATGCACTTTTGTTACAGATAGCAGACAAGACAACAGAGGAATAGAGAATGAGGAGAAAATAGTTTGTTTATACCTCTATATATAGTACTTTCCGATTAAAGGGATTATCATACACCACCCTGTTAGTAGGTACTAGGTTACTTAGTCCGAGGCAAAAAGTGTAGTTATGACCTCAAGTGCGCAGAAACCAATTTTGATAGAAAGTCTTCTTTTTTATAAGTGCGCAAAATAACGGTCATCGCTATACTTTCGTGCCTCCAGCTATAGGTACCTTTAGTGATAATGTGGCTTACTATGTATTGTATACTATTTTTGTTTCAAAAAATCTTAAAGCAATTCACAAAATAACATCTACTTCAGGTACTTACCAAATTTCAACAATATGTATAGCTTTTATAGTTTCGGAAAAAATGGCTGTGACATTATGTACTGACACAGACAGACATGACGAATCTATAAGGCTTCCGTTTTTTCATTTGGCTACGCAACCTTAAAAATGCAGTACCATTTTCCTATCCTTGACTTCACCTTGGAAATGCAAGAATCTTGCCAAATAATTACACAAACAAATGAATATTTGGATCCGCCGCTCCGGGGCGGCCCGAGCGTCCCCGAGCGTCCCGGGGGAGGCGCCCGGGACAAGAGAACTTCATTAGCCGGCCGTGTCCCGACTGTCTGAGGAGCTGTGTTTTGGAAGTACTAACTACTATTATTATTTGAGGCTAAAAATATGCGAATAGAGGAACAGTGCGCTGCTTTGATGCAACAGTCTCAACTATCCAAAAATTGAGTGAAATGTGCCAGATTGTCCCTATTGAATAATATTTGTTTGGAGAGACAGTGTTTAAAAATAAGGTAAGGATGACATAGTTTAAACTGCTGAGTTCACGTAAGAACAGGTATTTATTTAAGTAACTTTTTACCCCCCTTTTAACCCCTTACAACCCTCTTTACGCAATAAAAAGTAGCCTATGTTCTTTCTCAGGGTCTAGATCATCTGTATACCAAATTTCATTTCAATCCGTTCAGTAGTTTTGGCGTGAAAGAGTAACAGACAGACTGATAGACAGAGTTACTTTAGCATTTATAATATTAGTTAGGATAATTATTTTAATTTAATTCTGAAACACTATGTATACTCACTAAATTTTAATAATACAATAAACACTAGACAACAAACAATAGACAATCGAAGACCGCCGTAAAGCAGTTGCTGGGCTGTATTTCGCCAAGTGAGTGAGGGTAGTGGCACGGTGGCCCAATTAGAGGCGAAAGGACACAAAATGAGTACCTAATACGATTTACACACACATAGTTGATGTGTGTGTTGATGACGTCGTCGAGAGTGATCTGCGAGAACTTCAGGCCAAGGACTGGCAACAAGTAGTGCAGGATCGACCGAAGTGGCGTTCTCTTGTTTCAGAGGCCAAGACTCGTTTCGGCTCGCTGAGCCAGTGGAGTAAGTAAGTACATCGTTGATGTGGCTCAGGCAGTTTTGATGAAGGTTACGGGTTCGATATCTAATCAGGACTATTTATGAAACGAGATTGTCTTAAATTTATAGAAGGTACTAGTGTAACCCCGTGTCAGACTGCGCCAGACTGTCTGTGAACAGAGGGAGATCAAACGGGACATCGCGAGGAAAACTGTGTCCGCCTTGTACAAGACGCCTCAACGTGACCGGTAGACCGCTCTGACAAGAGCGTAGCAATAGAGAAGAAGACTACTTAATAACATACCATTTTTTAAATATACAGGATGTATCTGTGAACATTTACATCCCTTTAACCACGTGTTCTACCAACCATTCTGAACAACATTTGTTCTATGACTTTTAAAAATTCGCATAAAAAAAATTCATCTTTCCATACAAAGTCAGTCACGTGACTTAGTCATTTGGTATGTTAGGGAGTCAAAATTTTTTTTAAAGAATTTTGAAAAGTTATTCAGAATGGTTGATAGAACACGTGGTTAAAGGGATGTAAATGTTCACAGATACACCCTGTATGACGATTTGTAAGTATTGTTTATAAACCTATGTTAATGAAGATTAATTTGATTTAATGAGGACAAAGTTTTCACCGTTGCAAGAAAACCTCATCTGATCCATTTCGAGCGGAAGTGAGGCAACCAGCGAGCGGTGCATAGTTCAGCTAACAGTACTGGTCCCAGACAATGGCTTTTGTGCTCCGGTTTCCAGTGTACACACCGCTTTTTATTTGGCCGCCATTTCGCACCTCTCGGTAGGGTTGTTGCGTACCCCAAATGTATTTTTCTTTTTAAGTCAGTCTTCTTTGACTGGTGCCTTTGCTATTTGGTAGTGACCCTGCCTTATGCACTAAAGATCGTGGCTTCTATCCCTTCCTTGGACGAACAATCGTGTAAAGAATACCTACTCGTGTTTTGTGTCTGGATGTATTTAGGTAGGAAAATTTTGTATTCCTCTGTTGTCTGATATTCGTAACCTTAGATAGACCGTGCTACGGAATCAAGTTAAGTTATGAGATCTGAGAGGTGCCAGATGCGTTGCCAGCATTTTAGAAAGGAGTACCAACGCGCTTGCAAGTTGAAGCCATTGGATTTTTTTTATTTTACCACTTACACTTTATTTGACCACAATCGCACCTGACGGAAAGTGACGATAAGGTCTAGGACGACACGCGTTTTCCTGGAAGATGCCTGTTCACTCTTTGTCTCAAAATATATGTCTTGCAGCAAGGCATAATTGAGACAAGAGTGAACGAACAGGTATCTACAACTGAGGTACGCGGTAAAAGTCTCTTGATATCTACGCCTCACGGGCCGAGATCATTAATATTATTATAGTTCGTGAATTATATCTCGATCTGCGTGACAGCTGTCAACGAACATCAAGTCCTACTCAATCGTAATATTATTTAAATTATTAATTTTATAAAGTGGATCGAGTCGAGGGTCTTGGTAGCTTAGTGCATCTAGCTTTTAATAAATTGTTGTCGGTACTCAAAGACGAAAACAGATCTATACTATTTTATAAATAGATCAATTCTATAGATACAGGTAAACCTTATAAGCAAACCGAAAAGGCGAAACGCAAGCGCGGAGCAATCAACGCCCAGCGCCACCTATATCGGTGGAACTACTGTTTCGAAACGAAGTGAGGGCGGGCCACTTGTAGATTATAAACGTTGTTCTACTCAAGATGGCCGACAGCCCTGCGCCCGCGCGGCGTGATAGATCGCTAAAAGCGGCCAGCGTCCCTCACGAGTTGCCGGAATGAGTCCGGCAAACAGCGAGCCGATCCGCCGGCACTATGACGAAACCAACCATAATCAAACACCATACAATTAAAGAAGCCTAGCCTTGCTCGAAATGCTCGGAATCTCCTTGCGTGATCATGTCAGAATTATGAGATCCGCACGAGATCTAAGGTCGCAGACATAGCCCAAAGAATTGCGTGGCTCAAGTGGCAATGAGCAGGGCACATTGTGAGGAGAACAGACGGCCGTTGAAGCGGAAAGGTCCTTGAGTGGAGGCCGCGTATACGAAGTCGCGGCCATGGGAGGCCTCACAAGGTAGACATGACGATCTAGTGAGGGTCGCGGGAATTCCTTGGATGCGGGTGGCACAGGACCGATCTGTGTGGAGAACTTTGGGGGAGACCTATGTCTAGCTGTGGACGTCTATTGGCTGAAATGATGATGACATTTGAAGAATCCATAGGTGGGCATCTATGGATTTCAACCTATGGCTATATGGCTCGGGTTTCAACCTATAAATAATAAATAATTAAATTGAAACAACATCACATACATTGCCCTGGTCCCAAACTAAGGTTTTCCCTTGTACTATAGAAACAACGAAGGAACCACAAACACCCAGACCCAACACAAATATCTGTTTTATCAACAAATATTCGTGTTGGTGCGGGAATCGAACCTGCGACCCTTGCGTCTCAACCGGCGTTCAAACCACTGCGCTAAATGGTCACCTATGACCATCCACTGAGCTAACATTGCTCTTTATCCCCAAGCCCGCGGTACCCCAGTACCCCATGCATTTCCTTACAGCACCGCTTCCCTGGTACCCCGCGCATAAGTCAGAGGTGAGGTCGGAGGGCGCCACCCTCGGAATAAATCAGAGCCCGTGATTTAATATTAATGATGTTTTAACCTTAGTGATTTATCGAGGATGGCCCAAGTTGGGCGAGAGGAGCGATGTGCTTACGAGTTATTAAAAATAATAATTAATATTACTAAATAAAAAAAAACCTCACAACATCTCATACATTGTCCTTTTCCACATATCGGGTGGCTGTTCTACAAATTAGAAGCCAATAGATAACGCTATTTTAGTTTGGTTGTTAGAGTACCGGGTCGTATTCTAGTTCTGGGTTCGAATCCCGGGTCGAGCATAAAGTATGTTTCGAATTTTTCAGACATAGCTAACAATCCATATTAGGCAAGCCCATCAAAGTAGCGTTGACTTACTTTCTAAGAAGAAGAGTCTTGCCCTGCAGTGGGACATTATATTTACACAACACCTTAGCGATCTTCTTCTGCTTGGCAGTTTACCCACGATGTCCCCAGTGACCGATAAAATATCCCGTTTTCACAGTTTTTCGTTTTTCGTGACGACAGAATATCTAGTCTAAGCATTAGTCTAGGCATTAAGTGCTGTAATGTTGTGCAATAAAGAGTATCTATCTATCTAGTCCTTACAGAATTTTAAAAGTCAAAACACCTAATGTAAATAAATGAATATGTAAATAAGTAAATTAATATATCTGTGAACCGTTTCCGCTCCCTCCCGTGCCCCGCACTGCAGCCGAAGCGGTTCGCAGCTTGATCCCTAGTTTTTGTTTATTGCTAATAAGGTATCGCGGCGTAGATTGCCCCGTCGCGCGTCGCGGTAAAAAACGCACCGCACCGCATATGCTGCGTGACATCGCAACGGACGGGGATGTGAGAAATTAGGTAAAGGCTTAGATTTTATTTCTTAGTTAATCTTGTTTTGTTTTCTTTGAGGGTAATATTTTGCTTACCAGTGTCTGGTGAAATATGTAGTTCGAATTTTAAACAACCCTGTAACCTTTATGTACCATCCCAGATAGCAAGCGAGCTTGCTTCAAACTTGATTTTTAGATTGTCACGTCAAACATGAAAAATCAAGTTTATGACAAAATTTGCTGTAAGCTTGTTGATTAAGGTATGATGTTTCAAGGCTTTGATAATTTTGAAGCAAAGTTCGACTGCAAATATAAAATTGTAATGCTATGTATTTGTACTAGATTACCAAGTTATTTGTGCGGTTCAGGGAACGAAACGAACTCTGTGCATTTTGTTTAGCAAAGCAAACCGCAAATCATCATCAGCAACCCACGTTCGTCCACTGCTGGACATAGGTCTCCCCTAATGCACGCCACCGCTCCCGATTTTCGGCCACTCTCATCCAGCTCACTCCAGCCAGCCTTCGAATGTCGTCATCCCATCTTGTAGCAGGGCGTCCAACACTACGTTTGCCGAGTCGCGGTCTCCACTCATGGACCTTATGGCTCCAACGGTTGTCAGTTCTGCGGCTAATGTGACCAGCCCACTGCCACTTCAGTTTGCTAATTCGGTGGGCTATGTCGGTGACTCTGGTTTTTTGTCGGATTACATCATTTCTGATGTGGTCCTTCAAAGATACTCGTGTTGTTCTTCAAGAAAGGCGACAACCGCAAATATAAAATTGTAATGCTATGTATTTGTACTGGATTACCAAGTTATTTGTGCGGTTGACGTGTTTATTTTCTACATCGCGATGACGAGATTTTTTTCCAAACAATGACTACCAGAAGTCCAATTTGTGATTAATACTAGTCATGGATTCTTTTTTGCAATCGTGACTGTTGTGGAGCGCCACTCGGGGACGTCTGCCACTGCGCCCTGCTTGGGAAAGTGTGTGGAACTGAGACAAGGTTTTTTATATGATAGGTAGCATACGAGCAGGCGGATCACCTGGTGGTAAGCAATTGCCGCCGTCCATGATGAACACATACAACAAGTGCGCTGCTAACCTTTTATCCCCTTCCCCCCCGATTGGCCTCCAAACTTTGTTATGTCCAGAGAATTGTCAAACTTGCATACACTTTATAGAATAATTTTCTAGTAAGTTTGTTGCTTCGGAACTAGAAAGTTTGATTTAACCTCGCCTCAAGTTTATACACTTGCCACGGCAAATTTGAGACAAAGCTTCATGTTTGATACATCAAACCTATCGCAAGTCAGTTTCAAGTTTAAATTGTTATCTGGGTTACATGTCTTTTTCTTTGTCTTTGGCATACATTTTCGCCGTATACCTTGAAGGACTGACGATTTGAAGATGCCTGTAAAGAAATACAGACTGCTTAGGATCGGCTTTGAATCTTTATGGGTGAACATTTTATAGAAAATGGTTGCGCTAATATTGATTCCGCCCAATTAGTGTACGCTTAGTGCTTTTTAAGGTCCTTGGTGACTTCGTCCCTCCAGCGATATCTCGGACGCACACCAACCAAATGGCACAGGACCGAACAAAATGGCGAACTATGACGACGGTGGCCAAGACCCGCCTTGGATTGCTGAGTCAGCGTAGTTAGTAAGTACCAATTTTGGGTTTCAAATTATAAAACTCGCGGTGATGTTAGCTCTGGATCGGTATAAAGGTGCTTTGAGGCATGGGGCGCTTAGAATACTGCCAAGTTGTTATCGTAACGAGCGACTAAATGAACCTTTTTACATGAGTGTGACCCCGTTTGGGCATGGGCCGCAATATGACACGGAAACGTGAAGGGTTTTCTCCTTTTCACGGACTGTAATACTATATCTGAGAACGCGGTATCTGTGGCTGTATATTTTTGTCAAGGAAGACTTCGCAGGAAAGATGACGTGGAAATGTTGAATCGAAAAGGACAGAAGGAGGACGTTTTTAGCTTGAACAGATAGATAGATACTCTATATTGCACAAATTGCCCAACAGAACTTAATGCTAATATGGTAATTTACAAATACAATCGTCTCATCGCTAATAACGATCTCTTCCAGACAGCCTTGGAAACAGAGATAGTGTGAAAGAAAGAAAACTATATCTATTTCGAATTCTAGGATATTTGTGACACGTTGAGCGCTCATAAGTAACTATCATGATGATGATAGTTACCGTTAAACCTGGAGTGTATGTATAGTAACTTCTGCTTCTTCTGGGGGGGGGGGGGGGGGGGACTGAGTAATGTACCACGAAGTAGCCGCACATTCGTGACGTAGGTATAAATAGAAACCAGTGGGTGTGGAGCGGCGTGCGCGGCTCGTTCGCGCTGCGCCTGATTGTTTTACGCTGCCCGACTATACAGGGTGCCACGTTTTGGGAACAGTTTTATTTATATCACGCTATGTAACATCTCAGAGGTATTAATTACCATCACCACAAATACCCGCATAATGCAAATAATTTGGACGATACGAGCCAGAGAAAGGCAAAGGATTGTTGCATTTAAGATGTCAGCAATACAATGCCGGAGGCAAATGCTGAGGATAGAAATAGAAATATTCTTTATTCAATTTAAGTCCTTATAGAACATTTATGAATGTCAAATATTATGTAAACTACCGCTGATTCGGAAAGTTGGTTTCTACCGAGAAAAATCAGCAAGAAACTCAGTAGTTAGGTAGGTACTCTTTTCAAATTATAATAATTACAATTTTCATTCTGATAATAATTAAAGAAAAAAATCATTATTAAGATTACGGATACCCTGAACTGTCTTGCGTACAAATATACATCAATCCCTTCTCAGCTTCGTATTGAAACCCGCCTCTCAGCGATCTATTAGCAGCGCTTTAGCATTGTCCTGTTTCGGCAACATGATGAGAAGAGGTGATGAGAGCCTTGAAAGCTGTTGTTTATTGGCAAGCAAGCCAGAGGACGACCCCCAAGTATATGACGACTTCGATAGCTTCCTTGAAAATTTGTGCAGGTTGTATCTACCAACCAACGTGTCTACTAACCATTGTTCTATGACTTTTCTGATGAATTTTGGAAAGCTGTTGAACAAATGTTGTGCAGACTGGTTGATAGAACACGTGGTTAAAGGGATGTACAGTGGCCAGCACATCAAGTTACTACAATCTGTCAAATTTCCTCAGTTGATATTGAACCAAACACGTTTGACATAAAAGTGAAGTTCGATTGAAGAAATTTGACAGATTGTAGTAACTTGATCTGCAGGCCACCGTACATTTTCACAGATATACCCTATATGAAATTTCATCAAACCATTTTTTTTTAATTTTTCAAAAGTCAGTGAACATGTTTAGCAACCATGGGTGGAGAAAATGACGTTCAATTAGCGTACGAATTGAGTTACATTCCACAATTTCTTCGTTTCACTTCGAGAGATTCTCAAAAGGTCAATTTGCTTATGATAGCTGGTAGGAGCTGGATGTAGTTTTCAACATTTAGGGAGGCCAGTTGTTTCCAGCAGTGGACAAGCTGTTAATAATGATGGTGCTCGACTATCTTTTCTTTTTGTCCGAAACTTAAACACCATGTACTGCGCAGCGCAGTTCACATGGAATTCTGGCGTTTACCCGCTAATTGCCGTATCAGCCCGCTACCGTGCGCCCGCGCTTCCGTTGGCGTCAGGGTTCCGCAGAACGCATGAATATGGATGGACGTGTTTGACAAACTCAAACCTGAGGGTCTAGAGCGAACCCTGTAGCATCCAAACAAAGATACCTACTCATACTGACGCCGTCTGTACTTACTTTGGAATGAATGGGTCGGCTCGACCGGAATGATACCACGGCCTCACAGAAGACGTGAAGCAGCCCCTGCGCTGTGATTAGTCGAGTAAGTGAGGGTACTGGAGACCCAATTGGGGGGGAAAGAGGGTTAAAGATTGGTAGCGTACTTGTGACTCTATTAGTGTCAGCTTGTCTGCCACCTATCACATAAAAAATCGTTGAAGTCGGATAACATTTTGAGTTTTTGAGCGTAACTCACTATTTTGGCTAGATTGGCTTTGGTTATAATCATTGCTATTTGAAATCAAGTGTAAAGAAACAATACGATATTCTTTGACTGGTCAGATAGCGCGGTCAGGTTGGGTTCGATCCCCACCCTAGACACTGGATTTGTTCAGTGTCTGGGTGTAATGTATTTTAAGTAGGTATTTTATTTGTAATACCTCTGGTAGTATGATATCTGTAACACAAGTGCTTAAGCTGATTAGTACGATGTCAGATCAATGTATAAAATAGTGTGTGAAGTTTTTAAGTCACTGATGAAAAAATCTCAAAATACCTACTTTTCTCGTGGAAGCAACTCACTCTTGGCTACCTTTTTTAATTCGTACGACAATCCAAAGCGTGGGAGGTCGGATAATCCTCCGATACCTCTGTAAGTCCATAAAGTTCATTTTTGTTTGTTTTAAATCTATCATTTCTTTTATTGAGCACTCACGCGGCTACTGTATTTATGAAAACCCTTATTACTATAGCTTTAAAAGTCATATTTGAGTGATAGTAGTAGTTAAAAGTATAAAAAGGATGCTATTTTTTGTTTCTCATGGGAATAAAGGGTTTGTATCCGTATATTGTAAAGTTGAAATGGATGTTTCAATCTTCAAGTACAAAAGAATACAATATTAATAAAGCCTTTGTGACTTTTCGTATCCTTTGCAGAGTAATTCGTAGCAGTACATTTATGTAAATAAATAAATAAAGTACGAGCGATAAAATAAAGTCACTAGAACAGTAGTGGAGTCACAAGTGCGCTCCTTATAACTCCCCTTCCCGCCGACTGGTCCTCTGATACCCTCACTCACTCACAAATATGTGCCGGTTTTCTGAGAGACCGTGGAATCATCCGGTCGGGCTGGCCCAATTTGTCTTGAATTTTTCCTGTGCATAACAGGGATTGGTAATTGGTACAGATTTTGAGTTTCAACATGTCTTGTACATTTGGGTACGTATGTACAGTTAAATAAAAATTAAGAAAAATTAATTTAAATAAGCTTTAAAGAGGAGCTTTATAATCTTCGCTTAAACTTACTATTTACGAACCACTAAGGCGAAGTAATCGACTCAGAGCGCCATCTATTTGCAAAAGATTGGAACTATTAGCAAAATTAAGTTCCTAAACGAAGTGAAGGCGGGCCACTATTATTTTGTGCCACTAGTAAGTAGGTATATAAAGTAATCATGTACCTACCTACCTACTTGCAGACTTAAAACTTAACGTCGTGTTAATGTCCATCCCAATCACTAATTGATCACACTTATTATTACCTACTTATCTACCTAGTGATTACATGCAACCATTTCTACTCTAACCAGTCAAGTGTCCCCAGGAGTGGTTGTCAAAGCAACTCCTCGACAGCATGTGGCCCCCTGGTCGTCTAGCAGGTATTGCGGAAGGACGTGCCTATATACGTACTTTGTCATTATTTTGAAGAGGCTTTGGAAACATATGGGGATAGTTTTTAACCTTGATCGTAGCGTCTTTGTCGAGAAATTAGTAGGTATTAAAGTGAAGAGATTTTGTTTTGGGCATAGAGTTACACTTTTTTATACTAGAGACGGCAAACGAACAAGCTGGTCACCTGCTGGTAAATAATTATCATCGCCGCCCATGAACATCTGCGAGATAAAAGAGGTCGCCGATGCATTGCTGGCCTTTTAAGAAGGAGTACGCGTACGCCCATATCATCTCGGGTTATGGGGCCTGAAAAAAACTTGCCCAAGAATTCAAGAGTGTTTGGCCAGTTACTGTTCTAACCTAATCTGACCAATATTTTTGTGATGATAAAATTATCATTACCAAAATATTGGTTAGATTAGTCAGTATTGAATAAACTCTACTAAGCGAAAAAATATTTGGTGAAGTTAGGTTGGAGCGATGACGAGCAAAAATCTTGACATTCTCGGGCGAGTTGTTATTACCCCCATCATCTCTTGCCGGCTGCATTTCACCAGGGTGATACAAAAACAGGCTAGCCGAACCACAGTCGATGACAGTCGGTTCTGGCGGTTGACTAATTCTACATATAGGGGGCAAAGTATCACACGGGATAAGCTCTTCTACGTACGAACTTCAGGCCAAGGACTGGCAACAAGTAGTGCAGAATCGACCGAAGTGGCGTTCTCTTGTTTCGGAGGCCAAAACTCGATTCGGCTCGCTGAGCCAGTGGAGTATCTAAGTACCTAAGTAAGTAAATAAGTGGGCCCGCCTACACTTCCCTCCCGTGTGTTTCCAATGTATTGAACATGAAATTAATATCGCAGCGCCCCCTGGCGACATTCCGCGCGTACTTCCGCTAATTTGCAGCGTTTGAAGGAAATATTACCAGTATATAGGCAGGTATGTACCTTCCTACTGCTGACAGTCATCGAATATAGTTAATGTACTTTTCATTAGTTTACCCACCCAAATATAAATACATATATGACATACAAGAAAGTCGTGTCAATTATACGCGAACTAACTAGGTTACGAATACGACCTACAACACATAAAGAAATTAGCATTTCCTACTAACTACCTATTACACCCCCTAAGTCCTCCACTAAATTATTACACGTACACAATAAGAAAGAAAAAAACATGAAATTTCGAAAAGGAAAAAAAAAATAACACTTACACTAAAACAAAAATCAACAGATTTCTTAGATTTCACCATCGATGTAACCTCTAGATTCAAAATTTCATACTGAAAGCCATTGAAAAAGTGATCTCAACAGAACTGTCTTGCGCACATTGGATTAGCGTTTAACACTGGGGGTGTTAAATTAGTTACTATTTTAATAACTATCACGCAATTATGAATCAATCCTTAACATCGGGCGCAAGCGGACCTGAGAAAATTTAACATTTTCCATAGCACTATTCTCAAAAAAATCACACGTCATTACTTTCTCACCTACGTCATCGCCCCACGACTGGTAAATCACCAGTCCCAGTCACCGCCCTTCGACTGGTAAATTACTGGCACAATAAGGGCGCGTCCACACCCGCGGCGTTAATGACCTCCGACGCAGCTTGCCGCATAATAAATAGACATTGCACCATTAGCCTTGCATTGATTAAGCGGGGGAGTTGGCTTAGTTATTTGGGAGAGGATAAATTTTGAATCTTAATATGGCAAAATTTATAGTGAAAGATAATGCGCTTGCGGTTATTTGTAGTCGTTAAACGTAATGTAGGCCATCAGGCAAGATAGAGTGACGATCTGCGCATGATGACTGGCTGGATGCGAGTAGCGAAAAATGGATCGGAGTGGCGAATATTACGAGAGGCCTATGTCCAGCAGTGGACTGAAGCAGACTGGTGATGATGATGATGACTCATCAGAAATGTTAAACTATACTATTAGTTTACGTAACACCTGACTAAGTCTCAAGATATTTACGGTAAGATACAATATTTATTAGACAAAAAATAAGGATTATGTATCCCATTTAGCCGGTAGGATTTGGCCAACCTTTATCCGAGAATAAATCTATAGTAAACCGTTAACTGCCAACCAAGGAACACCCGCAACAAGTCAGCAACCCTCCTCCGGATTGGGCTTCCGGTACACTGACTCGGTGGATCACAACGCAGTCGCTACTTCACGCTAGCCTTCTATGGGGCGAGGCTATGGTATGACTTCGGCTGGTCCATTCATATCCTCAGATCAGATAGTGATTAAAATCGTGGCTCTCCCACGGTCCAAATTGATACAAAAAAAAAACAATTAAATGTCTATGTCTACAAATTGAATAAATCACTTGTCATTCCCCATCTTAATCAAACACAGGTAGACATTCATAACATCGATGTCAAACCCCGCTGTCAAATTGACAGTGACTTGTAATAAGGCGTAGTCTGCACGATTAGCGCCACGCGCCGGCACGCGGCGGCAGTTAGCCGTGTACACGCGCCTTTATGATTTTTTCATCCCTTTTTATTACAAGTTACAAGGTGATTGATAGGTTAAATTGTTTAAATATTAACCTGGGGTGTTGGGTAATTGTTTTTGTAAATATATTCGTAGTTGAAAGTAAATTAAAAGTATCAGCCTACTGTCCCACGGCTGGGCAAAAGCCTCCATCATAGAAATCAAGTCATCGCTACTATGATGGGATTAGGCTTGATCACCACGCTTGCATAACTACATGAAAAAAAAACTAAAGATTTTTTTTTGTTAGTTTGTTAATATTACCATACTTACAAAATGTTTATTAGTAAGTAGATATGTCGTTTCGTTCTCCTATAGTAGAAGATCCGTAGAAACATCGACCTTCACCGAGCTGATAATCGAATGAAATATCCTTTATGACAAATTTATATACTAGAAAATATATTAAAATAGGTTGCTAAAAAAATCCTGGACAGACTATTTTAATTAATTTTTTAAAAATAAATATTTAACTAAATTTTGCAACATTAAGATAATAAGAAAATTTTCATTCTTACTTAAAGTATAAAACGTATAGAATGTGCCGCCATTGGGTTGTCTATTATTTACCTGGACAGAGAACTCGGTTGTCAGGTATAAACAGGTATGTCGATGGCAGTTTACCTTCACTTGAAATGATAATAAAAAAATTGGCGGCACATTCTATACGTTTTATACTTTAAGTAAGAATTAAAATTTTATTAAATATTAAATTTAGTTAAATATTATTTTTAAAAAATTAATTAAAAATAGTCTGTCCAGGATTTTTTTAGCAAACCTATTTTTAATATATTTTCTAGTATATAAAATTTGTCATAAAGGATATTTCATTCGATTATCAGCCCGGTGAAGGTCGATGTTCTACGGATCTTAGACTACTAGTAAATGAAAAGTTGGATAAATCTATATGATTTCTAACTCTACAACTAGAGCTAGAGCATTTGTGAGAACTTTTACAGGTTTCCCTTAAATTGTTCTTTTCCGTATGTCTGGATTTCCTTTAATGAATCGATAGTGAAAGGCAGACCATCTAACACATCAGCGATACGTGACGTCATCTACAAAAATAAAATTTTCAAACTTCCGGTCACCTTGTAGGTAAAGCCTTAATGAAGTCACGGAAGACTCATGGTACAAATACCATGAGTTCCTTAAAAGACGCAGGGTAAACGCACCAATTTGCGTCACTGCCGCGGATCCAATAACGCGTAAACCGGTAGTTATTGGGCATGCACCCCATGGTGATCCTATTATGGAATTACCATTTGCTAGCCATCACAATATATTTCAACATATCCAGTGAAGTAATAACGGTTTCTTCGCTTCTATCAGTACTATCAAGGGGCACACAGAAGTAGAGATCTGTAGCGCTACCATGAGTTGACATCAAAAACTGGATAGTATTTCAAACTCATGGTAAGGCTACTGATGTGTGAATGTGCAATACGCAGCAGTAATACGGGGAACGGGAATTCGGCGCCTCAGCAAACATTACTTACTGTTCAGCATTACATTATGCTCCTTTATTTGCCTTAGGGTAAACGCACCAGTTCCAGCCACTGCCTTTGACAACGCAGTTTGATGTTAATAGCTATGTGTGCCGTAGACTTTTATGGGAATTTGGCTTTTTCGAATGGAATTAGGGCGTTGTCTATGGAAGACACGTTTTTGATGTGAGCCGCATTGTTAGAATTAAAAGGGTAAACTGTCGCTAGAGCAGAGAATGTTACTAAAAGTCAGTTCTAAAGAGTACGAAAAACAAAATACTTTTTTGTATGTGATAGGTGGAGGACGAGCTGACGGATCACCTGATGGTTTGCGATTGCCGCCGCCCCTAGACACCTGCAAAGATAGAGTTACAAGTGGACTGCCAACTTTTAACCCCCCTATCTTCCCTCCAATTGGGCCACCGATACCCTCACTTACACTCACTTGGCGAAATAGAGAGCAGGCGCTGCTTCATACCGGTCTTCTGTGAGCCCGTGGTATCACTCCCATTGAGCCGCCCCATTCATGCCAGAGCGTGGTTCTTCCACGGTAAAATAGATATGATTGGAAGGATTAAAATTTTCATCTATGAGTATCCACTACATGTGCCGTCGCGTCCGTTGTAACTGCAACGTGGGCTCTCCTCTTGCTTATCATCAGGCTGAGGTGCGCCAAAAAAACTATCCACCCTATGCAGGGAAACATGATTTCTCCCACTGTTTCGTTTCTCATAAGCATCAAAACCCTCACACTAATCTATAGCGACGTGCGCCGCACATCAAAGCGGTGTTGTTGTAGCGTGCGCGTGGCGCGCGCGCAGGTGAGGAGTGAGGGCTGCGCGCGGCTTCATGCGAACTATGTGCTTCCCTTGCAAACTGTGTTATGTTGGTGCGTTCTACTTGGGAGTTTGCATTGAAACCTTTAATGTGACGTACAAATAATTCAACATAGACGGTCAGGTTTTTTTTAAATTTAATCTAAGAGTTTTCCTATCACTCCAGAGTAGATATGAGCGCGGCGGCGTGGGGTTAAAAAAAATTCGGCGGCGGCGGTGCGCCGGCGTGGATTAAATTTTTTTCAAGGGGTGAAGTAAGGGGTGGCGGGGGGTTTAGATGATTTTTTAAGAATAAAGAAAACATAATTGTACATTTTCTTTAATCTATACTATTAATAAAGAGGTAACGCCTCGGCCTGTGACTGACTGACTGATTGACTGACTGACTGACTGACTGATCTATCAACGCACAGCCAAAACTACTGGACCTAAAATCATGAAATTTGAAATATAGGTAGTTCTTACTATGTAGGCGCGCACTAAGAAGGGGTTTTGCGAAATTCACCCCCTAAAGGGGTGAAAGGGGGGGTTTACGTTAGTATGAAAGTCTTTCAATTTTGATGTTAGAGATTTGAAAATTTGGATTATGGTTGTTTATCAAAAATAAAAATTGACCTGTTTTAGTTTTTTTTTAAATTCAAGCCATAAAGGGGTGAAATGGGGGTTAAAACAATGTATGGGAGATTTATTATTTTTAAAGTTAGAGTCTTGAAAATTGGGCTTTGGGTTTTCCATACAAATTAAATGAAAGTAATTTCAGCATTTTTTTTTCTTCAGCTTACAAAGGGGTGAAAGGGGGTTAAAACGTCGTATGAAAAATTCGTCATTTTTAAAGCTAGAGCTTTGAAAATTGCTATTTGGGCTTTGCATGCAAATGTAAAGAAATTGAATTCGGCATTTTTTTCTTCAACCTAAAAAGGGGAGAAAGGGGGATAAAACACCATATTGTCAATTTTAAAGCTAGATTCTTGAAACTTGGTATTTGGGCTTTGCCTACAAATGTAATGAAAGTGAATTCGTAATTTTTTTCTTCAACCTAAAAAGGGGGGAAAAGGGGGTTGAACGAAGTATTGTCATTTTTTGAAGCTAGAATCTTGAAAATTGGTATTTAGGCTTTGCATAGAAATTTTATAAAAGTCCCCCCTTCCCCTTATAGGGGTGAACGGGGGAACTGATTAAATTTGACAAAGTAAAGTTATAGAGTTTCCAACATTTTTTAAATCAAATCTTTTTGAGATTCCTTCATTAAGGTTTACGATCACCAAAATTATTAATCCTATAAGTATCAGTAAAATTTATTCTTGCTAATTACTTTGATTGTTGTGAATTCTACTTCGTTCAAAATATTAAAATACCGAAGCGAAGCGAGGGCGGGCCACTAGTTTTAAAATAAATCACATTTCTAAAGGCTAAATTAGCATCATTCATTCACATGTAAACGCCTCAAACTTGCACATTCTTTAACCATGTCACTATTTTTATAATAAAATAAATCCGTTTCTAAAGACACAAACTCGAATATCAATAATTTCAATATTAATTAATCAAAATTGCTTTTTCCTGAAGCTAAATATTTTGTAACCTAAATCTTCGGCATCTATGGGCCGGCTCGACCGAAGTGATACCACGGCCTCACAGAAGACCGGCGTGAAACAGTGCCTGCGCTGTGTTTCGTCGAGTGAGTGAGGGCACCGGAGGCCCAAATGGGGGGAAAGGGGGTTAAAAGTTGGCAGCGCACTTGTGACACTACTGGTTGTATACACTCCAGAGTTTATTAAGGGATCTTCAAGAGAAGAGCGCACTCCTTCTTAAAAGGTCGGGCAGCGCGTCAGCGACCTCTCTGATTTCGCAGATGTTCATGGGCAGCGGTGATTACTTACCAGCAAGTAACGTTTGCTCGTTTGCCGCCTCTAGTATAAAAAACAATGTTTTTCGAGCTTCTTTTTAAACATATCCTAAATAGTTGACGACCCATTTGGCGTAGTGGTTTGAGCGCCGGTTGAGACGCAAGGGTCGCGGGTTCGATTCCCGCATCAAGACAAATGTTTGTTGATGAAACAGATATTTGTCTTGGGTCTGGGTGTTTGTAGTTCCTTCGTTGTTTCTGGTTTCCATAGTACAAGGGAAAACCTTAGTTTGGGATCAGGACAATGTATGTGATGTTGTCTCAATTTATTATTATTTATAGTGGCTGAATACTGACACACATTGCGTTGTGTGTATCAAATCAAGAGTCACAAAGGGAGCTGATCACAACAGACACGGCCAAGGTGCATTTAATTGCACTGATTGATGTTTATTGCTACGTTGTATTCAATTTGACTCATCGATACCACCATCACTTTGCCATCACTTAAAAGTTTTATGGATCTTAACTTTATAACAAGAGGACTGATTTTGGCTTGGCCATGGAATGGTTGAGTGTAGAGCGGTAATATCGTTTGTGCATGTTGCTGTTAAACTTTTGATTGATAGAATCATAATATAATGATGTTTTTTTAAACTTCACTGTGCGATGTATGTGTAATTCTCGGTGACTTACAATGTAGCCGCTTTTAAGCTCAGGGTACCACGATTCACAAAAAGAAATTCTGATAGTTGAAGAGAAGAGAAGAAAAGCTATCGAAGCTGGGAAATTTTGTACGCCAAGGTTAGAAAACCAAAAAATCTACCCAGTAATCTTTTAAGTTTATACGGTTCACGTCACGTTATAAAGACGTTAAAGGGTCCATTGGTTGTATTGTAATTTGTAGGTACGAGTATACCTAATACCTACGAGTATACCTAATACCTACGAGTATTATGAGACTAAATAATATTACTAACATAGGTGCAGAGAGAGGGCGAAATATAGAAGCCACTACAATGATATTGCACGACATACCTTATAAAAAGGATTTGTGTACAGAGTCAATGTATCGAGATTACTTTCGGTTATTTTATTTCCCAGCCAAAATCGATTTCGTCTGATCTCAAACATTGCCATCAACATGCTAGGTACTAACATACGCGTGGCAGTTCTCGCGAGAATGACGTTTAATTGCGAATGCTGTCCGTTTGATGTTTTGCCGACATGTTTGGTTAATGGCTATTATTAGACTGATATCAATGTAGGACTTAATGTGGACAATATTGGAATATGTGGTTGAATTGCTCTTTGTACTCGATAGATAGATAATCGATAGATAGAAAATCTATACTAACTATTTATAAATCATAGAAATCAATTCATCGCTACTAAGATGGAATTAGGGTTAATCACCACGCTCTTGCCACTAATACTTTAGCTAAGTACGTATTTATTGCATAACATACAAAAACTTAATATCTAGGTATACAGGGATCCAGTGTTTTGCTAAGACTGCTAAAAGTGTTTGTGGTTCCTTCGTTGTTTCTGGTTTCCATAGTACAAGGGAAAACCTTAGTTTGGGACTTGGGGCCAGGACCATGTATGTGATGTTGTCTCAATTTATTTATCTATTTATTAATTTTCGAGTTGTTATTAAGTTTGTTTGCCGCAAAAGTTACGCTGATACACGACGTAGTATAATTTTTATGCAGCAAATAGGTTACACTGATAGGCACTCAAATTTTTAGGGCAGCAAAAGTTACAATGATACGCAGTAAAATTATTTGTGCAGCAAAAGTTACTCTGATAAGTACGTTGCAAAAGTTACACTTATATGCAGTTTAATTTTTTGCGGAGCAAAGTTACAATATATCATACGTAGATGTATTTGAAAAATATGAGATGTAAATATCATTATGAAGGCGAGCCCTGCAGTGCAGTAGGACAATAAGGCTGATACCTGCGAACAGTCCTACCAACTTTAAGCAGTATCAAAAGCCCAAATAACTCAAAAACACATGAAAGCATTCCCTAAACGTTTACAACACCCAAGTACCCACAAACTCCAGTCTACAAAACCGCACTTACATACCGATATAAAAATTCCCTATACAGGGTTGTACAAATCCCGTGATCCGGCGTAAACAGGGCAGCCTGAATACAAACTGCCCATAACTAGACCCGGCGCACATATTTCAAAGAGTATTACCGCTGATTTATAAAACGGCTGGGGGGAGGAGGGGGTAGGGAAAAATTCGCAACGACCCGGGATAATGATGGTTTAATACGAATATGGCGGCGTTTGGTGCGATGGCCTGGAATGTATATTGTAACTTGACGCAGAAGGTCGGTTCTAGTTGGCTGTGATACCTATCGAAAAGGTTGTTGATCTACGCGTTAGGCAGTTAATCGTGTCGTGTCTCTCTCGCGCACGTTTTATATGGGCGTATCTGTGAACATTTACATGCCTTTAACCACGTGTACCTACTATCATCCATTTTGAACAAAATTCGTTCAACAACATTTGACTTTTGACTTCCCATACAAAATGAACAAGTCTCGTCACAAGACTTTGTACGAAATATTGAAATTTATTTATGCGAACTTTCAAAAGTCCTAGAACCAATGTTGTTCAGAATGATTGGTAGAACACATGGGTAAGGGACGTAAATGTTTACAGATAAGTCCTATATTACCTACACCCAGACACTGAATAAGCACAAGTGTTCATCACGCGAATGTTTGCTTAAAGCTTTTGATTACAATGAGGGTTTTTGCAAATGCAAAATCCGATAGATGGCGTTACGTTGACGTCAGGTCCAACTTTGACGACATTGGTTGTTTCATGATATTACTTCATAATTTTGACATGGTACGTCAAAATGTAACCAATCCACTCGTTGTTGGACCAGACGTCAACGTAACGCCATCTATCGGATTTTACATTTGCAAAAACCCTCATTGATCTAACTGGTGACCGACCGTACGGGATTTTTCCGAAACCTATCTCAAACAAAAGTCTCTCACATTTTAAAAAAGACTTGTGGTAGAAAAAAAATAGGTATAATTTTATCTTTACCAGTATCTTTACCTTTTGATTACATCGCAGTGATTACAAAAACCTCGTGGGGCGTGACGAGGGCGTCTGCGCCGGATTCATTGTAAAATGAATACTTCTTCCGCCCGCTTAAATCGCGCCCTGGATAACGTTCGCTGTGGGTAGTGACGGGAAATCTTGTATCGACATCGATGCTTTTTAAGTCAGGGTATCATAATCATAATAATTTATTAATAAAAAATAAAATAAATAATGAATTCACACAACATCACGTATATTGTCCTGGTCCCAAACTAAGGTTTTCCCTTGTAATATGGAAACCAGAAACAACGAAGGAACCACATACACCCAGACCCAACACAAGTATCTGTTTCATCAACAAACATTTGTGTTGGTGCAGGAATCGAACCCGCGACCCTTACGTCTCAACCGGCGCTCAAACCATTGCGCTAAACTGGTCGTCCGGAGGGATGTAAATGTTTACAGATAAGTCCTATATTACCTACACCCAGACACTGAATAAGCACAAATTGTTCATCACGCGAATGTTTGCTTAAAGCTTTTGGTTACAATGAGGGTTTTTGCAAATGCAAAATCCGATAGATGGCGTTACGTTGACGTCAGTCCAACTTTGACGACATTGGTTGTTTCCAAATATATTGGGTTGTTATCAATGGTTAATTTTACCAAAGATGATTTAAATCTTGTTTGTTCTTCACTCATAATTTTTGACATGAGACGTCAAAATGTAACCATCCACTCGTTGATCTGACGTCAACGTAAGGCCTCTAGCGGATTAGCAATTAATCTCATTGATCTAACTGGTGACCTACTACGGGTACTAGGTTTTTTTCCAAACCTAGGTATCTCAGGCACCATCCTCTCACTTAAAAAAAAAGAAGTAAAAATTACCTATGTTTTATCTTTACCAGTATCTTTACCTTTTATTACATCGCAGTGATTACAAAAAAACCTCGTGGGGCGTGACGAGGGGCGTCTGGCGCCGGATTCATTGTAAAATGAATACTTTCTCGGCCCGCTTAAATCGCGCCCTGGATAACGTTCCGCTGTGGGTAGTGACGGGAAATCTTGTATCGACATCGATGCTTTTAAGTCAGGGTATCATAATCTAATAATTTATTAATAAAAAATAAAATAAATAATGAATTCACACAACATCACGTATATTGTCCTGGTCCCAAACTAAGGTTTTCCCTTGTAATATGGAAATCCAGAAACAACGAAGGAACCACATACACCCAGACCCAACACAAGTATCTGTTTCATCAACAAACATTTGTGTTGGCGCAGGAATCGAACCCGCGACCCTTGCGTCTCAACCAGCGCACAATCCATTTGCATTGCGCCAAACGGGTCGTATTGCGTATTACATTAACAGGGTATATGGTCTTAAATTAAATACAGGCAATGCAAGGACATAGGTGTTGAAGTCATCTACCTCTCTTCTCCGAAGCATACTAGAAAGTTATTCAGCTCATATCTCTGACGTATTATTATTTTTAATTTTTAAGAAGCATCTCCTGAGCTAGTATGACAATGCCAACGGATGTAATTCTAACGTGGTCTCTCCTTTTGCTTACCTAATTATGTCATTGCGGAAGAATTCACTCACTATCGGGCTAACTTTGGCAGAGCGGAAGATTGTTTACAGGTCTGAAACTTTTTGGGAGGAATTCTTAAAACAAATTTTTATTACCTATCTTTTTGTTCAGGATCAATCAATCAATATCCCTATTACATGGGTATCTCCGCTTGGGACCATTGATGTAACGTAACCGAAAGGCTAAACAGTAGATACTTTTCAAATATAGTCTGGTGAGTCTAAGTAGTTGCTACTCAAAATTCTACAAACATAATTATATTTAACTAGCGGCCGCCCGCGACTTCGTCCGCGTGGAAAAGTAACTTTTTACCCCCCTTTCAACCCCTTTTTCGCAATAAAAAGTAGCATATGTTCTTTCTCAGGGTCTAGATCATCTGTAATACCAAATTTCATTTAAATCCGTTCAGTAGTTTTGGCGTGAAAGAGTAACAGACAGACAGAGTTACTTTCGCATTTATAATATTAGTTAGGAAGTTAGGATTAGGATAGACTCGACTAAAACAATCGACACCGCCCCCTCCCTACGCCTCGCCGGCGTAAGAGCTAAGCCCTGTTCGCGCTCCCCGGGGAACTAATATATTGTTATTTGTAACTGAAATACCTACTGTGAAATACGCCGCACATCCCTATAGCTGTGTTGTACTTACTAAAATACACGGCGCATCCCTAAAGCTGTGTTAAAGCGATGATACCAGTATTAGGTAGGATTTTATCGTTGGTTTTTTGGTATAAGGTGGGCATATAGAATACCTACTTACTTTAAGAACTTTTATTTTTAGACATAAATATAGCCAATTCAAATTGAATCAAAATCCTTACCACAGGTACAGGTATGGACTTTTCATCGAATTTTTTTTGTATATTTTTTTAAGCGAATAATTATTTGGTATGCCATTCAACCCGTATTATACCTATTTTTTCATATTAGGAAGATATTGTATTTTTACAATAATAATTCATAGTGTCACATAGATAGAAATTGAATAGGAAAATACAAAAAATAGTGTATAAAATATACAAAGTTTGTTGGGAGTTTGTTGGTGGCATTTTCATGTTTGTAGGTGGTTTTATTTTACCAACTCTGTACCTCCTTTGATTACGAAAAAATAAATGCTGTATTTTTAACAGTCACAGAACATTTCTACCTTTTCAAATAAGTATTTTGTCTGTTTGTAATTAACAGGATTTGATTGTGTACTAATTATCATATTTTTTACTAAATATTAAACCATAAAGATGCGTGTTTTTGTATATCAAATTAAGAATTTAAGATTAAAACAACTACCCTGAAATGGTTTTACTTATGTTTGCGCTACGTAATTTATATTATTGCTCTTTAGCCACAACCAAGTTTCTCCGCTAAAAAACAGGCCGAAATTATGTCAAACTCAATTTTACATTAAAAGAAACGTTGTATTACAAAAGTGTAGCAATATTTTCACGCTCCAACCGAGGCTAACATAAAACTTTTGTATCAAATCGTTTATCTATAATTTTAACCTTATGCAAAGGGAAGCGACCCGGGGCGAGTGCGAAGTTAAAAACCGTGTAAGTTTATTACAAGCGGGGTAGCGGCGCCCGGTACACTCGGTGGCAAAATAAGGGGTCTCAAAATATTTTACTTATTTATTCTGCTTATATTTTTTACTAAAAAAAGGTCGCGGGAGTCCCTTGAATGCGGGTGGCACAGGACCGATCTGTGTGGAGAACTTTGGGGGAGGCCTATGTCTGCAGTGGACGTTTACTTATTGGCTGAAATGATGATGATGATGAAATAAAAAAAAATAGCTCGAGTGTGTGATCAACAATTCGCATTAGTCAAGCGTGGTGATTAAGCCTAATCTCATCATAGAAATCAAGTCATCGCTACTATGAAGTAGATCGCTACTTCATCGGACATTGGACTTGATTTCTATGATGGAGGCCTTTGCCCTGCAGTGGGACAGCGTATGATACTTTACTTTTTTTTAATTCTGTTTAAGTCAACACAGAACATTTATTAATGTACAAATGTTAATTCGGAATCGAGGATTTCGATGATTCGGAAGATGACGTTCTTTTTTTTTTTTAATAAGGAGTTGTTATGATGATTAGTTGAGACTAACTTTTGCAAGACTCTATAATTAAGATACTGAGCATTGACACGTTTAATTAACGTCTCTGAGAGTGAATTATTGTTCTTAAGTTGTGGATTTTGTACAATAAGTTCTGAATAATCTAAGCTGCAGTCTTTTTTGTCAATATTAGTATTAGATCTGTTACTGTCCCTTGCGTAGGTATCTATTTTCTGTATCAATAAATGCTTACTCACTTAGACGACCCATTTGGCGTAGTGGTTTGAGCGCCGGTTGAGACGCAAGGGTCGCGGGTTCGATTCCCGCATCAAGACAAATGTTTTTTGATGAAACAGATATTTGTCTTGGGTCTGGGTGTTTGTAGTTCCTTCGTTGTTTCTGGTTTCCATAGTACAAGGGAAAACCTTAGTTTGGGATCAGGACAATGTATGTGATGTTGTCTCAATTTATTTATAATTTCCTTACAATGTAGGTACCATTTCTCTGGCCTCACGTGTACCAGCTAACCCCGGTAAGGCTGGTGCGTATTAACTTATAATAAACTGCGCGCGGTTGTACGCGATGCGTTACCCCACACAGCGCCCGTCTTCGCCTTAACTCAATCACTTTACCAAACGATCTCCTACCTTATTTCATTGAAATACGACTGCTTTTTGGATGCTTTGGGTGATATTTGGAAGTTTTAAGATGGGTAGGGTTGTCGCTTATGAAAAGGGACTTTTTGATCAAAACATAAGAGCGTTTTTCCTTTGATTTTTTTAAGTCAGTTATGCCTCTTTGGCTTGGGGAGTGGAAACCAGACAGACCCTTAGCATAACCGATATTAAAGCTTGGGTGTATTTTTTTATTAAAAATCATCGCTTAGCCCCAGGTTGGTATTAATAGGATTTTCGTTGTGTATTTTTTATTGTTTGTTTGGTTAGGCTATGAATATTTAGTTTTATAGCCACAGTTGAATAAGTCGGATATTTGTTTATTAGAGGTTACGGACAAATAAACTTATCTATGAACTATTTTATTTATGGACTGATTCGAATTTGAACTCCAACTCCCGTATGAAAGGTTTGTTCTTAGTTACCATAGCTCAACATTATAGCGATGACCGTTATTTTGCGCACTTGTAAAAAAAAGACTTTCTATCAAAATTGGTTTCTGCGCACTCAAGGTCATAACTACACTTTCTTGCCTCAGACTATACCAAGCAATAAGTAAATTCCATCACAAAACAGTTCTTAATACTTAACTTCATTAAGTAAACACTTAGCATTCACTTACCGACTGGAGGGATTAACTCGAATACGTCTTTACTTAAAACTAATGCAATTAGTCGGAGAGGGACGGAGGTATGAGGCGAAGGGAGGTAGCACTTTTGGCTGTCTGTCTGCGGGTGGAACTATGGAGGATAATGTAGAATAAACTGTTCTGAAGAGGTATTTATTTGTAGTAAAGTATCAGCCTGTACTGTCCCACTGCAAATGCCTCTATCAAGAAATCAAGTCAAATCAAGCTACTATGATGGGATTAGGCTTAATCACCATGCTAGCCTAATGTGGATTAGTTACTTACTTATTCCGATGGCTCAACGATCCAAAATGAGTTTTGGACTCCGATATGAGATGTCGCCAATGTGGATTGGTGATCACAAACCCGAGCTATGTTCGAAAAAATCGAACATACTTTTGCTTGACCCGGGATTTAACCCGGGACCCAAGCACGGCCCGGTACTTAAACCACTAGACCGACGGGGTGTTTGTAGGTTTAAGATGAAAAAAATACAAATAAAAAAAATCTTTATCTAAATTGTTCGATACAGTTACATACATTTACAGTAAGTATAAAAAAAGATAAAAAACTAAAACCCAACTACGACAAAAAACGACGCTGAAAAAGTAAAACATTTTGGTAGGGATATAACTCTCGTAGCAGAGTCGTAGCATAAGATTATAAAGCTAAGGGCACCAATTATTTTTAAATACATCACTACAAGCACTAACAAAAACCAAATCGTGGCATGTATAGTTTTACAGTATTCGATGCTGTTAGATATCACAATACTATTGATACTGTCTGACGTTAAACAATAGATGGTATTGGCGTTATCAATAGTTTTTTTATACTAGAGGCGGCAAACGAGCAAGCGGGTCACCTGCTGGTAAGTAATCACCGCTGCCCATGAACATCTGCGAGATCAGAGAGGTCGCTGATGCGTTGCCGGCCTTTTAAGAAGGAGAACGCTCGTTTCTTGAAGGTCCCTAAGTGATAGCCGTCAGGAAATACTGCCGCAGCTAAACTATTCCACAAGACTGTGGTTCGCGGGAGAAAATTCCTCGAAAAACGCACACGCACATTATTGCGACAATTGCCCTAGCGATACTATAGTACTCGGTACTATTGTAATTCTCAATAGTTTTCGAGCTATGAATAGTAAAACTATCGATCAAATAGCCTCAAATGATGCTCTTTCTGGATGGTTACAAAAACATTTATTTCCCGTAGCACACGTCGTAGCACTCGTAGCAGAGTATCGTAGCATATTAAACAGTTATCGTTGTAAAAGCACCAATTATTCCCAGGTTGCAATACCTTTTTTTTACGTTATAGGTGGCAAATCAACAGCTGGATCACCTGATGGTTAGAGATTGCCGCCGCCCATGGAACTCCAGTAGAGTCACACGGGCGCTGCCAACATTTCACCCAAATTAGGCCCTCGGTACCTACCCAGTCACTCGGCGAAACACAGCTGCTTCACACCAGTTTTTTGTCACTGCAGACAAGCTGGCGCATTCATACCAAAGCGTGGCTCTCCCACCGGTAATACGGTTTTCCCCTAACCCCAAGGTTCAGCCTCAGCTTGATGCTGCAGCGCTGGTTTTAGGCTGGATCTTGGGTGAAGCCTTTACATTATGCCAACAGCGCTGTCATTAGTAGTTATAGCTTTAGATAATTTGAATAATATAATATCTTCTTAATTTCCCAAACCGAAGTGAGTAGTTTGAATAATTTAATAAATTTTCCGAGTCTTGAAAAAACCTATCTTTGAAAAAAGCCTTATTTTTCGTCCCCATAATTTTAAAGCCAAGCTTTTCCCTTTGTTACTTTTTTTCACAAAAACCTCACCCTCTCCGTACAGCCTTAATGAAAACCAGTCTGTTTCATACCGTATCCTAGCAACGCACTCGACATTCCGCCATCAAAGGCCCGGCGGAAACAGGAGGAATTTCATATCGAATTTTCATGGTTTAACCGACTGTTCTTAAACTGTAGCAAATTAAAGTTTAACCGACTGTTCTTAAATTGTAGCAAATTAAAGTTTGGCTGACATGACGGTGAGAGAGAAGGCGGATAGACAGGAACGTCGGCTGCCTACATGTCTTACTCAACCGTTCAGTGATGTCAGGGGGGTTCGACATGGGGCAGCGATAGATACGATATGTGATTCTTTGTTTTTTTGCTTTCGCTTATTTTTTGGGTCGGTAACACTTCCCGTTACCGACCCAAGAAATAAGCCATCGGGGAGTGGTCAGGTTATATGCCTCTCCTCTTGTGGGGGCTTCTCTGTACGAGAAGCCGGCTAGAGGCATACCCACTAAAGACTTCGGTTCTCCCTGATCGCCAATATTGGAGAAGGGTCATGGTGATACAGTCAAAGCCTCCTTCCACGATAACAGTATACTGCCTAGCGCAAAGGCCAATGAAATATTCGATATCAATGTCAGCTAAGGCCGACTTTGTGTCTTTTAATTTTGTGCTAGTGTCTAGTTACCAATTTGGTGAGCTTATTTTTCCCGTGAAATGGAACTATTTATGTTCGCGACTTCGTCCGCGTGGAATATTATCTTTGGGTAGCATTTTTAATTATTTATTTTATTTAATTTTCAATCATTTAATAATTTTCATTCCCTCCCCCTCTTAACCCCTCTTCGCATAAAAAGTAGCCTATGTCCTTTCTCAGGGTCTACTCTAGACCCTCTGTATACCAAATTTCATTCAAATCCGTTCAGAAGTTTTGGCGTGAAAGAGTAACAGACAGACATAATATTAAGTCAGGATTTATAATATGTGAAATGGAACTAAATAGTTACGCATCTACATATGTTTTGTTAAGAGGACACAGCACTGCATTTTTTTTTCAAACCCTTAACGATTATTTTTTATTATAATAATGTTAATGTTACCAAAAACTCGAACAATAAACATGGCGATAATACATACTTTCGCAATAAACAGTAGGTACAAATTCAAATAAGACCTCTGTTTTCAGACTGTCAGTTCCACTGAAACTATATTGCACCCAGACAAAGACTTAACAAGTAGCTTGAAAGTATTTTGCAACTGAAATGGAAATTTCATAAGTTTTCGTGAAGTAGTATAAATTAAATTCCTCGGTCCGCAGTGTGGGGGGAGGGAGGGGGTGGCTGGAGTGCTAGGGAGCGTTATTGCCACATTGTTCTGAAATGTTGCCAGGTAGCGAAGTTAGCAAGACTTTACGTTTTGTAACTTGGAAGGTTTCACGTGAATTATTACTAAAACTATGTAAACCCATGTTTTATATAATGGTAGCTCAGCGGATATAATGCGAGTTCATATTAATATAATAATAATAATATTTCACTACATCACATACATTGATCTGACTCTGAGATAGGTAGCTCAAGCACCTGTGTTACAGATATCAGAACCAACAGTGGGATTACAAATATATACATATAATACTTTTCTTTTGTAAATACATACTTATAATACATAGAAAACACCCAGACCAATACAAACAGACATGTTCATGCACACAAATGTTATATGAGGTCGTAGGTTCAATCTATATACGTATGTAGAGATGGGGCAAATAAATCCAGGGTATGGAATAAGTATCTTCCATAATTAACATTGTGCTTCTTATTATAATTATTACTTCTCATCTTTACGTTAGCAGGTGACCCGTTTGCTGGCTTGTTGCCTCTTGTATAAAAAAGTACATTCTGTGTGTCAGATGCAAATTACAGAATAATACAAGTATAACGTATATTTGTGGTATTATTCTGTTGGTTCTTTGTACTGTTGGTTTTGAAATCATTTAATGATTCTCTAGTTATCCGTGAAACTTTGGTTAAGAGCCCCCTGGCAACACTGCGAAACGTATATTTGCGCTTTGTATCTAGCGTATCTAGTTTCATGTAATGTATTGTTACTTGTAAAGTTGGTACATAGATATCTCTTGTAGGAACTACAAAAGCTAATTTTGTCGCCTTTTATTTTTCAGCGCCCCGTTGATCTAGTGGTTCGATTTCTCGAGGCTAGCAATAAGTTTGTTTCAAAATTTTCGGTCATAGCTCGAAGCTAGAAGCCCGCTTCTGATCACCAATTCGCATTAGCTTGGTGATCAAGTCTAATCCCATCATAGTAGCGATGACTTGATGATGATGGAGGACTTTACCCTGCCATAGGATAGTATACATAAGTATAGTACCTAGGTATTAGGCTGATACTTTACTTTTTTATCGCTCTTACATCTACAAGTACCTACCTATTATTTTAATTTAGAAAAGTCTAATTAACAAAATTAAATACAATTTAATGTTCCGAAAAACTATATTAACTTTGAAGTATTTCGTTAAATGTTGCATTAATCAAACCTTGTATTCATTGTACGTACAGACACACAACAAATTACCTATACAAAACTGTCCAATTTATTCAATAGATTCTAATCTTACTGTCAAACACATTAGGTTGAATATCAATTGAGGAAATTTGACAGGTTGTGGTAACCTGATGTGTGGCTCACTGTACTTACTTTTACAACTAAAATAATGCAATGTTTTATGCTAATTTCTAGTTTATTTATCAATAATTGCTCTTTAAAAATTTAGAGGTAAGCGCCCAGTGAAACTTTTTCAATATGGCTGGACCAAAATTAATTAATGAACCGAAATATGAAATTTTTACTAACTGACTTCAAGATAATTTAAGTTAAAGTACAATAATGGCATACAAATCCTGTATTTAAACTGATGGTCACATAGATTTTACCCGAAATCCATCATAATTATTAAGCCAACATAAACAATAAAAAATATTTTTATTTTTATGTTATAGATGGCAGACGAGCAGATCGATCGCCTAAGGTAAGTAAATGCTGCCGCCAATACATACAGGCACCACAGTGGAGTAAAAAGTGCATCGCCAACCTTTTGATAGCCTTTCCCCCCGGTTTGGGTCTCCCTTGGATATCAAAGCTTCATATCTTATTAAGTTGGTTTCCCGAATATTTTACAGCGAATCCGATGACAATGCAAGTTTAATGCTCCAACGATCGATCTCTACTATCTCCGCCATCGAATAACACGTATAAAATTACAGATCAACCGGATAAAAAATTAAACTAGAACCGAAACGTGGCCGTCCCCGCTTCGTCAAGTCCCAAACATTCCTTATTCAGCAACGTCCGAAATTAAAGGAGCTTACAAGAAATCGCACTCAGGCACGGACACGAGCTGAAATATTTCCAGCTCAAGTACTCTTATTTACCCGACACATCTATACACGCCTATAGCCTCAGCCTGTATTTGTTTTTTCCATTACAAAGAACGGAACGCCTCGCCGAGGATATAGCAATAATATTTCAATATCGCGACCCGGGAGCCAGCCCTAGTACACTCAAAGTGATTTCCTCGCTCTCCCATTGGCTCGCCTCGCCGCGTTCGATATTCAAAACCGACCGCCGACAGAGACAGAACTATCCAGCTACGACTCCCCACGCGTAGAAAAGACAGAGACGCGTCTATGGATGTCAGTATATGAATATTGCATGAACGCGAAAGGTCCGTATCAATAATACGTGCACGAATGAAATAATAGATTATTCGTTTGTTCAAATCGAACGTAAACAAAATGTAAGCATCCATTACTGATGCACCGAGTGGTGGGAGGGAGACGTGCACGGGGTTCCTTATGGGGTGGAAAGGGATGGATATAGGTTTGCCTGGTGGCGTGTTGGTCCAGGGCCGGCAACAATGTGAGCACTATCTGTTTTTGTACCAGTCGACGGTCGGTATTCACATTAAACGATCATTTTAAGGGCGAACCAATCAAACTGCAAATTTATACAAATTGATACTAAACGGGTTATATTAATTTTATAACAAAAATTAAGTGTGTAAATAAGTTGGAACGGAGTAGTAATTAAACTAATTGGGTGTAATATGGCGCTAATTATTTTGTATTAAGGTGCGTTTTCGCTGGATTTTTGTCCTTTTTGACGTTTGTGTGAGTGTTTGAAGATTTTTTTTTGAACGTGACGTTCCACTGTGCGTTTTTTATGCGGTTTGATATGGACTTACGTGCCCGTTCGGAATTCGACAATAATAATTTTGAGTAGTTTTGTCGTTGGTTATTAGGATAGTGTAAATTTTGTGCACTTAGGGTGCTGTGTTCATAGAGGATTTAATCAGTGGTTTGTGGTGGTGTGGTGGAAAGATGCCGGTATAGGGGGGGGCCAGGGTTGGCCTTTTGAGGCCATGCTCAACAACCTCACGGCGACAGCTTTAGGAGGTAAGAACGTTCATGAATTTTGGGCCGTTTATTAGGTTAGGTTGGGTTTACTGTCATAAAATAACTTAAAAAAACATGACTAAACAACTTCAATTTTCTTCTCAAAATTATACATCTTTCGTTGTTAACTATTTATTTAATACCTAGTCGCCATCTAAACAACGGTTAAAATATCAAAACATACCTACCTAAAACCTTTTTTAAAATTTAGCTTCAGAATTTAAGGCTTGTACATGCGCCAACGGCCTTGAGCATAGAGAGTACTCGCGCTCGCGTATATCAAAAAACAGAATATTATTAATTAAAAAATTATAAAGCCAAGAAACAAGAATTCCTCGTCAGGGATTGTAGTGTACATTGTATTGTATTATATATAAAAAAATCAGTCATCTGAACTGTTTAGTTTCGTAGTTTATCCAATATTTTGCATAAAATCGATGTTTACGTTATATTTTTTTCCTTATGAACTATAAAAATTGAATAAAAATCCTCGTCAGAAATTCAAGATCGAAATCCAATCTATAACATGTATTTTTTTTAGGTATCGTTCTTAACGATTTACCGAGTTTAAACATACACAAAAGTGCCTTAAGCGGTGCCACAGTTAATTTTTTTAGTATTATAGAGTTTACTTCAGTTCAATTAGGTAGATTTAAAAATTGATTGTATGCGCTATGCGGACCAACAATTGCCTTTTGATATATATTTTTGAGATGTAAAAGCCAATGTCGGATTTTGGCGCCTTTTTTCCACATATAATTTCAATATAAAAAAGTATAAAAAAGTAAAGTGTCAGCCGTACTATCCTACTGCAGGGCGACGGCCTCCATCATAGAAATATGATGTCGCTACTATGATGGGCTTAGGATTAAGCCTGCCACCACGCTTCGCTTGCCTAATGCGCATAATAACAATAAATAAAAACAATTAATACTAAGTACCAATATCGACAAAACAAAAAAATATATAACTTAAGTAATACTTAAATGTCATATCCCATCCCATAGGTTACAATTGGAACCTTTTATGTCATATTTTTTTTAGTGTCTAAAAAATTTATATTTTATACAAATCAAATGTTGAGTGGCATTAAGTTTTTACACATTTTCCTATAGATATTATCGTTGACTTTTTAGACAAAACTCTTTACCGGTAGGGATATTTGAGAAAAAAAACTCTATTCAATATCTAATGCTAAATTAATTTCGACGTTAAGAAGGTACTAGATTCAGTTAATTATTTTGCACAAAACCCATCGAAACCATAAAATAAAACTCAAAGGCGACAAAAGCAATCTTGGCTAAGCCCGTCGTAAACTTCAACCTGTACCCCGTAAAGGGAAGTGGGACTCCCTGTATAACGGCGGCGTATAAATATAAACACCCTGTGTAAGGGAGTATAAACAACGGTTTGCTAAAGGCAGGTTGTTTAATGTGATTGTATGATCGCGTAAATCTTGAAATGTTTAATTATTAAAAAGCTACTTAAGACTATTCCACGCAGAGGAAATTGTTTATTTATTTATTTAATTAATTTATTTAATTAATTTATTACACAGGCTCTTAAACCTAATTACGTAACTAATACGCGGGTAAACAGCTAGTTGCCTATAATTATGCCAAAAAAAGGAAATGAAAATTTATAATATTGTGTAGTGCACACACTACTATGCTACTAGCCTAGCCTAGGATAGGAACATCTCCAATTGACTTTTTAGTTTTTTTTGTCACACTTAATAACACCGTTGTTCTTTAGCAATGCTTGTGTAGACGATGAACTGGTTTTTGCTGGGTTTAGAAATAGAAATAGAAATAATTTATTCAGTACTTGTTGTAAACATTTACAATAATGTTACAGAAAAGTCTTACACCTAAGTAATTAGATGAAATAAAAAGATCGCAACACAAAAATAAACAAGTACTAAAAAGGCCTCCACTCAGCTTTATATCGAAGTGTGGGTTTCTGGTTTTGGTGCCAAAAAAAACGAATATCGGCAAAATTAAATGTATTTTCAAAAAACACCTTTTTGCACAAGCAAGACTAGACAAGGACAAGATAATATACTTACATATTATATCAAAATAGTAAAAACATCAATTTAAAAGGAGGCTTGTCCAGCCGTCCAACCTACCTCAACAGCTTGAATAATGTCATCCGTTTAAAAACGTTTCTTTCATTAAAATGTTGTCATAAGTTAAGGGGCTATACGAATGAAACTAGCGCCGTCAACCTATTTACACTGATTGTGGCGAAAATACGATATTTTTTAAGAAAGCAAAACATTACAGACTTAGATAAAAGTAAATTGAATTTTTCATGATGATGATGCAAATAAGTACGTGTTTTATACGCGACAAGTAACAATAATGTCCATTATTGCTAAAAGTGGCCGTTTTAGCAATAATTAACATTATTGTTACTTGTCGCGTGTTAGAAATACTGTATTGCATCTTGATAAATCCAATTTATTTGGATCTAAGTCTGTAATGTTTTATTTTCTTCGAAAATATCATGTTTTCGCCACAATCAGTGTAAATAGGTTGGCGGCGCTAGTTTCATTCGTGTAACCCCTTAAGTAATAAGTAGTAAGTTTAGCCCTTAGCCCTAGGGCACTAATGTGTAACACGACCTTTTATTGTATTGTAAGTTAATAACTTACCTACCCATGTCAGTGATGCATGCTTTTAGGTAATAGTTCAGTTTTTAGCTACTTGTTCAAATGTTTTGTTTTTATTTTAATTGTTGTCTGTAATGTGTCCTTATACTAATAAATAAATAAATACGAGACCAGAGAAATCTTTCTCGCTATTAAGAACTTTTCGAATTTATGTACCTACTTCTTAGAGTCATTTCATGTTGGAGATTTTGGTAGAGTGGCAATAAAGTGAGTGACTTTTTCTAAGTTTTCTTGGGTCTGGGTGTTCTGGGTTGACGCCACCAATTAATTATCGTCATCTGGTACTCATAGTACAGGGGTTGGCCTAGTTTGAGATCAGGTTGATTGGTATGATTGTCCGGCGCATTTATTAATATAATTTTAATAGGACCTAAACCTATTTTAATAGGAAGTCTTCTTTTTTACAAGTGCGCTAAAATACCGGTCATCGCTATTCTTTCGTGCCGCCAGCTATACTAAAGCAAATGAGCTTATCTTACTTAGTAAATATCGCATGTCTGGACTATTAAATTAAGCACTCAACATCATGTGTTACTGTGGATAACTTTTTGGCCAAAGATTTACATGTGATTTTGTCCTTCTTTATTATGCCAAAGGCTGTTGTTGTTCCTCAATAAATAAATAAAATAAAATATTTTTTTCGGTTCTTTTCTATTTTTGTCGCTTTTCATTCGCCAGTTTGATCGTACATTCTTTGCCGCATGATATTCCTGAAACTTTGTAAATGAAAGAGTTCCAGAATCACCGGGAAATAGAAATAAAACGCGCATAACGGCTGCCGGGATCGCTCCGACGACTGAAGCTAAAACTTTGATGCTTCGGCTGTGAACTTTGCGGGTTATAAGGTCATGATGGGATCTGAAAGTATAGATAGATACTCTTTATTACTCAAAGTTTACACCTTTTAGTCTATGGAAATATGCTAGTACAGTCGAGTTCAAAAATATGTATACAATTTAGGACCTTGTCACAATACATATTTATAAGAAAGTGGAAGTCGTATTCTTATACATACATATATAGGTACAGTGACAAGGTCCTAAACTGTGTACAAGTTTTTGAACTCGACTGTACAATGTACTCAGTTCGTAGTAAGAGTAAGAAAAGATTTATTGACCACAACACATTTATACATAGACTAAAAAACATTTTTTTTTTTGAAAAAAAAATACCGACTTTAAGACTACAGCCACAATATATACCTACCATTGAACAATTTTTATTAGTTTTTGTTGTTTTTTTTCAAAAACCACTGAGTCAATATTGATTAATTATATACGGGACCACCTTTAAAATTATTTAAATTTTTTTTTTAATTAATTTATTTAGTTATAATTTTGTAGGCCATTAGGCCTACCAAACAAAAAAAGAATCATAAAAATCCATTCATACCTAAGAAATCGAGTAACATACATTAAAAAAAACATACGGGTTGAATTGAGAACATTCCTCCTTTTTGAAGTCGGTTAAAAATAAAGAAACATAGAAGCGGCCGACAAGGTTCAGCCTCAGCATGATCCTGTACCTTGAGTGACGCCTTAAAATAATATAGAGCAGACATTCACAAAACAACAAATACAAAAAAAAATACAAAAACAGGATCACAGTAAAACATTGTATATCTGTGAATAATAATATTATCTAGTTAAGTTGACATTATTCTTCTATTTTTATTATAATGAATTGTTTAATTGTGTAATTTTACTAATTTTTATTACCATCATGATAATCTGACATAATAACAGTTTTATTTATTGATTATCATTATTTATTGCTCACCAAGCGACTTGTGTATATTCGTGTAAACACGTTTAGGACTACAGTCCTGCTCATAATGTTAAAATGCAACGTAAATGTAATGCAATCATGACTGTAATCTGTTGTGTTTTCCAATAAATAAATAAAAGAACGTGCTGACCTTATGATTATGAACTAAGGCAGTATTCTCCAGGGTCCAATGATTTTTCCATTCTGTTTGTAAAAGAGAGTTATGTCAGTTACACTATCAATACACAACGAAACAACATAGTTACAACAAGTACACGACGAAATTTTGTAAGTGTGTGAGTGTATGATAGTGTATGTTTGTCTCTTCTGCACGAAAAACGGCTGGAGCGATTTAAATAAAATTTGGTGTGAAGTTGGAAAACATCTTATTTCCATAGAAAAAAGATGGAAGTAAATTATTTTCCCTACTAAAGCGGGGGGTAGCATCACAGGCTAGTTTATATTTATTTTAGGACGGCTAAATCAGTCAAATTGCTTAAGCTATTAACCGTGGGAGAGCCACGCTTAGGGATGAATGGGTCGGCTTGACCGGAGTGATACCACAGCCTCGCAGAAAACCGGCGTGAAGCAGCGCCTGCGCTGTGTTTCGTCGAATGAGTAAGGGTACCGGAGGCCTAATGGGGGAAAAGGGCTTATAGATTTGCAGCGCATTTGCGACTCTACTGGTGTTGCAGGTGTCTACGCGCGGCGGCAATCGCTCAAACATTAGGTGATACCGTCTGCTCATCTACCACATATTATATAATATCACATAAGAAAAAAACGAATAAAAAGCGGGCTATTAAATAAACGTGACAAAAATACGTTTACCAATCCCACGGTGGTGAAAGCAAAGATTTTACGTTATAGTGTAAAATCTTTGGGTGGAAGTGACAAAAGCATAAAAATGAAAATAGCTCAAATTCTTACCTAGCAAAATTCGTAAAACCATAGCCGTAAAAGTTATGAAAACTTTCTATAAGTTCGAAACTTGTTCCAAAAAGTTATTGGGTTTGTTGATACTTCTTAGTATGTCTCTGTCTTTGGGCGGCGGCAATCGATTTCCATCAGGTGGTAAGTCTGCTCGTCTGCCACCTATGACATAAAAAAAGTCTGTATAATTGGATGGTATAATTTGTTGTAGTTGGTATAAAAACTGAAAAAGCACTCGCGCAACTTGATACAGGATGTATCTGTAAACATTTACATCCCTTTAACCACGTGTTCTATCAACCATTCTGAACAACATTAGTTCAACAACTTTTCTAAATTCTTCGAAAAAATTTTCAACTCCCCAAAATATCGTTATCATCAGTATAATGAGAAGTGAAAATTATGGTTAAAAAAGCACGGTGTATAGGGTGGAATTTAAAATCTAACGCAAATAAAACATTTCTTTATTTTTCTTTTTCTTGTATTGTACGGGAATCGTAGAGGAAAAAAATATATGAAAATGGAAATTTCAATTTTCCACCACCGACTTTAAAAAAGAGGAGGTACTCAATTCATATTGGTACCTGTTGTATGTATTAATAATGGTATTAATAATTATTTCACTAACGGGATGCATTTGTACTCATAATATTAGGTTGCTCAGCTTATAATAGATACAACTGTAAATATTTAGGAAATAGTAAACTTTTTGCCCTAATTCGTAGTGGAACCTTAACTAACCGTAAAATAAAAAAGACAGCCCACGAACGCGAAGGCTAGGCATCGGAACCGTTGACTATGCCATACAAAAGTATGAGATGCTTAGTTTACTTTTTAACTTACTTAAAACGCTGGCTCTGCAATCCAAAGTGGGTCTTGGCTTCCGACGTCAAAGTTCGCCATTTTTTGCGGTCCTGTCCCAATTCCACCCAATCGTGCACGTTGAGTGTTTGAGGCCCTAGGCGACTTCGTCCCTCCAGCGGTATCTCGGATGACCCACAGGACTTATTAACTAGCTTATACAAAATGTTATCTCATTGTACCCAGGTCACAAAGATTCGTGCTCCGAAGAGAGTAAACCGCACGAGATCAAACCCAGCCTCGACCGCCCGCACCATGCGCTGGGCGCGCGTCTACACATCGCGCACAACATCCGGGCAGATCACTTGCAAGGTGAGCCACTGACGCACAACACCCAGCCTCGACCGCCCGCACCATGCGCTGGGCGCGCGTCTACACATCGCGCACAACATCCGGGCAGATCACTTGCAAGGTGAGCCACTGACGCACAACACCCAGCCTCGACCGCCCGCACCATGCGCTGGGCGCGCGTCTACACATCGCGCACAACATCCGGGCAGATCACTTGCAAGGTGAGCCACTGACGCACAACACCCAGCCTCGACCGCCCGCACCATGCGCTGGGCGCGCGTCTACACATCGCGCACAACATCCGGGTAGATCACTTGCAAGGTGAGCCACTGACGCACAACACCCAGCCTCGACCGCCCGCACCATGCGCTGGGCGCGCGTCTACACATCGCGCACAACATCCGGGCAGATCACTTGCAAGGTGAGCCACTGACGCACAACACCCAGCCTCGACCGCCCGCACCATGCGCTGGGCGCGCGTCTACACATCGCGCACAACATCCGGGCAGATCACTTGCAAGGTGAGCCACTGACGCACAATACCCAGCCTCGACCGCCCGCACCATGCGCTGGGCGCGCGTCTACACATCGCGCACAACATCCGGGCAGATCACTTGCAAGGTGAGCCACTGACGCACAACACCCAGCCTCGACCGCCCGCACCATGCGCTGGGCGCGCGTCTACATATCGCGCACAACATCCGGGCAGATCACTTGCAAGGTGAGCCACTGACGCACAACACCCAGCCTCGACCGCCCGCACCATGCGCTGGGCGCGCGTCTACACATCGCGCACAACATCCGGGCAGATCACTTGCAAGGTGAGCCACTGACGCACAACACCCAGCCTCGACCGCCCGTACCTGAAGCGGCTGAAACGGCTGCAGCATCATGCTGAGGCTCAACGTTGTTGGCCTCAACCACTCTGTCTCTGCTTTATGCCGTTTTGATCTTCTTGTGTTGTAAGTTCTTGTAGTCAGTATATATTTTCTTACTCTTACTCTTAAAAGGTATGAGTTTACTTACTTACTTACTACGCTGGCTTAGCGACCCGAAGGGGATCTTGGCCTCCGACACGAGAATTCGCCACTCCGCTCTATTCCCTGCCACCTCTTGCCAATCCAGCCCTTGAAGGTGACCAAGATCCTTCTTGACCTGGTCCGTCCAGCGATATCTGGCCCAGATAATCTGGGTCGCCCCACCGGGCGCTTTCCGGTAGATCGACCCAGGTAAGCACGCTTGGCAACACGATCCGACTCCATTCACTCAGTGTGACCGAGCCAGCGCAGTCTTGCTGACTTTGTCTCGCTCATCATGCTATTATATTAAGTATGTTATGAGTTTGATTACGTTTATTTATGCAGGTGGCATCCACCAACAGCACAGTGGGGGGCACATGGCAACGGTGCCCGTCAGCATGTCCTCCTCCGCGTCAGACAGCGACAAGCCCGCCAAGCAGAAGAGGCATCGCACGAGGTACCAAAATCATCTATGTACACCTACCTTTAGTACCTTTACTAATCAACCAACTCGATTGCAAATGGAATGGTGGAATAAAAGAAGTAACCAGCCTATTTTTATTATTTTCTTTACTCGGTACACAGAACTGAGTTACAACAATGCATAGTTAAAGTTGTAAGGCCCAGAAAGCAGACACAATCAATAGAAAATCAATAGTTAATGCATTTTAAAAGGTTTTTGAGTCTTACGACGTTAATACTAAACAATAAATGGAAACTATGATAAGTTGCCACCTAAATGACAAGATAGTCGTTTGCCATCTATCACATGAAAAAGTTGCAACACCAAAAACACGTGTACACACCACATAAATAATCTCTTATCACCATCATGTAATAACAGGTTTTTCTCATTAAAAACAGCGTTGTTATAATAAGTCAATGGGAATAAGTAAATAGGATCTTAATGTTAATCACACAACATCTCATGCATTAACCTGAATTCCGTACTACGTAGCTTAAGCACTTATGATACAGATATCAGACAACAGAGAAAACACAAATATACCTAATACTTAAATACATAACAATATTACACCCAAACACTGAACAAACAGGAGTGTTCATCGTACGAATGTTCAATCAATCAATTGCTTACTTTCGCTCATCATATATCTTTGATCGTTCAATGCGATTGTATATTTTCATGCGATCAATCAAGCTACAAAATTAAAGTGAACAAAGTATATTTACATATTCATCTGACACTATTTCCTGCATCTTTGTCCGTTAAAATCCCTTCGTTTTACCAGGTTTACACCAGCACAACTGAACGAGCTCGAGCGATGTTTCTCGAAGACGCACTACCCCGACATCTTCATGCGAGAAGAGATCGCCATGAGGATTGGTCTAACCGAGAGTCGAGTTCAGGTCAGTTTACAACTAAACACTTAAAGTATGAAACCTCCATAGGTACTTCCCCGCTGCAATAGTTATTGATTTAACTAACGTGAGCAATTTATTTCATTCACTGTGAATGAAAAATAATTCCAAAGGCTAATTAATATATTAGTAATATTAATGAAACAAAATACTTAACTTATGAGTGTCCACTCACTCTTCACCATCCACCATCAACTTTGTCAATTTATTTGATAAAACACAATCATTGACTCTAACAACTAACTGTAACACAGTTACATCATATGAATATTATATTTATAACAAAGACCTAATACCGCTGCCACATCCGTCAAGCAAAATCAAAATATTAACATTATAAAAAATCGTACGTGTTAAAAAAGCGCGGTCCCAATACTTTACCTTGCGCGACACCCTCTTCGCACGTTCTGTACAAAAGTTGCACTGTACTGATACATTTCACAGGACCTTCTACCTGATTCAACCTCGTGTTGTTGCACATATAAAACGATTTTACGTGTGAGTTATGGCCTTTAAACTTCGTGAATGGGTGGTCGACGCTGTCAAACGCTTTGGGGAAGTCAGCTAAAACGTTCACCTTTACGATCGAATTCATTGACTGTAACAGTAAGGGTTTTATACATGAAATTGGTGGTTAACAGAAAAATAAACAAAACGTTTTAAAAGTCACATTATTTTGCTCTCTGACACAATGTTTATTTTTCCACTCTTCTAACCATTGAAGAGCCAATGAAGACGTTACAACATAACTGAACCGAAACAACATTGAAATATTACCGAAGAAGAAACAAATCCTTCTTGAAGTACCGATCTTCAAGAAGGGTTTGTTTGTTCTTCTAGTGTAGCTGAGGTAAAGCGCGGCGGTGATCGATTAATTTCAGCTGATCCGCTAGTCGTAAATGAAAGGCTTTTTCACATAAACACCCAAGGTCAACCTCATATTACCAATAGATAGCGCTAGGCGTCAATTACATCGTCTAGTCTCAACTTGTGTTCCGTCTTTTCGGATTACCTAAAATTACCTGATTGTTGTCTTTATACATAGTATAGAGTATAGGTTTGCATGACACATTACGAAACCTTTAATCTACATCGAGCATCGGATATAATTCTTGCTTTATTTGCGTTAAAATTACGGCAAGTTATGCCAAGTGTTTAGACGATCGTAAATTGTCTAATTCTATCGCTTAGGCGTTCGCGAGTAATCTGCTAACAGCTGCTTTGTCCAAGCACTTAGTTTCAAGTTAAAGCTTGCTTTGCATTAGACATTAGGCTTAATTTGTGTCGTGTGGACCGATGTTTGTATTTCGTTAACACTCGGCTTACGGTTGTGGAGGATGACAAATGTATTTGGGTAGAGATCTTCTTAAAGTGGATCGTAAATTCGTAATCTACTATTTGTGAGGTTGATTTGCCAATATAAAGTTGCAATTGATAAAATATATCTGCAAATGAGATATGGTTATGGTATGGTATGTATTTATTTTATTACTAGTGGTCTACCCTCACTTCGCTTCGGGACCGTAGTAAAAATGAACTAATAGATGGCGCTGGGCATCGATTACATCGCGCAAGCGTTTCGTATTTTCGCTTTCCATACCATTCCAAGCCTTGTCGTTGTCTATAGAAGTATAGATTTCATAACCAAACATAATAACTACTACTACTAAAACTTGGATATTATACATTTTATTAATTTCGATATGATCTGAAACCAATTATGGCCTCTCACTCTCTCTTGCCTTAACGTGTATGGCGGCCAAAGCCCAGTTTTTACATAAGCTTAGACCATATTCACAATTTGGGAGGTCTGGAACCAAGAAGCGACAGCCATCTGACCTTCGCAACCCTTCAACAGGGAACTAGAACTGGGTCCTCCCAGGACCCAGTTCTAGTTCATGAGTACTTTTATTGTACCACTAGCGCAGAGTTTACCTAAGCCAAGAAGTTCTTCCTTTTGGGATTCTCTTTCCTTCTCCTTGCCCTGTATTAATAAGTTGCAACAGGTCATAAAGTCTGTGGCATGAAACAATAGCGTGACCTTGAGTACGCAGAAACCAATTTTAGTAGAAAGTTTTCTTTTTTACACGTGCGCAAACTAACGATTATTAATCGCTATTCTTCCATGCCGCCAGCTTTACTTCATTCATTACATATTAATACAGTATATTATTTTTTTCTGTTGACGCTAGGGAATGCCGCTGACCCGAAGTGGGCCAACATGGAATACAGTATATTACTAGAGTTATCCTCTTCAGTCTAATGTAGGAATTAGATTGATAATCTCTCTGTCCGTGTGTCAGCCTCTGTAGACAATACACGTACCTAATCGCATAAAATTACCATTGCCTTGTTGATATACGATCATTGACCATTTCTCGATACTTGTCTATAAACACTGAATAAAACATGGACTATTAAAACTTTAAACGCTGTACTTTATGAGAGTTAAGGTCGAGTTTAATAACTTCTTCATCAGCAACACACGCTCGTCCACTGCTGGACATAGGTCTCCCCCCAATGCACGCCACCGCTCCCGATTTTCGGCCACTCTCATCCAGCTCACTCCAGCCAGCGTTCGAATGACGTCGTCATCCCATCTTGTAGCAGGGCGTCCAACACTACGTTTACCGAGTCGCGGAATAACTTCTTATTTTGCGTAAACTGTTATAAAGTGTAACGAGCAAAGATTTTTTTTATGTAATAGGTGGGAAACGAGCAGATGGATCACCCAATGGTAAGCGATTGCCGCCGCCCATAGACACATGCAACACCAGTAGTCACAAGTGAGCTGCCCACCTTTAACCCCCTTTCCCCCAATTGAATTTGGCGAAAATATTATTTAAAACTATTTAGTTTCTGGTATTTTGAAGGCGGTTATATTTATTGATGACCTGTCCTACAGGTTTTCTTCAAAACCTTCTCCAGGCACCAGTCTCTCACAACGATATAAGTAGGTCATAAATAACATAGTTATATGTACAACTAGCATTAAGTCACACTGTACCTAGTTAAGACCTATTTTTGTGGAGAGAAAATAAATGATTGAGAGGTTACAAACATGGATTATTCATTTGGGTTAGCCATAAACAAGTCTGTAAAAAATCAGAACTGCCCGATTAGTTGCCTGAAAGTTACTGGACTGTTTTATGTGAGGTGGCAGACGAGTAGACGGATCACCTGATGGTAAACGATTGCCGCTGCCAGTAGAGTCACGAGTGTGCTGTCAGCCCCCAACCCCCCTTCCCCGCAATCAGGCCTCCCGGTACCCTCACTCACTCGACGAAATACAACGCAGATTCTGCTTCAAGTCGGTCTTCTGTATCATTCCGATCAAGCCGGCCCAATCATGCCGAAGCATGACTCTCCAATATCACCTTTTAGATTTTAGAATATTTGCATGCCATGTTTGGCAAAATGTGCGAACTACTTAACAACAATTTCACCAACAATGTAACCATATTTTACGCAAAAATAATCTTTATTGCATCCATAGTGTAGGTACAGTAGGTGGTAAAATCTTAACATAATAGCAACCACTATAGACCCTGTAAGGGCACTACAATTTAAGAGAGATTATATTCTATTCTATTCTACGTAAAGACGGACACAGCAGTCCATACAAACAGCTGCCTCGTACATTTCCACCAATCGTAATATTTGCCTAGACCAGTCCGGCGCCGTATTTAGTCAATGTACACTGGCGAGCAAACTTAGTCGGGTCTGTCAATACTCCGGTTACAAACACGTGTATTTCAATATTGTTACACAGATATTATCTAAACGAGTTTTAACGCTGGTAGGAGTACTTTAGAAATATGTCTTCTAAAACATATACCTACAGTATGCAATTTAGTGTGTGCGATAGGTCACTATCGATATAATATCGACAAAGAAAATGCAATAAGTAGTATCATTAGTTTTTCGATAGTACCTCTATTGCCACGTGACAACAGTCCTCTATTGATAGAGAATCGTTCGTGTATCTATAGTGTATCGATGGAGTATCGATAGAGTATCGATAGAGTATTAATAGAGTATCGATAGATTATAGACAGAGTATCGTTCATATATCGATAATGAAAGAGAAAGCAATAGTATCGATAGTTTTGTAATATCGATAGTCAGCTATGTTTTGATATTTGATGTTATACAAATCACAATACTATCTAGCTGTACCCTGGCTCCAAAGCGACAGCCAAGATAAAAGACTAGTAAGAAATTAAAAATAAAATAAAAAAAAACATTATAGGTCATATCATATGCAAGTTAATTTTGAGCAGCCTGTCGGGATTTTAAAAATTCAACATACAATTTCTCATCCACATAGATTTCATTCACAATCCACATTCACAGATTCTCTCCTAATAAAATCTCTATTATTAAACCCTGCAATCCATAAACCACAGTAGCCGCGGCCACACATCGTCCGTACAGACGGACAAACAAACACTTGTTCGTTTTGCCCTCACTTCGCGCCATCTCGCGAGATTCTCGGTTAACTCATTTTTTACGCTACTCTTAAAAACCACCTTTTTCTCTCCAATGTTTACCCCGACTATTTTTGGTGTCTACCCGAGGAGCTCTATTTTACTGGAGAAAATACTAGGAATTCGCAGTTTTTCTTTGTTATGGCGAATGAACTTCACAGTAAACTGGCGACCTTTCTCTCTTTGACCGTGCGGCTTTACTTTATACCTATCAAACGATTGGAGACTTACCTACAAACGAATTTACCTACCGACCAAGAACTAAGAAAAAGTATTTTGTTTTTTTAGCCCTGTTTTCAAGAGCTCTAAGATTAGGTACTTTACGTTATGGGTCGATTCGTTTTTGAAAGTTTCTTTATCTGTCCAATCCCTCAACTGCTCAAAAATGTTTTGTTTTCGTAATAAAATGTACTTAGAGCATTACAGAACTTCATACTGAAAGTGTTTGATTGAAAAAGTGATCCCAATTGCGCTATCATTAGTAATTTTACACCTGTAGATATTTTGAATTTTAAATATGACCTGCCGTCGAGGTGGAAAGCAAAATGTAGTATTTTATTTTCGACCCTCGTTTATAACATAAAAACGCTATACTCGTATACCAACTTCTTACTAATATGAATGAATTCAGCCTGGTATAAAAGAATCGTTCCAAATTCGAAATAACCTACAGTTTCCGTTATCGCATACAAACACACGAAGTTCGAAATTCGAATAAAACCTTTAGATCGGATTCTGCGCGCGTTTTAGCACTTCCATAAAAATATTAGGTTCGCTTTGTACCGCCGCGCCAGATCTCTGGAGTTAGAACAAAACGCTACGTGTGGCGGAGGAAAGTCAATATGGGTGATTCAGATGTTTTACAAAGAGGAATCGTTTTGTATAATGGCGAGCGTATTTCTCCACAAAGCATACTATTACAGCCGTACTCACTAGTATCATATATGGAGTCGTAGGTAATTAGGATTAATATGTTTTGGGACTATTCAATATTTAAGTAACGGCAAAAGAAAATGTTCATAGGAACGAAGTTTATAACAGTACTTTTTTTTAATGATCTACAAGGATAGCATCATCATCATCGTTCCGGCGGATACATTACCTACACCTAAATAGAAGAGACGTTTATTGGCCACAAGAACGAAAGGGAATAACAAATTAATTACATACAGCATAAGTAATATTACATTTTGCGACCAGCAAAGCACAACTTCTGGTGTAGCTGATGTCCATGGGCGGCGGTGTTCACTTACCATCAGGTGACCGGTTTGCTCGTTTGCCTTCCTATATTATAAAAAAAACAACCTCAGCATTTGCTGCAGCAGCTAGAATCTGAGAATATTCTATGCTTCTACTATTCTACAAGTATATAATGACCAATGTCAAAAACAGTGAAAGTCTCATATAAGGACGCATTAGTTCCAATTATTGTCATTAAGATATAAGTTTAGTTTAGCCTCTGATTCGCCGAATGGAGGGGGGGTGAGGAGGGGGGCGTCGTAGCGGTTGATCCCAGTTTAATACGTAACGTACCTACGTATGTACGTTGATTAAACTATTTGGGACGGCTTGCTCAATTGCTCATGTATTTCTAAGTTCATAGCAATGGCTTTCTGATAGGGTATATAATATGCACGGGTTTGATGCTTTCTATTGCCTTTTATCATCTGACTGACATTCAGGTCACCTATCGTTTGACAATTATCTTTTATCTTCTTAGGTCGCTTTTTATTTTACTGGGACTGAAAATTTACAACTTTCAACGTAGTTTAAACAAATATTAGTATGGGAAACATATAGAAAAAAAAAGGTACCTATTACAAACTAATAAAAAAAAACAAAACTTAAGAAAATAATAACACAAGGTAGGTAATATAGGAATAACAATAAAAACAAAAAAGATTTTTATAAATCTAACTTATTTCTATTTTGTGTGCATTTAAAAAAATCTTGTAAAGAGTAAAAAATATTTATTTTACCTAATGAGACATCTAAAATCAGCGCTGCAGCGGCTTTTAGCTGGTGCGGCCTTGATGGCCGCAAAATAATTATTTTATTATTTCTTTTTGTTTTGCAGCCAATAAACATTATCTATCTATCTAAAACGTAACATAACTGTAACAGTTACCAATGTTTGCCGCAAATTTCCCGGTTCCTGCCGCGCATTGACCCGCGGACTTAGTCCCTAAGTTATTGGGCTAATAAATCTTAATATGGCGCGCTCGGCGGCATGCTAATGCCCCTAATGTGGGGCCATGCGAGCGGGGATTACTCGATACAAGTATCGACTGAATTTATTTCTGTTACGTGGACAAGTTTTTATCGACATCACGCAATGGGAACACGAGACCAGTGCCTAGACAAGTAATTAAAAAATAGTGTAATGAGAAGAAGGGTATGCATGGAGTGCGTACTTTTTATCTCTTAGAATATTGTTTTTACTATTAGCTAATGAGGAAAATACCTTTAAAAAACTTAGCCTATATCCTGTCCCACTGGTAGGTAAAGGCCTCCATCATAATAATATCAACTCAACTCAACTCAACGTGTAACCATGATTCAATTGATTTCGTTATGAGGCTCTGGAAATTCTTTTTCATGAGGGCTAGTATAGAAAAAATCAAATTAAGATGAATTTTCGCATTTTTTTCTTTTGATTGATTTGATTTTGTTAGAAAAATTTACCTATTAGGTGTTACAAAATAAATATATAATATAATTATGACACGTTTATGATCGATTAAATTGCCATGACTAGCAAGTGACGGCAATGATGTGCGTTCATTTCTTTTCATTACAGGTAGGTGCATGGTGTTCGCATTAAGATTGCCATTATTTTTAACTCTCCGTCACATATGAAATTCAGACTATTTTCATTGATTACAAATTCACCAACCCTTTTTTGCTCCACGAAACACAGACAGCATCTAAAAAAGGAATTGCAAAATTGAATATTTTCAAACAGTGAATCTGTCAATGAATAATTAAAGCAGTATATCCGCACTAAAGAAGGACAGAATAATTGATGACATAAAAAGATTTCCGATGTTACGGCGCGGCTACAATTTTAACTGTCTAATCGTCAGAATCGATAATGGAGTTGCGTTTGGGTAGTTGTGTGTGAACGGGCTGTTTTTAACTTTTTATTGTATTGTGGACAAGAAGCGGAGAACTAGAGGAAAAACAGTTCGGTCAGGTCAGTTTTCTCACTGTTATATTGCATTTTCGATTTCGATATTTAGAAAGACTTGCTTGCTTTCTTTTATAGATTGACGAAACCCGCATTACGTTTCGGAACCTTAATCTTCCCTTCCCTTAATCGGACACAGAGAAAATAGTTCCCACCAGATTATGAACCTTATCCTTCACGACATAAGAGCGAAATCCAATGAAATTCTTCATGTTTCATGCCCTATTAGAGCTTAACATAAACCAGTATCAATAGATGGCGCTACGAGTGAACAACATCGCGCAAGTGCTTAGCTTTTACGGTTTTGAGATAAACTTTGACGTTGATAATGCGATTAACCTTTTCATAACCAATACAGAAGATATTATTACAATGAATCCAGCAAAACTACTTGACAATGAATCCAGCAACTAACATAGATTATTATTATGTAAATATCGTAATATAATAGGTACCTAGTTTAAGGATTGAGAAGATTAGGCGGCTAACGTTTCAAAATAACCAGAGCCTTGCCAAAGCTTCGACCTTTGTGTATACAATACACATTTGTGTAACGATACGTGAATACGTATCGATATGTGGAAAATATATTTAGTATTTCTAATGATATCGAGGAAATTATTGAACCTTTTCCCCTACTTAGAAGTTTTTTTTATAAAAACAAGTTTGAGAATAATATTATCGACAATAATTTCATACGTCCGTGTCCCATCACTACGTGATACGTCTTTTTAATAATGAAAGGATTTGGTAAACAAAATGCGAATCACGCTCCCCGGGGCGACGATTTTTTTTATTTATTTTTATAGCGGAGGCGCGGGCGCGGTGGATTTTCGCGCCTTTTAATTTTGAATGTAGAATCTGTTTTGTAGGGGCGGTTGGCGGCCATTGTGTTATTAACTTACTATACTCTGATTTTTAATCATGTGAAGTAATCTGACAGATGCAAATGTCAAGTTTCTATACATTTTGACATTTTGCATCTGTCAAATTGAGTGATAATTATGGTGATGACTGATGACACATTGAGATCTGTCAGTTTACTCCACATGAAAAACAGAGTTTAGCTACGTTCCGCGGTTTTATCCGCGTGGTGTAGTCTCATCTTCACGACACCTCCCACCCCCACTCTACACCAGCCAAAGAGCCACGCTTCGGCATGAATGGGCCGGCTCGACCAGATTGATACCATGGCCTTACAGAAGACTGGCGTGAAGCAACGCCTGCGCTGTGCTTCGTCGAGTAAGTGAGGGCACCGGAGGCCCAATTGGGGAAAAGGTGTTAAAGGTTGGCAGCTCACTTTTGACTACTGGTGTTGCAGGTGTCTATGGGGGCGGCAATCGCTTACCATCAGATGATCCGTCTGCTCGTCTGCCCCCTATCATATAAAAAAATAGTTATGTTGATATTAATCAGACTTAAATTATGATCTTATTTTTATGTTGACTTATGGTTATGACCGGTCATTATTGTTCAACTATTATCTAAAATATTCGAAAGAACTCCCCTTACGATGACGTCAGCACAATTAAACTACATTGTAATCACCCTTCCCTCAATGAATATCGAATGATGTGATTAAATCGATTAGATCATCGACACCTGGTTGCCCAGCCTAGTTATCGATCGACAGGTGTTGGTTATCGATATAAGTTAAAATTTAAAAAAAATACGAGTTCCTCTCATTATCTATACAGGCTTAGAGCTTTAAATCCAAAACAGGATTATCGTAAAATAAATATAATATATAATATAATATAATATTTCACTTCATCACGTACATTGATCTGACTCTGAGATAGGTAGCTCAAGCACCTGTGTTACAGATATCAGAACCAACAGTGGGATTACAAATATATACATATAATACTTTTCTTTTTGTAAATACATACTTATAATACATAGAAAACACCCAGACCAATACAAACAGACATGTTCATGCACACAAATGTTTGTACTATGCGGGGATCGAACCCGCAACCCTTGGCCCAGACGCAGCATTCACTACCACTGCCACATTCACATCACATTCACTACCACTAAATAAATAATGCTTTTTAAATTACCTACTTATAATAAAAAAATAATACAATTAATTAAATCTTTGAACGCCATGGGGGTCACCGGTGACCGGACTGACCGGCAAACAATCCTTTTTCTGTTGTGTCTAGTAATGTGGCAGTCAAAGGCTTACTAGGTCTAATGCCGTGGGAGTCACGCTTCGTCATGATTGGCCTTTCTTTTGTAAACTAGCTCCAATCGGGCAATTCTCGTGCACACGACATTGAAGTCGAATTAAGGGACATACATTCGTCCATACAAATCTCTAATAGGGTATTTGACTAATCTCGATATAGTAAAAAATATTGATACTTTACCAAAAGATTGGTAAATAAGAACCAATAGCCTAAACTTTCAGTTAAAAATATAACGTCTAGCTGGTATTGTGAGCATTCAAAGTTTCATGGGCAAGTCCATTTTTAAAGTTTATAATATTATAAAAATAATTATATATTTGAACTACCAATACATTTTACAAAAACTTTTATTATAAAACCATGTACATAAACGAAACATTTGATATAGCTACCAAACAAAATTTACTAGACGCGCATACGAGAAAATTGCGTGTGACGTCACTCGCTGGTAGCCAATTGTATAGAGCGTTTTTGGGCCTGCGTAAAATAATGTGCTCTTAAAGTTGTGATATCTCAGGTAATTCAAATCAGAATCAAATAATTCTTTCTACAATGTTTTAAAATAGAGGGGTTTTTTGATTAGACACATAAAAAAAAAAGTCAAATACCCTATTTTCGTCTTCCCTATGCTGTGTTTCGCCGAATGACCGCACCGGTGGCCCAAGCGGGCGGAAAGTGGGTTAAAAGCTTGGCAGGGCACTTGTAAAACCGCTGTTGTTGCTGTATGAGCGGCAGCTTTTGCTCACCAGGTGATCCGTGTGCTCGAAAAAAAAAACCAAACATTTACGACCACAAACTCAAAAAGCACCCAACAAACCGCTTACCAACTTCCCCAGTTATCCTTCCATAAAACCCACCCCCACCAATAAACACTTTTCTCAATAAAAGATAATGTTGCCAGCCGAAAAAACATAGTCTGAATTACCCCACACCCACATTATAGGGATTTGGCGGTGATATAGCATTATTTGCTGCCATTTGCACTGAAATTGCATCGAGGATTGCAAGTTAATTTAGTCGGCGTAGGGGAGTTTATTAGGTGGTCAGATATAGGTAGATATTAGGTAGGAATTAGACAAACTTTAAGTTAAGGTGTCAAGTTAATAATCTAAACCGATCGGTTTGACCGTGGGAGAGCCACGCTTCGGCATGAATGGGCCGGAACGACCGGAGTGATACCACGGCCTCACAGAAGACCGATGTGAAGCAGCGCCTCCGATGTGTTTCGTCGAGTGAGGGCGGTTGAATCCCAATTGGGGAGAAAGTGAGTTAAAGATTGGCAGCGCACTGTCGACTCTACTGGTGTTGCAGGTGTCTATGGGCGGCGGCCAGCGCTTACCATCAGGTGATCCCTCTGCTCGTCTGCCACCTTCACATAAAAAAAGAGGTGGACGTGGCAGGCAAAGCCACAGACAGAACAGCTGGCCTAGAACAAACTTTTCAATGAAATCGTTACGTCAAAGTATCATATCGTTTGTTAAGATAACTCACGAAGTACCTACCTTTGTCGGCGTATGGTATTGTTATACCATTTCCTTCGCTAAACCAACTGAATCATATTACACGTTCCAGGACTATTTGGCTCGTATACCTAATGGCACAGGTCAGACGTAACATATCGATATCTTCAGGTTTAGTTGTCGTATAAACCATTTTAGCCAAATCGAGTTAGGTAGTGAGTAGTACCTACTTAATATACCATTTTAATCTGATTTTTTCTCTATCGATTTGCGTATCAAATAATTTAAATTCGTTAAAAAAGTGTTTATTTGCTCCAAAAAATGGGTGTATGTACAAACCAAAAAATACTACTTACATCGAATGGTTTTTAGCCATTGATAACAGTTGCATGTTTACTAAAAAAACATTTTACGTCCAAAATAATTGGTCGTAAAACCACCTTTTTTAAAGGCGTTACTCCTAGCAAACTTTAAAACTACTGATGGGCATGTTTTGAATATTTACTGCTACTCTTTCATTGCATAAATATAAGAATGCTTTCTCTTGGACATTTTTTTATTACTTTTCAAATAAATTTTTTTTTTAATTTATTTTGTTTTTTTAAGTTAGCCTATATTGTCCCACTGCTGGGCAAAGGCCTTCCCCGAGTCCCTCCATCGATCTCTATCCATCGCCATCTGTGGCCAATCGATTGCAAAGGTGTTAAGATCGTCCCTCCATCGCTTTCTAGGTTTGCCACGTTGTCGGCGTCCGTCAGGTAACCATTGGGTTACAATGCCAGTCCAGTTTCGGGGTCCATTCGACAGACATGACCCGCCCATTCCCACTTCAGCCCTGCAGTGTTTTTGTTAATTATAAAAACATTTTTGGCTCTTCTGAAATGTAGATTTCGGTTTATGCGACAGTGAACCTGGTATCGATGTTCTCCAAACATGAACATTGCTCAAATTAGGAAACTGGTTGCTTGTCCTAAAGACCCATCTACATCTTTTTATGTGAAAAGACATTCAAAATACTGTGCCTAATTGAAAGTAAAATTCAACACTTTATTCATTGAGTTGTATTGATAAACAGCTAAAAGAAAACTTCCATTAACCTTCCCAAACGGCACAATAATGAACCTTGGACCGTCCCCTAGCAGTCTCGCCCTCGGTATTGACTGCCAAACCTACGGGGGCAGATGTCTTGAATTAACTGGGATTACGAAGCTCAATTAGTTTGTGTGCTGTTGGCTTGACCGGGGGTGGGTGTTAAATCAGTGGTAAAATAATGGAAGCGAAATTTTATAGTGTAATTTTAACCCTTGTGTAAAACCAATCCATACTAATATTATAAATCCGAAAGTAACTCTGTCTGTCTGTCTGTCTGTCTGTCTGTTACTCTTTCACGCCAAAACTACTGAACGGATTTGAATGAAATTTGGTATACAGATGATCTAGACCCTGAGAAAGAACATAGGCTACTTTTTATTGCGAAAAGGGGGTTGTAAGGGGTGAAAAGGGGGGTAAAAAGTTACTTTTCCGCGCGGACGAAGTCGCGGGCGGCCGCTAGTACAAAATAAAGAATAACGGAACTACGTATGTTATTTACTGAAAATGTATCTGTAGCCATTTCGTTCAAGAACTATTGTATATCGTTTTAAACTTTCAAGGTCACTAAAAGTTAGCATAGATTACAATAACGGAGTTGCCTTTCAGTTACCTTATTTTTGAGTTTCAAGTACTGAAATATACTTAAAAGTTGTTTGTTCGTGTTCATGGGGTTTATAACAGTCGAGTTATTGGGAAATCAAAAGTAACCGCGTGAAACTATTCTAAAGTGGTAACTTAAAAAAAAGGGAGGTCCCGCAGCGGCTCATATCGAAAAACGGGACAATTTTTACACAACAGGGGACGATTTTTCACAAAAAGGGTAATTTTTTTATTGGTTACCGAAAAACCAATTGACAGGTTACCAAAAATCGGGACTGTCCCGTATGCTCAATTTAGACATCTTGTTATGTCTAGAAAAAAACGGTAATGACTATTCATTATTATTTATCGATATACTATGGAAAATTAAAGCCCTAATTATAACAATATTGTGAACGCTATACCTATAATTGGGAAACATTTAGAATATTTCCTTCTTATGCATTTTTCATTTGTAATCTTTTGGTATGTATTGCTGTTGGTGTACCTTATTACCTATAACGTCGTAAGGCCCAGACAGCGGACACAATAGAAAATCAATTACCTTTGTCTCGTATGAGGCGTTTGGGTCTTACGACGTTAAGCAAATAAATAAAGGTAAAATAACAGCAGATGCATCCCGCGTATCATAACCTCATCCCTTGGGAGGGTTAATTCTGTTTGCATGTATCTGTCACAGAGGGCTGCAGAGCGCTATCCTGTGTTTGTGTAATGCACCGGTTTCCCTAACGGAATGGGGTTAGGTACAAATGAGGGGGGAAAACTAAAAAAAATGCATAGGACAATTTACACCGATTGCTTGAGACTAGGGCGTTCGGTAAAGAGTAAGATAAAGATAAAAATATGTATTTGTTCACACACGATACCCCGTTTGGTCTAGTGGTGTAAGTACCGGGCCATGATCTGGGGGTCTCGGGATCGATTCGAAATTTTTCGAACATAGCTCGGGTTTGTGATCACCAATCCGCATTAGGTAAGAAGCCTGGTGCTTAAGCCTAATCCCATCATAGTAGTAATAACTTGATTTCTATGATGGAGGGCAAACCCTGCAGCGGGACAATACTGATACTTTTTTACACGACACATGTTTTTATTTATTTATTGGTTTTACAGCATTAAAAAAACATCCTACATGTAAATGTCTGCCAACCGGCGTAGGTAGTCGTTTACTGCAGCAGTTCTCGCTCAGATTCTAATGTAAGTTAGTTCTTCTAGACAATACTACCTATTAAAAATATACAGGCCAAAACTACACAAAAATAGATTTAACAAAGAATTCTTACTATATGATTTACTTAAGGGTGTCTTCCGTCACAATGCAGGCTGAAAGAATTTATCTTCAAAAACACCAAAGTCAGTACCTACTTACTGCTTGACAATTGCGCCCTATTTCTACCAAAAGGTGCAAAATTCTAATATAATCTAATCGCGTTTAAAATCCTTGTTATATCTATTTTAGTAGAATTCAACGCAAAAGTTTAGGTAATAATGTATAGGTTTATGATGGTAATATATGCGATTGCCACCGCTCACAAAAACTTGCAACACAAGTGCCAACCTTTAACCCCCTTCCCTTTTTTTTGGGCCTCCAGTACCCTCACTCCTCAACGAAACATTCATATCTAAAAATAACAACAAAAATTAAATGTTTGTTGTTTTAAAATAATAAATTAATTCAGTCATAACGAACTTTATCCCGCGACTTATATAATAATTTCGTCAACTCCAGAACAAATAATTATTTCCCAACATCAAAGGGAACATTAATATAAACGAGTGAGGTAATGAAAGGCCCGTTTCAATTTGGGCCAAGTTGCTAAGCAAGGATTAGGCCAAGTTCGGCGTTATGAAGCGACTTGGCTTCACTTGGCTTCGCTTGGCATGAACTTCATTCAGGTGGGATTTGGCAGTGAAATACAATGCGCCTTTAGGATACATCTTTAGGATCAGAAAACAAGAATCTAGCGTTCTCATTCTTTCAGGAGACCAATTTTTTAATTGTCGTGTCACTAAAAAATGTGTGACTCGCACGATTTTTGACATCCGCATTTTTGAATCATTCGAAAACGAGCGTTTTGCAACGAGTGGTTATACAATAAACACTCGTTTCCGTGAGGTGAAGCGACGGTGGACGCAATTTAACGTCAACGTGAAACGAGGTTTTTAAAACCTAACTTTTGACAAGCTTGGCATATACCATAAGCGAGTGATTTCAAAAATTGAGAAAAATTTGAATCATGCGACTACGAGACGACGTGACTTGCAAAACGAGTAGGTACATAGTTGTCTTCAGACGAAAAATTCAAAAATAGGTCTCCTGGTGCCACAAAAAACCAGCGTCATTGCTAAGCAGTTTGTAAGTTTCTGTTACTTGCTTCAAACAAATATATTCTATTCTATTCTAATGGGGGCTACAGAAAAATCAGCCAGATGGCGTATTGTAGAGGAGGTCCATCTATATGGTGATTGGTTATTTTTGATGTGAGACGTCAAATTGTCACTAAACAACCAATGACGTTGAAGTTAAACCTCAGTCTAATAGTACGCCAATTTTCAATGGATCGTGTCTTTAATCACTTGACATTGGCAAAATTAACTGTGTCCTGAACAAAATACAGTTACAAGCCAATAAACAAAAAAACATTTTTTTTCATACGCGATATCTTCCATTGAAGTCCATTGCAATGTCGTCGTAAGGCCTAAAAGCCTTTTAAAAAGCATAAAACAATTGATTTTCCATTGTGTCTGTTGTCTGAGCCTTACGACGATATTGATCATTATAAGATTTATAATGTTTGTACAATAAAGAGTATCTACTCATAAATGCTATAAACTAAAGGGAAATATTTGGAGAAACAAATTAAGCTCTGTGTAGGTATAGCAACCGAAACAGACTGAAATTCAACCAACTAATATAGCTGGTTAGAAATAATTCTACTACAGACGATGAGCAAATTTGTCCAAAGTATTTCACCTTTATGGCGTACAACATAAGACACAATGCAAAATCACGAAGGTTATTTATACTTTTATGTGCAAGTTAGGGCGGAAGTGCGCTCAACCGGAAAAACGGTCGGGCGGGCGGGGCAGAGTAAGGATTGCGTCGATGGCGATTTTGTCGATGTTTTTATCGATGAAAAAGACTCCTATTGAATATCAAATATCCTGTGATTCTGACGTAAAATAGATTTTTGATTTTGAAAAAGTACTTATATTGGACTTTGTTCCCGATGTTTCCCAGTCTATTCAGGAGTTTCCACTTCATGGATTTTCAAAGGAGAGGTCTGTGATAGATATTGATTGTGATGGATTTGCTGTATAGCTATTTTATGGTGGTCTTGCTTGTCATGTGTAATTTGTTAATTCTCTACATTGCATGACAGAGATACTAAATTAATTTAAAATAGCCCATTTGACACTTAGATTATAATAACCTTTATAATATTTTGGAATACATATTGTATGCTTCATTATAAGTCACACTAGAATGCATCATAATTTTATTAAGTGCTAATGGAAATAATAGATTTTAAACGATTCTTCAACCGGTTTACTAGGTAGGTAGGAATTCTGTTCTTATGTAATTTTATGGATAACTAATAGGTTTTCTAATGCATTGAATATTATCATTTATTTCCTATTTACCATTTAATCTATGGGACGAAATAGTAAAGTAGTGATGTTTCTTTCAAAAGATGGCACTACGTCTGGTTAAATGGTATAACTAACTATCGTATTAACGAGAAACTCTATCTTTTATAAATTTTAAAAGGATATAAAGTAGGTATCTTGTTATAGACTGATGCGATGGCTCATTTGGTAGTGATGCTAACGGCTTTGATTTCTATTCTAGACTAACATATTTTGTTATATTTGTTTCCCATCTCATTACTTTTTTGCCTTTATCACCCATATATCATTATCTGTTATGTGTGTGTTCCCTTTTCAAATGCTGATTCAATGTTATTTTGTGAATGACATATTCACACACTTCAATCAAATATTTGTGCGCGGTCTATGATCCTAGCCGCGGCGCCTAAACATGAAAAACATGTGAAGCTATTTACATCAGCATATTATTCTTAGCACATTTTAGCAAATCATTTGTGCAAACCACGAATCAAAAATTTGGAATATTTTCCATATTGTTTTTCTTGGAAATCTACTTGGCCATTTGGGTTCTTGCAACTTTTTTTATATTAAGCGTAAATTTACTATTTCTTCATTGAATATGTATTTATTGATTTCATTCCATGTGTGTGTATAAGTAAATATTTAATTAAATTTAAATAACAGTAGAAGTAAAATATCAGCCTGTATACTGTCCCACTGCAGGGCAAAGGCCTCCATCATAGAAATCAAGTCATCGCTGCTATGATGGGATTAGGCTTAGTCACCACCACACTTGCCTAATGCGGATTGGTGTGATGATCTCATAACCCGTGCTATGTTCGAAAAATTCGAAACATACTTTTGCTCGACCCGGGAATTGAACCTAGGGCCCCGAGATTACAGTGGCACTTAAACTATTAGACCATACATTTGAATTAGACTCCTTTTTAACCTTCTACAGATTCTATATACTTAACTAATAATGACACATAGCTAAAATAAAAATATAATATTTTTTATCGATATCGTTAATCCCTTGTCCCCTCACTAGCGGCATCAGGGGGCGTTTACGCTTGCGCGTGTATGTATTGAGCGATTCCGCAGTGTTGTGCCCGTCGTTATGTATGTCTGTCTATGTACCGCTTTATGTAGATACGATATAGATAGGCATATCTATCTATCAATCAGTAGCAAGATATGCATGGATATTGCGGGTATAGTAAACGCAAAGACTCCTGGCAGACGGTAGAGCATTTCATTCATTAGTTTTGAATTATACAGGGCGTATACATAAATAATTCACTCACAAAACACCTCATACATTGATCTGACTCTGTACTAAGTGTTACAGATTTCAGACAACAGAGGAAATACAAACCACTTATGGGAAAACATGTATTTTTTAAATGTTTTACATAATATTTAGAAAACCATAAACCTCATCCAAAACATCAGCAAATCCGTTGATCTTGCAGATGTTCATGGTCATTCCTTTACCGTGGGCGAACTACGCTTCGGCATGAATGGGCTGGCTCGACCGGAGTGATACATGGTCTAGAGGAAGACCGGATTGAAGCAGCGTCTGCGCAATGTTTCACCGAGTGAGTGAGGGTACTGGAGACCCGGTGGGAAAGGGGGTTAATAGGTTGGCAGTGTACCTACTTGTGGCTCTACTGGTAATGCGGGTATCTATGGGCGGCGGCAATCGCTTATCATCAGGTGATCTGTTTGCTCGTCTACCACCCATCACATAAAAACCTTATCATCATCAGCCTGTTGCAGTCCACTGCTGGACATAGGCCTCTCCAAATGCTCGCCACTTTGATCGATCTTCGGCTACTCGCATCCAGCTCCAGCCAGCCCTCTTGCGCAGATCATCACTCCATCTGGCCTGAGGTCGTCCTACACTACGTTTATCAAGACGCGGTCTCCACTCCAGAACTCGTTTACCCCAACGGTTGTCAGTTCTGCGGCAGATATGGCCAGCCCACTGCCACTTCAGCTTGCTAATCCGGTGAGCTATGTCGATTTGGTTTGGTTTTGGTAAAACCTTATCAGTGGCCCTTTTCTAGCTTAACGTAAAGCCCAGAAAGCAGACACAATGGAAAATCAATTGTTTTATGCCTTTTAAAAGGCTTTTGGGTCTTAAGACGTAAAAACATTTTATTATACCTCAAAAGCACTCTGTCCAGTTACCAGGTGAAACCGTACGGTCGTGCGCTGTGAGTTAGCGATCCGCCCCATGTTTGTTCGTCGTGCGCTAGGGGCTAGAGCGTGCAGCTACGAGCCTGTGGTACAATGCATAGGAGATAGCGGCCGTACTTTAATTTTAAAAGTTTGATGACGCATAGTTCTTTCAATTTTAGCATTGCATTGTAACTATTATTATTATAGACGGGAATTAACGCGACGTTTTCATCCACCGAGCCTGATACTATTATTGATAGTTAGACACAATTTTGATCGCGGGTTAGCCATGATTTTTTATGTGACAGACAGGCAGGCAGACGAGCTAACGGACTAATTTTTTAAGCACATAATTATGTACTTACTGCTTGACGTTTCCCGTTAACTCCCGTCTATAATAATAATAGTTTGATGACGCATTTGCTAAATGCCGTTTTAGGGCTAAGGTTCAACGTACGACTTTCAGTAGTAGTAGCAGGTTCAGAACGAATTAGAAAAAACTTTTCTGGGTCTGTCTTGGGTCTGGATGTCAAGGAAGACGCCTTTAGTTTATTCTTTATTATGTATATCTTATTCTGGCAGATAATTTTTTTGCAACACCAGCTAAGTCACAAGCCTTAAACCTTAAATTGCCTTCCCCCCTGGCCTCCGGTAGGTACCCTCACTTAATAAAACTCAGGTGCTGCTCCACGCCGGTTTTCAAATACAGAGATTGTGAATTGACTCGCTCAAAAAACATTGGTCCTCCAGTGGCCAAGGACACGACCGTGCGGTGTAATATAGGTAGTCTTAGGCAAGACCGCACAGTCGTGCATTTCGAATTATCACTCCTTACTTTTACCTATTTGTATGTCGTGCTGTAACGTGCAACGAGGCTTTAGTGTATGGTACAAGTTATAGCGAGAAGAAAGTTCAAGTTCATCTTTTTGACTAGCCAATTGAAAAATAACTTCTTACAAAGGTATTTAACACTACCATGTCTGTAATGCTTACTTCTGTCTCTAATTCCGCCGTCGCTTCATCGCCCGCTACCGCTCATGCCTTGCTGCGCATGAGTCGACGTGCTAACGCGCAAGTCAAACACCACAGATCACGGTAGTGCGCGTTAACAGCCACCTCATAGGCATGTGAACCTGAAACTATTGCTACTGGTAACCCTGATTGAGCTGATATAAATAGAAAGTAATTGTGGCAACCCTGACACTAGAAACATCTCTAGAGTAGAGTAGATCTTTCTCTAGTTGAGACTAGGTGTAATCTAGATATTAATATGCATAATTATAAGCTTATAATAATAATAAATAAGATATTTTATATCTTATTCCCATGGGAAAATCTATCTAAGTAAATTAGTTCCTTCTGAAAATGTGATTTGTCATTATTTATATTGTAATTACACAATAAATGCATTTTTTCTTATTTTCTCTAATCCTAAAAGAGCAACAAAGCGGGGTACAATTAGTTTATCTTATACAGGATAAGATAAATTACTTTTAATTGACTACTCTTGCTGACAAGGGGAAAAGTTTAAATTTACTTAAAAATCTGCTCACGTTATATTTGAATCTCCCTTTAGGTTAGGTTAGCTTTCAAAGAATTATAAAAAAATAAAAGAAAGAAAGAATTTGTAGAATCCCTATTCAGGGTGTAAGAAAACGGGGTATCAACCATAAAGGGAAATACTGTGTACCTTGTGTAGATTTTATATGCAAAGTTTCAAATTAATAGAAAAAATAATTAAGGAAAAGATAAACAATCTTACCGTAATTCATTTACAAAAGTTTGTATGCAAACAGTTGTCAGGAATGCAAGGGGCGGTAACTATTCAAAAAGGAACAGTCATACTTAGGTTAATATCCCTATCAGTTGATTGCTCATTACTGATGTATGAATTGAAATGGATTTCACGAAGAATCGGATTTCAATAAAATATTAATAATCATAATATTAACTTACAGCTTAAAAGCTCTAACATGAGATTTGTTAAATGTGTCAGAATCGGTTCCCTTTGGGATGATACCCCCTTTTTGTTACATCCTGTATATATATATTTTTTATTTGTATAAAAAACACAGAGTACAATCACAAAAAGTTATGGAATATAAAAAGTTATTTATTACCATGATTAGTGTAAATTGTCGGCCCTATAGGCACTCGTTTTTCTTAATTTTCCTTACCCCCTTCGTTTCTCATACAAACACAAGCTGTCCCAAAACATCCGTTTGATAAATGATCCCGGATCAAGGTTGATCGCGCGTCATCCGTCCGGGATATTGATTCCGGGATCGGTGGGATTAGGGAGAACCCCCGGGATTAACTTGCACCACGGTGAAGGTGTAAGAACTGGTATTTAATTTGGTACGGATTATGAAACGAAAATTATTTTTTACTAACTTGGTTGATGAATCAATATGCTTTTTATTTTTTACTAGCGGCCGCCCGCGACTTCGTCCGCGTGGAATAGTAACTTTTTACCCCCCTTTCAACCCCTTACAACCCCCTTTCGCAATAAAAAGTAGCCTATGTTCTGTATCAGGGTCTAGTTTATCTGTATACCAAATTTCATTTAAATCCGTTGAGTAGTTTTGGCGTGAAAGAGTAACAGAGAGACAGACAGACAGACAGAGTTACTTTCGCATTTATAATATTAGTATGGATTAGTATGGATTGCACACAGAACAGAGGTATAAAACTTAAAACTAGTTATTACAGGAGTTTCTCTATTATTTTTGCGCGTCATAACTGTATTTTACACCAAAACTAAGTAATGTGATTTACACCAAAACTGTAGGTATCTAACAAAAATGTAGGTTACACCACTTTTGCACTGATAGCCTCTTGTGATACCGTCAATTGTAAACGTGGTTAAATACCTATATAATAGGAACCAGGTCATCTGGCTGGTCATCCGGCTCGTATGTTACTTGTGAAAATCGTGAATGAGGAGTAATAGTTAACATAAGATTATAGCCTCCTTATTATAAACACTGGTTTAAAGTTAGTTTTAACTTAAATCTGATGCTGTCACTTTAATTCGGGTTAGGGGAAAACTCGCCCAACTTTTGACATTTGACACACTAAAATATTTTTAGCAGACCAGAATCTGGTATGCTCAAACGTGTCAAGTTCTATAAGAAAATGGCGCCAAATCAGTCTGCTTACTAAATAATAAAGTAGATAATATTGTGTTATATTTTTAAACACTGTTTTTCTTTACAAAGAAAACACGAAAAAGCCAAAAGTAAACGCGTACCACTGACAGACCATAAATAATGGAGCTGTGTAGCTGACACTTGCTAAATGAGTAGTGCTGTCCTGCTCGCTCATAGGGTGCCCACGCAATCATTTGTTTTCTAGTTTTTTTTTATGTCGTAGCAGACAGATTGTATTGCATTGCATTGATCGCAGATTGTGGTGCAGGAGAATTGCCCCCCCTGAATGCCAATTCTCGGTTTTCGCCGTCTATATCGACTTCATGGAACGCATAGACCAATAGGAGAACAAGATAAGGAATGTCGACTATAATCTGTGTTCTGCTATTGGTTGTGCGTTCCATGAAGTAGAAGGCGAAAACCGAGAATTGGCATTCAGTTCAGGCAATTCTCCTGCACTCGACATAAAAGTCGAATAAGAGGTTTGTATTTACTAATGTATGAAATCTCTTTTGACTGCAATGTTTCGAACTTCAAATGCTCGAGAATTGCTCCTCAGGTCTGCAAATACAATATTCACTATGTAGAGATAAATTTTCATGTTTGGAAATCGCCAGTCACACTTGTTAAAAGGTAGCTATATGTAACGTGTGACTACGCCTTTCCAAACATGAAAATTGTCCTACATAGTGAATATTGCATAAATTGACAACGAAGGCTTGTTTTATACTTTTTCAGCGTCGTTTTTTTGTCGTAGTTGGGTTTTAGTTTTTTACCTTTTTTTTTATTTGTACTATTTTGGTGTCCAAAGTGCTAGTAATATATATATATATATTCAAAATGTACAAGTCAGCGCTTTCAAATGATACCAAACACGGCAATTTATCATAACTTTATTTTTGTAATCTGTATGTTTTGTCCGCTAGAGGGCGCCACATTAGATTTTTGTGAAACTTCATAGAGCCTATAATCAGCGGACCGTCAAGACACTTATAATGATATTCATTTGTCGAATTCTGAGAAGTAGTTTAGAAGTTACGTGGAAACAGATGAAACATACATACATACATACGAGACTATCCGGTGGATTTGGACATAGTTATTGAGCCTACAATTGCCAGGTCTCTCTCGCAGGCGCGGGGCACTGAATGTTTAATGCGCTTGTCACTTTCATTGCGCGGCGATAATGCGTTTTGTCTGTTTGGCTACTTTTATTGCGTTGTTGCTATGCTTTTGGACATGAAGGGATTTTTTTTAATAGTCAATGCTGGTTGTTTACTATTCAATGCAATTTTTGTTCTGGTAGGGTCATGTTGGAAAGGAAAATGTCCACAGAAAACTTTATTTATGGACACATTTGTACTGAATTTTTTTATTCATTCTTTTAAGTCGAGAGTAGCCATTTTCGGTGGTGGTAATTTTATTTTTGTTTCGAAAATAATTAATAATTACTATTAGTTTGGAGTTCTGCTAATATTGCGGTTTTAAGTTAGGTAGGTATACATACTGCCCGGGGTACGTTTGGACCATCATTCAGGATTTGTGGAATCTGGTAATTAAACATTGAAGTGATGATACAGGTGGCTTATAACGAAGCCGGTACGACTGAGAATATGCCTGTATGTCCCAACCAATCAAAGGGACACATAACGCTTATGAAAAGGAGGGACACTCCAATTATAACGGTTATACCGGCCGTTCACGCCCTGTGACCTATTTTTGCATTATCATGTCACTAAAAAATGTGTGACTCGCATGATTTTTGACATCCGCCTTTTTGAATCATTCGAAAACGAGCGTTTTGCAACGAGTGGTATAAACCACTCGTTTCCGTGAAGCGAGTGTACGCATTTACGTCAACTTGAAACGAGTTAAAACCAAAGATTTTACACTATAACAAGATGGTGTACTATGAAAATGAATGCAATGTTAATTTCGATTCTATGCAGTGAGAATAAACATTACTTTGAAATGCCAAATCGCTTTACAGAAAATCGAGCCGAGCGAGATGGCGATCGACAGGAATATGTCCTTGTCTAAAGGGCTGCCATCATAAAAAAAAAACCTTTGTGGTATAACTTACGCAAAGTTTATATTTCTTCTTCTGGGGAACTTTCAAAATATTGAATAATTTAAAGGAATGATACGTTGGAATTAATAATGTCTTTTTTATTTTTTTAATTTTAAACCATGATAAACGACTAGTTTTATGTAAAAGTCGGTGATATGGTAGTTTTAATTATAATAAATATGCAACACTTGGCGTCTGGACATCACCAATATGGCGGCGGCAAAAATAATTTGAATGATTGTATTATTGTGACGACAAAAATAAAGTGTAAAAATTGTGCTTATTTATTTAATAATGGTTCTCACTTGTTGTGTGATAGGATGCAAAAGTGAATCATATAAAGGTTGCGGTGTATTTTTAATAAGTAAGTGTTTAGTCAAAGTTTTATTTTTGCATTGAGTAGGGTGTGCATTTCGCTTGTCATCTAAAGACTGGATTTTTTACTGTTTCAGATTTCCAAAGAATGAAGAAATTAAAAAAAGGTGGCTTACCGTCATACCGGGAAAAATTACTAAACAAGTGATTTTCAAACGTTTCTAATGTAAGTCCAACCTTTAGATGATGATCAGTTCATATAGATAGTGCATTCGCATATAGTGCTAATGCAATAAAATGTAAATTTTCAAAACTGTATTTTATATTTATGAAAATGTAAAATTTCTTCTAAGACTGAGACTCAATGCTCATAAAATTAATACTTGAGTGAAACATGTGAGACATGTAAAGCAATATAAATTTAATATTTTGTTAAATTAAATAATGCTTTTATAAAGACACCGGGTTTTCATTTATTTCAAATTTGCATTAGAGAGATTTGATCCCCTAAGATCTAGTCTACCTGTTACTGGGATCAAGTCTCCCAGAATAGGGGACAATTGATCCTTTTGGAAAGTTCTGGGAAAATGCAAAATATATATATATCAAGCACTAATAAATATAATAATCAAATAATGAGGAACAGTAGGTAGTTAACAAAATTGCCTACCTATGTACGTTTTGTTTTTATAGAACTAACAATGGGGATCAAGTGTCCCCAGTTTCCCCAAGAGTTTGTGAAAAAAAAATAAATTTAGTCAATATTCTTGCTCCTTAGAACCTTCAAATCGCAAAGTGTGTACGTTTGTATGAATAATACGCTATGGCCGGTTAAATGTGCCGCAGAGTGTATTATTATAGGTAGGTAAATAGAAAATCTAATAGGGCTAGCACAAACTTTTCGAAAAGTCGGTAGTCTCTTCGTATCGTACGTATACATAATAAGGAATTTTAGTTTGGAACTTGTGTTTTTTTCATACAAAATTGCTCATAAATAGGTACTCAAACGATACTTTGAAACGTTTGTGCTAGCCCTTCTAGTTTGAATGGGCTTCACGAGTTTCCTAGAGAAAGCGATGTCCGACTCCCACGTGGGTGGACTGAGTTTGACAAACAATAATTGTAATCGAAAATCTAAATCGTGTGGTCACCTTATTAGAGTAGGACGCCAATCAAGTTATAAACATCTCACGAGGCTCGAATGCAAGTAATGAGTACGCCATCTAGTTTTATATACAATATCTTTGGTTAAAACTATACTTTGACAAGCTTGGCAATACGCTAAGCGAGTGATTTCAAAAATAGGGAAAATTATGAATCATGCGACTTACGAGACGACGTGACTTGCAAAACGAGTAGTTTTGTTTAGACGAATCGAAAATTCAAAAATAAGTAGGTAGGTCTCCGTGTGGGGCGGGCTACGATAACCGATACGAAACTCTTTTTGCGGGCCAGCCTCGAAGGACGAAAAGCTCGCCAGTACGGCCTCTACACAATCGGGTCTCGACAAAACCTCGAGACCTCCCACGGCCCAACACTCACTCTCTCCGGAAGCGTCCTCGTTGCTGGTTTGTAACGCCGACGCTTCGGTAAGAGCGACTGCAGGTCCCTCTCAGAAACCCATGCTCTGCTGGCTGTAAGGCAGGGAGAGGAGAGGGAACCCACAGACGTAGCTCCTGACCCGAAACCCGCCCGTTCGAGCATCTTCACTGGGTTGCGCAGACGGACGACGGGGCAGGGAAAGCAGGGACAGCGAGCCGTGGCCACATCCCACTGGATTTATATAATATGACCATTTCATTAAGTTCTGTAACCATTTGTGCAACAAAGATTTATCTATCTATCTACCACTCTTTTGAGAATGGAGCCTTCATTGGCGTAGACCCGTGGTCGTCAAACTGCGGCCCGCAGACGTTATATGTGTGGCCCGCGATATAGTAGATTTATGTAATTACTGGTCAACTACATATTCGTACTTATCAGAAAACAGTTTAGTGTGGACTACTATGGATAAGTACCTATGCAAAAGCTCTTGAAACGCATATACTGCGGCCCGGGCCCTGATGTTCATATTGATAGGTGGCCCTTGAAGAGTAAAGTGTGACGACTGCTGGCGTAGACACTTATTTTATAATCGAAGACATAATGTAGAATAATAAAAATGCATACTCGATTTGAACCTACAACCTCCCGTTGAAATCATCTTATCTACTAAACTACCATCTCTCTCTCGATCGGATGTCAAGAGTAGGTAAACAGTCATAAATCTACTGGGGCTGATCCCCGAATCAATAGCCCGGGTAACAAATGACCTGCGATTTGCGATCATCGCGGGGTTAGCGCTGGGTTGAGTAATGACTGCACTATGAATGTGGGATGCTGGTGAGACTTACGTGGGTAATGGTTACTTATCTTTTTAATGTGGAATATTTTTCTTCGTTTGTCTGTTTTGTGATTAAGGTTACGTTACGCCACACTAACCATTTTTTTACCTATATTTTAATATTGGGGGTGAAAAAAGTGAAGTAAAATATCAGCCTATATACTTACTCTCCCATGATAGGGCTACGGACGGCACAAGGCCTCCATCATATAAATCAAGTTATCATTATTACAATGGGATTCATACATTCATTTAACCATGTTTTGTAAATGTACCAACCATTGAACAAAATTTTTGTTCTACGACTTTGGAAGTTCATCGAAAATATTTGACCACATGACCGACTTGGTATGAAAAGTTGAATTTTTTTTATCTGAATTTCCAAAAGTCGTAGAACGAAATATGTTGTTCAGAGTGTTAAACACAATGTATTGGTATTTTAATTTATTCGAAGACTCACGAAAGATAGAAATAAGGGAAAAGGATTTATTTTGTACTAAGAAACACTAAAAATAAAACGTAATTAGCCAAATCTTGTATTTTGGATTAAAAAACAGTCTTAGAATTTATATTATTTTACTAATTATCCCTTTCCTCCACAGGTGTGGTTCCAGAACCGCAGAGCGAAATGGAAAAAGCGTAAGAAGAGCACCAACGTGTTCCGCACCCCTGGCGCCCTGCTGCCCTCCCACGGCCTGCCGCCCTTCGGGGCCGGGGACGTGTGTAGCCCCGGAGTCTTCGCTGACCGGCCCTGGTCCATGCCTGCAGGTAAGCCAAACTTAGCCTTCTCAGTTTATACCGCCCTTCGGGGCGTTGGCGTATGTGACATAGGAGCCTGGAGACTTTGCTGATAGGCCCTGGTCCCTGCTTGCAGGCGAGCTGAACTTTTTAACTCCTGTATAAGCGATGTAAAAGCCCTGGTCTCTGGTAGCTCTCTCAGTGTATACCGCCATTCGCGGCGTTGGCGTATGAGACATGGGAGCCTGGAGACTTTGCTGATAGGCCCTGGTCCATGCCTGCAGGTGAGTCAAACTGTTTAAGCGACATAAAAGCCCTTTGGGGCCGGGAATGTTTGCGACATGGGAGCCTAAAGTCTTTCCTAACCGAGCCGGGTCTATGCCTGGAGATCAGCATTCCATTCAAGACTTTTCACTGCAAGCAGCCTAAAGAATTGCGTGGCTCAAATGGCAATAGAAACATTGCCAGAAGAACATACAGCCGTTAGATCGGAATGGTCCTTGACTGGAGCGGGCTGGGAGGAAGTCGCAGCCGTGGCACGCTTTTCGCAAGGTGAGCCAACGATTTGCTAATCGCGCGAAATTCTTGGATGCGGGTGGCACAGGAGCGATCTGTGTGGAGAACATTGGGGGAGGCCTATGTCCACCAGAGGACGTCTATTGGCTGATATGATAATGACGATGAGCCCTGATAACTCACAACAAATTAGTGGTTAATATCTTACGGACAATCACACTAATCAACCTGGTCTCAATCAAACTAGAGCAACCCCTGTACTATGAGTACCAGGTGATGATAATTAACTGGGGCGTCAACCCAGAACACCCAGAACCAAGAATATTTAGAAAATGTAGTTTCCTAAACCATTCGCGCTTCGGGCGAACACCTAAGCCACTGCGCCATAGAGGCTGTCATTGATTGGTACCAGGTTGATGTGTATCCATCCATATGGTAGACCGCGTCTTTGTAAACGTAGTGTAGGACGGCCTTAGGCCAGATGGAGTGACGATCTACGCAAGAGGGCTGGCTGTAGCTGGATGTGAGCCGAAGACCGATCAAAGTGACGAGCATTTAAAGAGGCTTAGGTGAGCGTTGTCTGATGTTTGTACTCTCTGGTTCCAGGTCTGGGGCAGCTGTCGCAGGGCGGCGTGTCGATGGGCGGGTTCGGCGCGGGCGGGCTGCCGCAGCTGGCGGCCGACCTGAACCCCTCGCTGCCCATCAGCTCTGTCGCTTCTGGCCAGCCGTACCAGGGACATTACCCGCTTAACTCTCTTGGTAAGTTATGTAGCTACTAAGAAGCTATTGCATTATATTTTTTTTTAGCTAGCGTATAGTCCCAGGGACCATTTAAGTATTATGTTAGCAGATTTTTTGATAAATTTAACCCCCCTCCCCCCCTTGTCAGCAAAATTATAATTTTTCTTCCTGAATTTATTAAAAGTAAGCAGAGCCAAGAGCCTTCCCCCCCATTGATGCTTACATAATAATTGAACGGTCCACCACTGCTGGGCAAAGGCCTCCCCAAGTCACCTCGATCGATGGACACCGTCGACGGGGTAGGCCCAGAAAAAGATGGTGTGTGATAATTTCTATAAGTATGTCCAATATTGGTAATCAAGGGCGTTGGACAGGGATCTATTTCAAGTTATTATTAATTTTTAATTTGCCTTTCTCCTGTCGTTTTTTAAGAGTGCCCGTCTGTCGTCCAGGCTCAGCCTGAAAATCAGCGCTGCAGCGGCTTCTGACAAATGCTGAGGCTGTGCCTGTAATGTCCTGTACTACTTTAACTTGTTATTATTCTTTTTATCCATACTAATATTATAAATGGGAAAGTGTCTGTCTGTCTATAAGTATTTTTGTGTATTGCTTTCACGGAAAAAGGGAACGACATATTGGTGTGATGATGATTCTTTAAGTGGAGATAGTTAAAAGGGATGGAGAGTAACCTTGGTTACTTTTTGTCCCTCCGTGCTACCCCGAATTCAGCACGAGCGAAGCCGCGGGTAAAATCTAGTATTCCATTTTATGTACTGCAGTTCTACCTATTTATGTTTTAATGCCAATTAATGACATCTTATCTTATCTTCTGCTCCAGGGGACACGATGATGTCGTACTGCAACAACCTGAGCGGCGGGCAGCAGGGCGGCCCGCTCGAGGGCTCCCCCACTCCCCCCCACATGGCGCACTGCGCCAACAACAACGCCTCGCCCACTGCATCAGGTATGATAGGTACACCTAATACGGAGGTTGTGATTCTGCGTTGAATTGCGCAAATAATGTATACTATTTATAAAGAGGTAAATTCGATAGAAATTAAACAAACCTTATAATGCACACCGAAAAGGCGAAACACAAGCACGATGCATTCAATGCCCAGCGCCATCCATTTGTAGACAGTGGAACTAATGTCCCAAAACAAAGTGAGGGCGGGCCTCTAGTTATATTTATAAAGAGGTGAATTTTATAGACAAATTCTATACCAAATACTAGCGCGATGTAATACCTAACGTAATCTAATAGAAAAATTAAGTTCCGTAGCAAAGTGGGGTAATAATGAGGGTTTCTGCAAATGCAAAATCCGATGGCATTACGCTGACGTCAACTCCAACTTTGACGACATTGGTCGTTTTGTACGTAAACTTCGTAAAATTATGTCAAGGTACGTCGAAATAGAACCAATCACTCGTTGTTGGACCTGACGTCAACGTAACGCCATCTATCGGATTTGGCATTTGCAAAAACCCTCATTGATAACAAACGCGAAGATATTTAAATAGGTATAAGTATCTACCTATAGTAACTTACTGCTAGACGTTTCGATTGCGTTACAACTTACAACGGCCGTAATCACAAGCGCACTCAAGAGTAATAAATATTCTTTTAGGAAACGGCGGAGAGCATGTAGAAGAAGAAGTATGGCGCGGTCACAGCATCGCCGCGCTGCGGCGCCGCGCCTCGGAGCTGTCGGCCGCCATCCCGCCGTACCTGCAGCTCAACTACGACGCGCACAGCCCCGTCTACTGACCGGCCGAGTGGGCCCCGCTCCGCCATCCAGTGACGCAGTATGAATAGACGGAAGGAGTCTTCGGAAGATATTTCAAAAACTGTACTTATGTGCACCCCATAAAGCTCCTTAACTCCAGCCCAACTAAAATGCGTACACCTTGGTCTACTGGGAGCGGGTGGGCTATGTTCCACCATCATTTGATGCAGTATTTGACTTACCTGCCCCCCTTAAAATTGTCAGCTACTATCCTCCCCTACTTCAGCTCAACTAAAACCTACTACCTAGCCTACAGCCCCGTCTACTGACCGGGCGAGTGGGCCCCGCTCCGCCATCCTGTGACGCAGTATGAATAGACGGCAGGAGTCTTCGGAAGATATTTCGAAAACTTATGTGCCCCCGAAAAAGCAAAGCCCTAACTGCAGCTTAAACTTGTTTAAGTAGGCCTTCAGCTCGGTCTACTGGGCGGATGGGCTACGATCCACCATCATTTGATGCGACTTCTCACTTTAGCTCAATTAATACGCCTACAGCCCGGTCTAGTTGAAAGCAGGCGAGTGGGCCACGCTCCGCCATCCAGTGACGCAGTATGAATAGGCAAAGAGCTTCGAAAGATGTTGAAGTTGTCAGCTACTATTCTCCCCTACTCCAGCTCAACTATGACGCGCACTGCCCCGTCTACTGACCAGGCGAGTGGGCCCCGCTCCGCCATCCAGTGATGCAGTATGATTGGACGAGAGGAGTCTTCAACAGATATTTCAAAAACCGTACTTATGTGCCCCCAAAAAGCTCCCTAACTCCAGCCCAACTAAAATGCCTACACCTTGGTCAACTGGGAGCGGGTGGGCTATGTTCCACCATCATTTGATTCAGTATTTGACTTACCTGCCCCCTTAAATTTGTCAGCTACTATCCTTCCCTACTTCAGCTCAACTAAAACCTACTAGCCTACAGCCCCGTCTACTGATCGGGCGAGTGGGCCCCGCTCCGCCATCCAGTGACGCAGTATGAATAGACGGAAGGAGTCTTCGGAAGATATTTCAAAAACTTATGTGCCCCCCAAAAAGCAAAGCACTAACTCCAGCTTAAACTTGTTTAAGTAGGCGTTTGCCTTCAGCTCGGTCTACTGGGTGGATGGGCTATGATCCACCATCATTTGATGCAACTTCTCACTTCAGCTCAATTAAAACGCCTACAGCCCGGTCTACTTACAAGCGGGCGAGTGGGCCACGCTCCGCCATCCAGTGACGCAGTATGAATAGGCAAAGAGCTTCAGAACATGTTAAAGTTGTCGGCTACTATCCTCCCCTACTCCAGCTCAACTATGACGCGCACAGCCTCGTCTACTGACCAGGCCAGTGGGTCACGCTCCGCAATCCCGTGACGAAGTATGATTGGATTAGGAAGGAGTTTTCTAAAGATACTTAAATTGTCAGCTACAATACCTCCCTACTTCAGCTCTACTAAAACCTACTACCTAGCCTAGCCCCGTCTACTGACCGGGCGAGTGGGCCCCGCTCCGCCATCCAGTGACGCAGTATGATTGGACGAGAGGAGTCTTCAACAGATATTTCAAAAACTGTACTTATGTGCCCCCAAAAAGCTCCCTAACTCCTGCTTAAACTTAAACGCCTACAGCTCGGTCTTCTGGGAGCGGGTGGGTTATGTTCCACCATCATTTGATGCAGTATCATTTGACGATATGAGACTTTGAATATTTTTTTAACTTACCTGCTTCCTTAAAATTGTCAGCTCTACCCTCCCTACTTCAGCTCTACTGAAACCTACTACCTAGCCTTCAGCTTGGTCTACTGACCAGGCGAGTGGGCCACTCTCGACATCCACACATCTCGTCTTTCTTTATAAAAAAAACAGGTTCATCTGCTTTGGCAACCTACAATCTTAATAATTTCTAAAAAGGCAGGTCCGTAGATAGGTCTCTCTCCTAGATTGAAAAAACTAAATACTAAGCTATAATTCCCTATTTACCAATTTCATTTGGTATCTTTTTATTATATCTCTTATTGCAGTTTTGGTTCTTATTGTAGATAGGTGTGTCATTCGTATACGAGAAACAATTTAAATACTCTATTTTGATATAGTTTTTCTCGTAAAATAATTTTATTCTACAATGACGTAATTCTACGTTGAGAGTCGGAGACGTCTTTACCCTGGTTATTTTTAAAAGCATATTCCTCCGAAATGGATGTCAGAATCAATATTAATACATTTTAAATAAAAGAGGCATAAGCTCCTGTATACGAGTAATTGGTAAATTTTAAGATTCTGATGTAAGTATATGGGTTTGAAGGCAGCCATGGTAATGACATTTTTATGAGAATGATCCAATGTCATATAGCCGTTTGCAGGGGGTTACACCCAAACAGTCCCGTGACGATCTAGATTTAACTTAAATATCTGTCAGTCCCATTTAAAGTGACGCTTGTGAAAAGGACGGAAACAAACATTCTGTCGGAAAATTGGTTTCGTTATAGTTCCTATAACACTGGGTCGTTTTTGGACCTCAGAATCCCTTGATACTTATCTAACTATTTGAAATTATGTGGACAATTCGCAGAACTGTATACAAATATCAAGCAACGGTTATGCTAATATTACCTACTGTGCATCGTGCATACTAGCGACGCCTGCGCAACTTTAAAACGTTTAAATGTTGTATTATTATAATACGTATACTTATTATATTTTGGAGCCTTAATGTGACTACGACCTGTAGTAATATCAGGACATTAAATTTAAAATTGTGAGCTGTATTCGAGAAAATACATGTATACGCATTCGTACAATAATAAATTTAAATATTGATAATTTTAAGCTATTTATTACATAAGTGATTATTAATATAGACTAGCGATAGGTAGTTTTAAAAAATCAATGTATCTACAAACATTTGTGGTATCCAAGGTTTTAGCTCTAGGTATTGTTTCAGAACATTCCAAATCAAATGTAGAGTAATTTATTGTTTTAGATATAAAAAGATTACACTATTACTCTTTAATCTTCGATCAACAATATGTAGGACTACACTTCCGAGCAAAGAAATGAATTTAGATCATCAATTATTAAAAAAAAGAACATGCAGTGCAGTTAAGTAAAATCCACATACATTTATAAATATATCAGTGATTTAGTAATAATCATTTTGTTCAAAACATGTCAAAAATAAAGCAATTTATTGAAAAAAAAAATGTTATATTTCTTGCTCCATAGAATTCTTATCTCAGAATTTTAACACGGAATTAATTATTAAAAATAAATGCCCGACGCTCTTAATCTCGTTCTATATTGTTAATCGAAGTTTTATATTTATTATTAAAAAATAAAGTTTTCTTTTTTTAATGTCTTAAAACCTAAATAAATCGAACACCCAAATAAATAGAAAAAATAATAATAAGAACAAAATTCCGATTGTTGTATGTTGTTACGTGCAGTGTGCGTTTGTTTTTTATATTGTAATTTAATGATTTGTAACATTATTTAAATAAACATATTATGTAACAATTACTATCTTGATTTCAGATGCTTAATGAAGTTTTTTTTCCGTTTAATATACCTAGTTAGTATAGGAATCTAATATTTTTATTAATGTGCCAATTTCCTGAAGTAACCGTACTTAATTTCAATAAATATATTCTTATAGTGTGCATCAAGACTTTTTTGGGTGATGGCAAAACTTGTAATGATGTGTTACAAAAAGTAAGTAACATGGTTTATGACATTTCTCTGTTGGAATTCTGCTGTACATGTCATCTATCAGCCAAAACAGACTTGGCACACGCTGTTGTCGCATGATTTTATTTATGAAAATAATTTACAAAATTCTGTTACTATCTACAATTGGGTGTATCGATCCAAAGTATATTTTATGTGTGTAAATGTATAGTTAGATAATATGAAATTTAATAATATAAAATAATAAGTGAAAGATTTATAATTTCGGAAACTCACGGCCACTCTTTTTTATATTTTATTATTAGTCGAAAGTGGTTGATAGTTCCTATTTGCTTTTTGGGTCCTAAAGATTTTAATGCATATTTTATTTTTATTTATTTGAGCACTGTTTTGTTCCGTCCGAATATTTTGGTTTATAAAAATGTTTTTCTTTGGGGCCCCATTTTCCTGATCGCATGTATACGTATTAGTGTTGTACAGTAGTATTTAATTTCGTGTCAAAGAAACCAAAGCATTTGGTTTTATTTTGTATAAAAATATTATTCTAAGACATCTTTGAATTTGGTCTACGAATACGCTGGTAAAGTGACAAGTGTGTTTTGGCAGATAATGGAACTACCTAATGTGTGTTTTGGCAGAGCCAGAATCAATGCGGCAGCATTTGTAATGGTTTTTAACATCTTCTCTATAGAAAAATGGCAGTAGCTACAGATGCGTAGACGACTTCCATTCAAGTTATGCTGCAGTTCAAAAGTAGCCCTTGTGGTTCTGCTGACATAGGTCAAAGTCCAAAATCGGTGATTCAGCGTGCCGCCGTCTGTACAACGCCCTGTCTCGGTCCTTTTCGGCCAAAACATCCTTGTCAGTGCATAGTGACATCAAAATATTGCATGTTTCTCGTGTCTACGCATATAATTGTGTTTTTCATGCTTCGATCAACATGATCGAAGTCTTCATGAATTCTTTGTAAGTGAAGGACTGAGTGAACTTGTTAGCGTATAGAGAAGAACTAAGTTAAGTCTTACGATGATTCGCTCGCCGTGTAGCCGATAGTATATGCATTATATTAGTTAACTAAGTATTATTATTATACATACATACAATAAATAGACAATGTTCGATTTTGATGTTTTATTGGTCATTTTATCAGAACAGTGTTTGGGTTATTCTTCAAGATCATGGCAGCCTCCATGGGCTGTGAGCCGGACGAGTGTATGCCACTGACGTTGTATAAAAAAATAAGGTAAACAAATCTAATATTCCTCCGGAATTCACATTAAAATCTTAAAACCCATGGGATGATAGGAGAACAATTCTCTTCTATCTCCTTGGCAGCGCACTTATGTCTCTGCTGATGCTAGTCGCTTACCTACCATCAGGTGTTCCGTCTGCTCGTCTACCTCCTATACAGGTTGTATCTGTGAACATTTACATCCCAAGCTTCTGAACAATATTTGTTCAACGAGTATTCGAAAATCATCGAATTTACAACGTGACTCACGTGACCGACTTCGTATTGTTTTTTTTTTAATGAATTTTCCCAAAGGTTGGCTGAACACGTGGTTAGTGATAGTGGGGTATAAATGTTCACAGATACAACCTGTATAAACTAGGTACTTTTTTGATCTTAATTCATAGCTTTCCACTTTACCCAATATGGATCCGAAAATAATTATCTCCGACTGTCCCCGCCAAAGTAATTTTCTCCCTTTTCCTCACTTCCTATCACTGTATATATTTTTTCTACAGCATATTTCAATAGATTAAATAAGTAGGTCACTACTCAACAACAACTGGTAGGTACTTATCTACTTATGTATGGTGTTATCACCAGTACAATAAAATAAAATTAAAATTAAAGTATTTTCTAGAAAAAAGCACTGAATTATTGAACATTTTCGTACAGCGACATCTAATGCAATTTTGTATAACTAGCTGCTTTTAAGTCTGTTCTTCTTTCCACTAGATGACGCTGTCAACTTTACTAAAAAGTTTATCTACTCACCACTAGATGTCACTACTTTCTCTACAACTAAGTGTGTCTTTTCACCACTAGATGTCGTTAACTCTCTCTCAAAAAGTTCGCCTAGTTTCCTATAGATGTCGCTTACACCTTTTAAATAGTTTGTCCTTTTCTCACTAGATGTCGCTTAAAATAAAAATAGAGCGTTGCTAACAGAAACAAAATTGATCTAATATTTTGGTAAACGTCGTAACATAAAGTTTAGTTTTCATCAAAATGTCAATAAAATCACAAAAATCTCTAAATGACGAGTGCTCTGAGATTATTGAGAGGAGTTATTCCGTTAGGAGTGCCTCGGAGGAAAGTTTATCATGGTGAGTGTTCTAGCCTACCTTCAGAATCTGAGTCACAATATGCCCAACAAATCATAATCAGTATGCCCTGAGCTCAGAAGCAGAAGAGCAGACGGTATGGATCACCTGATGGTAAGCGATTACCGCTGCCTGAATGCTTAAAAAAGTACCTATTAATAAAATAAATTAGCGGAATTTTTACAAACGCTAATCATGATGATATTACTGGTCGGATTACGCATTTGATAGTGACCCTGCCTCATACGGCGCCGATTGCAGTGGGTTCGATCCCCACCCTGGACCAACATTCGTGTGATGAGTACTTGTGTTTACTCAGTGTCTGGGTGTAATGTATGTAATTTGTGTTGTGTTATGTTGGGGGCGAACGGACGTCAGAAGATATTGTGATTTATTAAGTATTATGATTTTTTCAGTGACGATGACGAAAGCTTAGCCCGTGAATTGATGAAGAAAATGACTCCAGCTGTCCTTAGCAAGCTGCGCAGGAGTTTCAAGAAGAACAAGGATAGGAGCCAGGCCTTCGAAATAGACCGGTAATAGATTTTAGCGATCCGTAGCCAAATGGCAAAAAAACGAATACCCTTATAGATTCTTCTTTTATTCTTACAACGAGGTCGTCCCGAAACAAAACAAAATATATCTGTCGCATCCAAACAAAGGTGATACACAGTGCTCATGAAAAACAGGGGAACTCTGATTAGCGACCGGTTCGTTTAGGCCTCCTGGTTCTACATTAAACAAATAAGCGTATGTGACCCTTCCTAAGTAAATAGCGATATTAATCATACTTAACAACAAATTAAACAGTGCCCTTCGTTACATAGGTAGATACTGTAACGACGGCAAACTCCTTTGATACTGGCCGCCGTTTATGGCTGATTTTATAATGGGAATCTGTCATACATTGAAAAATAAACAGACACGCTCTCGGGAGCGCATGCGCACCTGAGTTACGATATCGCGAGGAACTAGAGTAAGGAGGGTAACAGACCTCACGTTATAGTAGGGACTTGGAGGAAGTATCCTCCCAGATTGTGGTAGTTAGAAAGTGAACTAACCTATTCATTTCAGAAAAGCAATAAAAGATATTTCAAACCAATACCGCCTCCACCTCATTGCGACAATACTTATAGTACCAGCATTGCTACACCCAGGGTCAATATTGCCGACCTAAGTATACCTAATTGCACCTACTTGCTAGTTAGCTCAGTACTAAAGGTAAACAGTGACAGGCCGGATAGCGCATTTGGTAGTGACCCAGCCTCATACGCCCAAAAGTCGTGTGTTTAATCCCCACTTTGGACAAACATTATGTCCAGCAGTGGACGTCTATTGGCTAAACTGATGTTGATGATGAATGTTGATGTCATTTCAATCAGGCGAGTGGAAGCGGTGATGCGGGCGGCTGCAGCCGAGGAGGGCATCCAGTTCGCGCCCTCCGCGCCTCCCCCGGAGGACGCGCTGTGGCTGGACGAGGGAGCGTTCGTGGCTGCTCTCGATGCTATTTACGGTCAGTTGGTTCGAGAGACTGTTTAATAAACTAAACTACTTATCGGCGAGATAAAGCCTGATCTTTAGGCCAATTCGGATTTCGCCTTCTATGGCGAGTCGACTTCAAGGAACGCATAGACTAATAGGAGAATAAGATAAGGAATGTCGACTATAATCTGTGTTCTAATACCTATTGGTTGTGCGTTCCATGAAGTCGACTCGACATAGAAGGCCCAAGAAAGAAAAACCTGGAGTTTTTGACACAGGCCGAGCGAAAACTGACGTCACAGTGTTAGGCTGAAACCTGTGTGTCTGTGACCACCATACTATAGGTACACTACATAATATAGTTATAGAATAGCTAGTTGCAGATAGTTAAAAGTAAAAAGAGGTTGTAAGGGGGATGTGAAAATTATTAAACAAATTAAAAATGTCACCCAAAGATACTATTCCACGCGGACGAAGTCGCGGGTAACAGCTAGTTTTAAATAAATGTAAAATAATTCAGACCGAATGTTTGACCTCTTTCCTTTTACACGCACTATGCATCTCTTTTGTATGAATGTGACAGTTTAGTTTCGGGACAGTTTCGCTGTAGGATATGTTTTTAAACTCAACTTCGCTTCGGTTCGCTTAACACCACGGCTGTTGTAACGCAGCCGAAACGTCAAGCAGTAAGTGCTAAAATGTACTTATTAAATTTCATCGCGTTTAGTCCCGTTTATGTAAAGTATTTGTTAGTTTCGCTGTAGGCCCTCAACTTCATCATTCATTTTTCGTACCACATTTCCAATTTGACTGAAAACCAATTCCAGGGCACCACAAATACACCACGCACTCCCACAAGCTGTTCCAACTCCTGGACCCGTTCCGCAGCGGCAAGGTCTGGTGGCGGCAGCTGGTCAACCGGCTGGTGGCAGTGGGTGCGAGGAAGACCACGACCAGGGCAGACGTGTGGACCCCAGTCAGGGAAGGAGCGATTAAGAGACTGGAACATTGCAAGGTAGTGTTTTAAATCCTGGACCAGTTCTGTACAATGTCTGGAGGAGGCAGCTGATTAGCCAACCGATGGCGATGGGAGCTAGGAAAACCACTACCAGAGCAGACGTGTGAAGCTCTGTGAGGGAAGGAGCGATAAAAAGACAGAGCATTGTATACCTCTATCATACAGGATGTTGTAATGTATCTTTTTATTTAATAGGTAGTACTTAGATGAGTACACGGATCACCTGATGGCTAAATGTTCCCGTCCATAACACCAGTGGAGTAACAAGTGCACTACCAAACTTTAAACTCCCTGTGAGCTACGGGAGTGGACTGTATGAATAAAAGATAGATTAAATAGTTAAATAAAAATATAATATGAAAATACCAAACCACCGCTATGACGTATTTACAAGAAGAGAAAAGGAAAAGTGACAGACATAAACAACATAGAAAATCTTCTTATAAAAAGGCTTCCTAACCAGCCTGTAGTCGACCCTCCCCTTCTATCACTTGGCAAAACCTCCTCTTTATGAGCCGCCAAAGAAGCCCTCCCATTGACGCCGAAATGTGTTTCTTCCACGGGCAAAAGTTGGATACCTGGTTCTTTTGGGGAAAGCCTGATAGCTTGAATTTTTTGTATTTCAGAGAGAATCCCTGGTGAAGCTGGTCAGCATTGATAGAGAGGACTCTTTCTGCTACGTGGCCATCTCTAAGGGTGGACGAGTTGGTGTGTACAGTGGAGATCTGGAGCTCTTGAGCTCCTATGAGGTGACTTTTTATACAAAATCTCATACATTGACCTGACTCTGTATGTACTAAGTACCTAACTTGAGCACAACATTGAGCTAGTTAAAAGTTTTTTCTGATTTTATGCTAGAGGCGGCAAGCGAGCAAGCGGGACACCTGCAGCTGGTAAGTATACATCGCCACCCATGAACATCTGCGAGATCAGAGAGGTCGCTGGAACGTTGTCGGCCTTGCCGGTTGTTTGACTATTAAAATACCTTCAAATAACATCGATTTTTTTCTCTCCTTCATATTAAAAGTGTCAAGTGAAGATATCATTCATTCTTACAGGTATTTTACCACAGAACTGGTGTTCGAAAGCGAGTCAAGAGCTCTTGGATCACAGATGCCATATATTTGACTGTAAGTATTTGCTTTGAAAGTAGTATACGTAGGATCAAGCTTTTTGTGGTTTTTTTATTACAATAAAATTTAAAACGACGTAAGCAATCCAAACGCGTGGACGAAGCTGTGTGGTTTTGTATACTACGAGGTCTCCACTCTTTAACGGTGGGAGAGCCATGCTTCAGCGCAAATGGGCCGGCTCGACCCGAGTGACACCACGGCCTCACAGAAGACCGGTGCGAAGCAGTGTCTGCGCTGTATCTTGTCGAGTGAGTGAGGGTATCGGAAACTCAATTGGGAGGAAAGGAGGTTAAAGGTTGTCAGCGTACTTGTGACTCTACTGGTGTTGCAGGCGGCAATCGTTTACCATCAGGTGATCCGACTGCTCGTCTGCCACTAATCACATAAAAATCCCTTCTGTTCCAGGATGTGCAATGTCTGATCCTGTCAGCATCAGACCGCAGTTTGACCGTGTACGACGCGACCACTCTCACGCACGCCCCCACTTTCTGCATCACCGGTCTGCCCAGCATACCCACGGTGAGTAAATGCACCAATTTATGGGCTAAAAAACTTTTTTTTTACACACAGTTACTTGCACATAACATACATACATACACACACAACCCACGCACGAGAAGAGAGCACGCACAGTTTTTTGGGTCCAGCTTCTCTGCCTTCTGGCGTCGGGTTTCTAAAAATATCCGGTAGTTCTTACTACTTCAGCTTTCAATAAATGTTGACCAAACACTTCGACGTTCAAGAAGGTAATTAGATAATGTATCTTTTTTACAGTGTCTCGCATATTCTGCCTCATCGTCCGGCGGCCATTCCGAGCTGGTCTTCGGAACCGAGCGAGGAGATCTCACGAGGATCCGCTTCTTACAACCGAAGATGTCTCTATTCTGCAGTAAATCTCCAGATAATATCAATTATTACTTCTGGATGGTAAGTTTGAGACCTCACAACATTTTTAAGCTAATCAAACCAGCTCCATTTGGCCAGTTGAAATGGATTTCCCTGACTTTTAGACTTTACACACCTTTAAACGTCGTAACGCCCAGACAGCAGACACAATGGAAAATCAATTGTTTTATGCCTTTTAAAAGGCTTATGGGCCTTACGACGTTAAATACCGTGCTTCTTGAGGCCATTATAATGATAAAAACACAGATTATACAGGGTGTACCTGTGAACATTTACATCCCTTCAACCACGTATTCTACTCTACCCAAAGATTTACCAACCATTTTGAGCAGTAGGTATATTTTGTTCAATGATTTTTTCGAAATTCATCAAAATCGCACGACGTGACTGACTTGTACGAAGAGTAGTAATTTTTTTTATGCGATGTTTCAAAAGTCATAGAACAAATGGTTGGTATAACACGTAGTTAGAGGGATGTAAATGTTCACAGATACACCCTGTATTACGAATTTCATTTCCATTTTCTTTCTCATAGGAGATGTCCTCACCCCCCCACACGACCTACTGCTCGATCACAACCTGGCGCAAGGTCCACTCCCGCGCCGTCCGCCGAGTCGGCGTACACAAGGGACGGAGATATCATCCTGTCCTGCTCCCACGATTCCACCGTCAGCGTGCGCTTGAGACACGTGCCAGGGAAGTTGGATGATTATGTCTTTAAGGTTCAGAGGGTGAGTGAAAAATTGGTTTTCAAAAATACTCAAACTGACATGACCAACAAAGCACTGTCCTACTTTATCATCACCCCTGGCGGGGGATACCACGGATCCGGTGAAGATAGCACGAAGCCCAACTCCAAAACCCTGGATAGTGATGACAGCTTATCGGGACCTGGTCAATTTTAAAATTTACATACTCACCATGCGGCCGTACAAGACATGTTGTGTGTAGAAAACGTTGGGGAACACTATCGAATGAACTGGCGTCTGCGGTGTTAGATCGATACGACCTGCAAACGACAGGTCACACAGAGAGGTCATTATTAAATTTTAATGGTCAACGGTGCACTTGTGACTTCCCTGATGTTGCGGGTGTCCATGAGCAGCGGTAAAAGCTCACCATTAGGTGATCTGTCTGTTCGTCTGCCCTCCATATCATATAAAAAGCGTATGGCTGTCACATTAGGCGCAGAACTGACAACCGATGGAGCCAGTAAAGTCCTTGAGTGGAGACCGCGACTCAGTAAGAGAAGCGTTGGACGGGCGTCCAACACTACGCGTTGGTGCGACAAGATGGGATGATGACATTCGAAGGCTGGCTAGTGTAGGTAGGCTGGATGAGAGTGGCGGAAAATCGGAAGCGGTGGCGTGCATTAGGGGAGACCTATGTCCAGCAGTGGACGAGTGTAGGTTGCTGATGATGATGATGGCTGTTTATTGGCTGTAATGATGATACTCAACAGGGGGTAACCTGCTTCCACATCATCACGCCACTCCACCTCCTCGCCACGGGCAGCTGCGACGGCGTGGTCCGGCTCTGGGAGACCACGCAGCCGGCGCCCTTCGCCTCCCTCCCCGCGCCCGCCCTCCCCGCCGTGCTGGATGTGGCTGTGGTCGCTTCTGAGGAGATCGTGCTTGCTTATTGTAATAATTGTGTGAGTATCAATGTTATTGTTTACTTCGTCAGGGTCACTTAATGGTCACTTGATGGTCAGTCGATGGTCATTACTTCTTGATGGTCACTTAAAAGTCGTCAATGATGTTATAAATATAAAAAATAAATAAAAATTTCTCGAACCGATATTAGGCTACGGCGGCCCATCTTAGCGATCAGTCATGTACGCAGGAAATTATAGGTAGTGCACATTTGTGTGCGCAAACACAGATGCACTCTCTATTTCCTTACCCTCTCAATTCGATGGGACACTATACTTCGTGCCAGACAAACTTGCAATAAAAGTCATTCACCCCACTTGTACCAAGAAGTCGTCAAAATTCGCGATACAGATCGCTTCCCATACTAAACTGGCGATAAAATTACCTACATTTGCCTATGTGAAGTTCGCACGTCAAGGAGTGGGGTGAATGACTTTTATTGTAAGTTTATCTGGCACGAAGTATATACATATAGTATTGTAAAATTTTTAGGAGTTTATGAAGATTGCAAAATTATATAACTTTCTTGTTGTCTGATAATACGGTCTCAGGTCAGATCAATGTATCTGATGTTGTGTAAATTTATTCTATTGTGTTTAGATTCGCGACCTTTACTTATGACGTCTTATCATTTTTATCTATTAAAAATACATTACATAACACTTATTCATTGGATATTTTTATCATTATATTTATCATTTAAGGTCATGCGGTTAAAACCTAAAATACAGTTTTTGCTTCAAAATATCAGTTCACCTTGCTCCCAAAATCAACAAACCAGTTTATTACTAACAATGATGATAAGGCATTTTTGCGAATGAAAAATACTTAATGTTAATGTAAACAAGGACTAATCAGTGTCATTGCCATTTTATCGTATCTACCTACTTGTACAGGCAAAGTCTTTTAATATTTACCTTCTACAAATATTTAGATTTACATTAGTAACTACTCGTAAGTATCGCATTTAGTTTTCATAATAACAAAAATATCTATTTACAGACAGCCACACATCAATGTATACAAATCTATTAAATTTCTTTGTTATATTCTCAACTTTATGTCAAACACGTTTGGTTCAATATCATCTGAGGAACTTTGACAGATTGTGGTAACCTGATGGGTGGTTGTCTGTACAACAAGCTCATAAGGCCTAAGATCTTTAGCGTTTTTCTTTCTTTTTCGTTAGTTTTTCTTTCCTTCCAGCCTTTAATTTTCTGCCATCACCACATCTCGACAACTTTCAGTAGGTATTCTCTCTGTCTCTACATAAGTATTTTTGTCATTGTCCACGTCTCGAACCCGAATATAGGGCTTATTCTGGCCGTCCATCCTGTTTGTCCACCCAGGGTGGACAGTGACACGAATGTTTAAGATCCGTTATACACCCCCTTTTAATACTGTAAAGAGGTGGACAGTGGAAAAACGCCGAATGAAGCAATTCTCCAGATCCTTAAAATTGTGTAATATTTTTCAGACCATTCACATTTGGGATATGTACGAAGAATGTCTGCTGCAGAGTATCAAGCTTAAATTCCCGTTTTTAGGAGTTCTTGGAAAGAAAGTGGAGTTTAGTGCCTACTGTATACATCCAGGTAAGATCATCATCGATTGGTCGCATTCGCATACCACTACCTATTTAAAGATTTTTATCTTGCAATTGTATCATGTATGTTTCCAAAATAAATACATAAATCTTAGAGACACCGGATTTTGACAGTGTGCTTATTTTTATAGTATAGGAAGGCAAACGAGCAAGCGGGTCACCTGATGGTAAGTGAAAACCGCCCCCCATGGACATCAGCTACATGGTCACCAGAAGGAGTGCGAAGTTTTAGGAAGGTATAGACTCGTTTCTTGAAGATTTGGATGTCGTATGGGTTCGGAAATAGCGCTGTGGGAAGTTGATTCCACAATGAGGAGGTGCGCGGCAGAAAGTGTCGTATAACGTCGTAACGCCCAGACAGCAGACACAATGGAAAATCAATTGGTTTATAACTTTTAAAAGGCTTATGGGCCTTACAACGTTAAAGCACACGGTAGAAGATCCCCAACAATCTTCTGTATGTTATACCATTTACCAAACCGTTATTTACTTCAGGGCCACGCCGCAACCGTATTGTGACGACGACCTGCCCTCGATCCCGCCCCTGGAGGCCCCGCTCTCCCGCCGGGGCTCCAGCGTGTACCAGGGGTCTACTGGGGGGCTGATTCTGCAGTCGGAGCCAAAAGACGACTGGCAGACCAGGACCCTAGAACAAGAGCCGTAAGTCAAATCATTATTCGTGTAGATAGCATCAGGTCGAGTAAGTATATTTTTTTATATTAAATGGGTTTGCACTTGACCTCATCTCACCTGATGGAGAGTGACAATAAGGTCTAAGATGTAGGGTGCTTTCCCAGAAGAAGACATCCAAATTGTAGCTCTCAGGCTCAGGGAATATAAAAGTTGAAAAGTTGTTTCATTCCTTAGCAGTTCGTATTAAAGAAGAAGCGAAACGCTTAGTACGAGCTGGTAAGTTTCTTTTTAAGTTTCATAGTAGGTACTTTATTACAACTCCCAAAATTCTGGATCCATTGATCCAGAATTCTCACGATACGCTTGGGCCTTTCCAAGCGTACCCCAGGTCTCGATACAACTTAGACAAACTGAATGATTCTCTGAGAAAATGTCAATATTTTCTACATTTTCAAAATTAAAAGATAATTATTTACATTCGACCTTGATGACATGAATGGGCCAGCTTGTCCGTAGTGAGTGATACGGTCTACCAGAACACCGGCGTTTCACTGGTGACTCCACTGGTGTTGCAGGTGTCCATGAGCGGTGGCAATTGCTTATCATCAGGTGATCCGCTCGTCTGTTACCATAAAAAAAAGAACACGATAACAGAACCTAAACGTAGCATTTGCCTTTTGCCCCGCACATCCAGTGAATACATCCGCTTCAACCGCCCCGAACTGCTCCTCACGTGCTGTGACTACGCCTGCGTCGTCGTGCTGCAGGACCAGGAGCTGGGCAGCCTCGTGCCTCCCCCCGGGGACACCCTGCGCGCGAGGAGGCCCTCCACCTGGGAGCTGCCGGAGGAAATGCTTTCAGGTACTGGTGAAATAAATTCCTTCTGCCGATCGTCCTGGCCAATTTTTTGTCTCCGATTAAATACTTAATAGCAGTGATCGGATTAGGTAATGCAATTTAGGGTCAACATCCTCAGACATTAGATTAGGAGGTACCTGCGTGATTTCCAAATTTGGGATATATTCTAAAACGTTCAACATACATTTTATATTGATAGAAATTAAGAATGAGTTTTTAAGATAGGACGAGTTTTTAAGATAGGTTACAATATGGACTCCTTCAAACGCAGCGTGAAGAAGCATCTCGCGGGTCAGTATGGCAGTGCCAACGGATGTGATGCCGTGCCGTCGCGTCTGTTGTAACTGCAACTTGGGCCCTCCTCTTGCTTATCATCAGGCTGAGATGAGCCAATTTACTGAGCGACTATAAAAAAAGTCTAACTCTTGGATGAACACAATCGCGCCTGATGGAATGCGTAGATGAGGTCTAGGATTTTACGCGTTCAACTATAGAATGCCTTTTCTGCTTTTTTTATATTGAGGACAATCAAGATGACCCCACTCCGCCTGATGGTAGGCGGCCGAGAAATCCAAATATGAGATTGACAGGCACAAAAGGACAGACATAGTGTCCATTGAGTCTGTCACGTCAAGTCTGTCAGTGCTTTATCTGTTTACTGTGTTCATGTTGGATGTATCGGTGGATTACTTAATAACTTGGTAACTTTCTATTTCTTAGCACCTTCAGTCTCCCGCCGCCCATCGCCCCGGTCTCCCACCCCTTCCCCCCGGCTGCTGATGCCGTCTGCAGCAGCAACTGCAGAATACCCGACGCATGACTTGGAGACTCTACTTAAAAACGCTGGTAAGAAACAAATAATAATAAATATCCTCAAGGTATCAAATCACACATCACACATTAGCCGCAGGACTGACAGCCGTTGGAGCCGTAAAGTCCTCGAGTGGAGACCGCGACTCGATAAGCGTAGTGTTGGACGCCCTGCGACAAGATGGGATGATAACATTCGAAGGCTGGCTGGAGTAGGCTGAATGAGAGTGGCCGAAAATCGGGAGCGGTGGCGTGCATTAGGGGAGACCTATGTCCAGCTGTCGACGAGTGTGAGTTGCTGATGATGATCAAAATCACAGAATGCTTTAGGAATACAAAAATCCGCTACAAAACCGGCATAGCAGAATATGTGCGTGAAAAGACCGTTCTAAAGGTAAATATTATGAGGTTTGTGTGAATTTATTTATTCTCATTATTATTGCAGGTTTGGAAGGTATACTAGAGAAAGACTTCGTGTTGATGCAGGGGCTAAAACAGGACTTGAACCGCAAGCTCGCCGCCATGAAGGCTGACAGGAGTGAGGTTTGTTTTATACATCATCATTTCAGCCAAATGTTACTATGACTAATCCACCGGTTCAAAGTCGCTCAAAGAGCTATGGAAAGGGCTATGCTCGGAGTATCTCTGAAGGACCGCATCAGAAATGATGTAATCCGACAGAGAACCAGAGTCACCGACATAGCCCACCGAATTAGCAAGCTGAAGTGGCAGTGGGCTGGTCACATTAGCCGCAGAACTGACAACCGTTGGAGCCGTAAAGTCGTTGAGTGGAGACCGCGACTCGGCAAGCGTAGTGTTGGACGCCCTGCGACAAGATGGGATGATGACATTCGAAGGCTGGCTGGTGTGGACTGGATGAGAGTGGCCGAAAATCGGGAGCGGTGGCGTGGCGTGATGATGACTCGTAACATCAACTTTTTCCTCAGATGTTGAGCGCCGTGAGCGCGGGAGCCCCGTACCTGGCGCTGCGGACGCACGAGCCCGGCCCGGTGGAGCCAGGGGACGAGATGATGGACGACTACAAGAGAGTTATGAGGTTCGGAAGATTTACTAAATGTTTACTTACTTACTTAGCCAACAGAATAAGGTATCCAGGATTTTAGCGCTTTTTTTGTTTTACATCGACAACTGTACTTTGGTATTATTTTTTATGTGATAGTTGGCAGACGAGCAGGCGGATCACCTGATGGAAAGGGGTGGCCGCCGCCCGTAGACACCTGCAACACTGCAGTAGAGTCACAAGTGCGCTGCCAACCTTTAACCCCCTTTCCCCCCATTTTCACTCACTCGACGAAACCTAGCGTAGGCGCTGCTTCACGCCGGTCTTCTGTGAGGCCCATTCTTGCCTAAGCGTGGCTCTCCCACGGTCAATTTAGTTACAATAGTGTAACAAAAATTGGTTAGTTGGCGTGATTGTCTGGCGCATTTGTTTACTAATTTTAATTTTGAAATATGTGTTAGATTGTTCCCAGGTACGAGCATAGCCGGGACTCCGAATGGAAGTGAAAGTTCTACTCCTCGAAGAAACTCAAGATTATGAGAGGGTAGAGACATTTCTATAAAGCTTTCCCTATAAAAAAAATTGATGGCGTTACGTAGACGTAAGGTAAAACTTTGAAGACTTTCATCATAAAATCTTTAGATACAATTCCATACTGATAGCTTTTAAAAAAGTGCTATCAACAGCGCTGTCACCACATACCTATTACGTAAGATTTTCTTTCTACTCTGCATACAATATTAATAACAACGCGAAATTATTTTGTATGAAAAATTAAAAAAAAAATGCGAATTTCCAACAATCATAGAACAAAATTAAACGTTGTTCAAAATGATTGGTAGAAGACGTGCTTAAAGGTATACCTATAAATGTTCTCAGATACAACCTGTATCTATTTTCACACACAAGCGCGGGAACTAGAGGCCTGTAGCGCTACCATGATGGTAGTACCATAAGTTGACATCTAAAACTTAACGTAACGTAAACTATTACTCTGTCTCTTTCAAATGCATCACAATGCAAGACAAAGCGATAGTTTTCGATAGCGAGGATAGTATTTCAAACTCATGGTAATGCTACTGATATTTAAGTTAATGTAAGAAAAATCGCAAACCAAACATGCGACTGTCCTACTATCGTTTGTTGACTCTTTAATCAGTGTTGACGTCATAATCTTCGCACTAATTGCCATTTCATTAACGTCGCGACTTTAATTAACACGTCCCTGAACTTAGATTTGAAAACCAAAAAAAAAGTATTTATGAAAAAAATATATTAAAAAAAACAAATAGAAATGTAACAGTGAATTACTACGTGCTTAATGATTAAGACATAACTAAAAAGTACTTGTAGAATAGAAAAAATATTAATTATTTTTTAAAACATAAATAAAAGAACTTGTGTTTTGTTTCTCTCTACATTTCCAACATGTTGGTAACAGTGAAACTCAACAAAATGAACCCGAAAGTGGTAAAAAAGTTTCTAGACATACGGCCGCTCTGCAAAGTTGTAAAGCATCGGTACTCACAGCAAACTGACGATCTATTCAAGTGCTACAGTGATAAGGGTGCCTTCCAAGGGAAGTATGAACCCTTGACCGAGGGTGATTATAACAGACTTTTGAGCCAGAGGGCTTCTAGGAGACAACCGGGGCTTACCAGGCAAATAAGTAAGTAAACAAGTAATACTGTTTATTTATGTGATAGGTAGCAGACGAGCAGACGGATCACCTTATGGTAAGCGATTGCCGCCGCCCATAGACACCACAAAGACACCTTGGCTACCATCTCACATTAATGTTTTTGATGGGATATGTATTATACAGACGAATTAAGAACCTTCTCTTTTCGTTGGAAGTCAGTTAAAAATTAAGTAGTTAGTGAAAAAAACCGTGAGTCGCGTTGGGGGTTTAAGTGTGACAGTAGGTACTGTCTCATTGGTTAAAAGACGGGTTTTTTTATAAGCCACCAGTTTTTATAATATAAGTAAATAAATATATAAGCTTTTAGAAGCCACCAGCAAAACACCATTGTTTGAAGAAAATATCTCATTATAAAGAAGAAGTGAAAAAGTGACCATATAAAATGTCACTAAATAATCCAAATCACTTAATCCTTAAAATCTTAATCACTGTCGATAATTAAATACTGATTAAAAAAACAATCTGCAAAGATTACGAATAAAATAATATTTCAATCAACTGTTGTATGTTCAACTCTATCTCTTTATCTTATCTGTTATGAAGATTGTTAGATTTTTGAACAAGGAAGTTTGAGGCTCTAGGTGTTTAAAAATTTATAAAGATATCCTGCCTTTGACCACGTCTTTTACCGACTATTCTGAATACATTTTGTTCTACGACTTTCAAAAATTCATCAAATATATATAATTCGTCATACCAATACAAAATTAACCAATCACGTGACTGACTATGAACGAAAAGTTAATGTAAACAAATGTGGGTTCTGGATTAGTGATAGACAACGTGGTTGAAAGGGAATGTAAAATAGTCACAGATACATCCTGTGTCTAAGTATGTGTTTGCTTTACTTAATCGATCATCAACAAAACTGCCGCTTGCCTGTTTATCTGTTGAACTTTGGGGAGGTAGGCTTCTTCTCAAAGAACCGCTTACAGCCCCTACCAATCTGAGTGGACCCATAAAGAAACCGGCATTGCACAACAAACCCTTATCCCATCATTGTCCATCCTGCAGCTAATTTACAACAGTCATTTTTCAGTCTTTCAGTTAAAGTAGATAGGAACCGTTTTCCAATCCGCTAACTAGTTCAAACGAGAAATGCTAAATAACAATTTGTCTTCTTACAAAGTATTATTTAAGATTTTATATTTATGTTTTGATAAAGTCAAATATCTGTAGTATTTTGTTGCAAGATAATAAAGACCTGTTATCAAATATTTGCAAACTTAAATTTTCGAGAAGATAACAGCAAATGTGGAATTCTAATTACCGGTATCATTTCGTTCTGGCGTATTTTTTTTCTAACCAACCTCAATATTTAACTCTTTATTCTATTATTGTATGTGTCTTGTTTCACCCTGCATTCTATTTCTGTCATTATCATCATCATTTCAGCGAATAGGCGTCCACTACTGGACATAGGCTCCACCAATGTTTCCGACACAGATCGGTCCTGCGCCTCCCAAGCATTCCGAGCTCTCTCCATTACACTGACTGACTTTGACCCCATTGTATGCTGAAATGTTTCGGTTCCGTATGGCATCACTAGCAACACACAAGCATTAAAGACTTTCGTCTTGAGACACTGCGGTAAATGGGCCGAAAATATGCTGCGTAGCTTTTTGAACGCCCAGCCGAGTTGGATTCGCCGATCGACCTCTCTCTTATGTCTGTGCAATAAAGAATATCTATCTATCTTCCCCAGCGTACATAGCCTACAAGATAGGCAAGGACATGATCTCTCTTGCCGAGGGGATGCCCAACGAGGACGTCTTCCCCTTCACCAAGCTCAGCTTGGAGACCAGAGATGGGGACCGGATGGTGTTAGAGGGAAAGGAACTCAAGTCCTCGTTGCAGTATGTGCCTTCTCAAGGGTAAGTTTTCACCATCGTCCTACGGGATAGTTCCATTCTCATCATTTTATAAGATGGTTGGCATACTGCCTAAATGGCAGTTCACAATTGTGCGTTTCCAAAAAAAGAAACTTTCTTACTAACACGAGACTACTGTGCAATGAACTATCACCCACAGTATCTTGTCTCCTAAATTTGTTGCGCCCTAAAAGGGTCGATAGAGCGGCCGCCCCGACTTCGTCCGCGTGGGAAAAAGTCCATTTTGTTACCCCCTTTCAACCCCTTACAAACCCCCTTTTTCGCAATAAAAAGTAGCCTATGTTCTTTGCTTCTCAGGGTCATAGCTACTGTATACCAAATTTCATTTAAATCCGTGAGTAGTTTTGATCCGTGAAAAGAGTAACAGCCAGGACAGAGTTACTTTCGCATTTATAATATTAGCATGGATTCGTCATACCAATACAAAATTAACCAATCACGTGACTGACTATGAACGAAAAGTTATTTTTGGGACCTAACAAATGTGGTTCTGGATTATTGATAGACAACGTGGTTGAAGGGATGTAAATATTCACAGATACATCCTGTATCTAAGTAATGTTTTCTTTTACTTAAATCGATCAATCAACAAAACTGCCGCTGCCTGTTTTCTGTTGAACTTTGGGAGATAGGCTTCTTCCTAAGAACGCTACATCCCCTACGCAATCTGAGTGGCTATAAACAAACGGCAATCACAACCAAACCCTTATCCCCATCATTGTCCACCTGCATCCAATTTACACCAGCCATTATTCAGTCTTTCAGTTAAAGACGATAGGAACCGTTTTTCAATCCGCTAAGCTAAATTACAATTTGTCTTTTTACAAAGCATTCAAGATTTTATATTTATGTTTTGATAATGTCAAATATCTGTAGTATTTCGTTGCAAGATAATAAAGACCTGTTATCAAATATTTGCAAACTTAAATTTTCGAGAAGATAACATTAAATGTGGAATTCTAATTACCGGTATCATTTTGTTCTCGTGTATTTTTTTTTCTAACCAACGTCAATATTTAACTCTTTATTCTATTATTGTATGTGTCTTGTTTCACTCTGCATTATATTTCTGTCATTATCATCATCATTTTAGCGAATAGACGTCCACTTCTGGACATAGGCTCCACCAATATTTTCCACACAGATCGGTCATGCGCCACCCGAGCATTCAGAGCCCTCTCCATTGCTCTCTGAGTGACTTTGACCCCAATATCTTTGCTTTGACCCCATTGTAAGCGGCCATGTTCCGGTTCCGTATGTCATCACTAGCAACACACAAGCATTAAAGACTTTCGTCTTGAGACACTGCGGTAAATGGGCCGAAAATATGCTGCGTAGCTTTTTGAACGCCCAGCTGAGTTGGATTCGCCGATCGACCTCTCTCTTATGTCTGTGCAATAAAGAATATCTGTCTATCTTCCCCAGCGTACATAGCCTACAAGATAGGCAAGGACATGATCTCTCTTGCCGAGGGGATGCCCAACGAGGACGTCTTCCCTTTTACCAAGCTCAGCTTGGAGACCAGAGATGGGGACCGGATGGTGTTAGAGGGAAAGGAACTCAAGTCCTCGTTGCAGTATGTGCCTTCTCAAGGGTAAGTTTTCACCATCGTCCTACGGGATAGTTCTATTCTCATCATTTTAAAAGATGGTTGGCATACTGCCTAAATGGCAGTTCACAATTGTGCGTTTCCCAAGAAACTTTCTTACTAACACGAGACTACTGTGCAATGAACTATCACCCACAGTATCCTGTCTCCTTAATTTGTTGCGCCCTAAAAGGGTCCATAAGTTCTATTCAATAAATTCTATAAGTACCACCTCATTGTGCCTTATGGAAAACAATAATTGTCAAAGTGCTACGGTAGGTAGGTAGGTATATGTAACGTGTGACTACGCCTTTCCAAACATGAATATTTATCTCTACATAGTGAATATTGCATACTTCAGAATAGTATTGTATGACATTATTGTAAATTGACAACGAAGGCTTGTTTTATATTTTTTCAGCGTCGTTTTTGTCGTAGTTGGGTTTTAGTTTTTTTACTTTTATTTTATTTGTACTATTTTGGTGTCCAAGTGTCAAAATGTACAAGTCAAGTGCTTTCAAATGATACCAAACACGGCATATTTATCATAACTTTATTTTTTCACTCTGTATGTTTTGTCCGCTAGAGGGCGCCACATTAGATTTTGTGAAACCTCATATAGCCTATAACCAGCGGACAATTAAGACGCTTATAAGGATATGTCATTTGTCGAATTCTGATAAGTAATTTAGAAGTTACGTGGAAACAGATGAACATACAAACATACATACATACATACATAGCCTGTCAAAATCATAACCCTCCTTTTGCTTTGCCGTAGTCGGGTAATTATTGAGTATTTTCAATGGCTGGTACCATACCTACTGTTGACTTCTTTGTCGATGTGCGAGCTTGCATGGTTCGCATTCGGTGGAAATCGCTTACCTACCTAAAAGAATCGAGGACAATAAGTGTCGGTCCTGATACCATCAGGTGATACCATCGGCGTTTGCCGCCGCCTATAGACACCTGCAACACCAGTAGAGTCACAAGTGCGCCGCCAACCGTTATCCCCCTTTCGCCCAATTTGGCCTCCGGTGCCCTCACTTACTCGACGAAACACAGCGCAAGCGCCGCTTCACGTCGGTCTTCTGTGAGACCGTCGATCACTCCGGTCGAGCCGGCCCATTCATGCCGAAGCGTGGCTCTCCCACGATAAAAACGCCTACCTAGAGCTGACCTAATAGATGTTTAGGTTAGATCTTGTGGTCCAAAGACCAGATGATAATGCCAAGTGCTAGTGATCATTACATTTTCCTTCTTGCAGACTTCCAGCCCTCTTGACCGAGCTGCAGAAGTTCCAAGAAGACTTGCACCGCCCCCCTCCCGTCCCGCGGGGGGTGATGGTCATCAACGGGGGCCAACACGGCATCTACCAGGTCGTTGACCTGCTGGTGGACCCGGGAGATCCGGTTATTTTGCCCGAGTATGCTTATACTGGGACTTTCAGTACCGTAAGTATGATTTGTGATTTTGCAATAACTTCACGAGTTTTGTCATGTAAAGTTCTTTTTAAATTCTATTTTGTTTCGATTAAAATGCCCTGTTCAAAAAATAAACGGAGATATTATGCTTTCTTGTACTTAACTGATTTTCTGAGAAATGCTGAACTGAAGTTTGAATAAGCCACTATGACACTCCTGTCTCCGACTTCAGTTCAGCTTTTGACAGAAAATCAGCTGAAGGCAAGGATAAATAAATAAATAAATGCTCCAGACAATCACACCAATCAACTTTGTCTCAAACTAGGGCAACCCCTGGTACTATGAGTATCAGGTGAGGATAATTAACTGGGGGCGTCAACCCAGAACACCCAGAGCCAAGAAAATTTAGAAAATGTAGTTTCCCAAATTGACTTGACTGGGAATCGAACCCAGGACCTTTCGTGCTTCGGGCAAATACCTTAGCCACTGCGCCATCGAGGCCGTGTAAGGATGCTACACTTACATAACAAGATGTAGGTAAATGTTTCAGATGCCTTCTGTATAATATTGTGGTCTTCTCTAATTAAAAACACACCTTTTCAGCTCAGACCCTACAACCCCGAAATCCTCAGCATCCCAGAAGACGAAGACGGTCTCATCCCAGAAACCCTCGAGTCCTGTCTCCAAGACCGCTTGGCTCGGGGTCTGAAGATGCCGAAGCTGCTGTACGTCATCCCCACGGGGAGTAACCCCACCGGGACAGTCCTGCCTGAAGAGAGGAGACGGAGGATCTATGAGCTCGCTTGTAGATTTGACTTCATGATTTGGAAGATGATCCTTACATGTTCTTAAATTATAAGGCGAGTAGATTTTAACTACTCCTTTACTACTGACAACCGTTGGGGTAAACGAGTTCTAGATTGGACACCGCATCTTGGTAAACGTAGTGTAGGACGACCTCAGGCCAGATGGAGTGACGATCTGCGCAAGAGGGCTGGCTGGAGCTGGATGCGAGTAGCCGCAGATCGAACGAAGTGGCGAGCATTTTGAGAGGCCTATGTCCAGCAGTGGATTGCAACAGGCTGATAATGATGAAGGTTTTAACTAACTAACTAAACTGCCCGCTATAAAACTATCCGCACCCCTTCCGGTGTAGTTGATGTCCATGGGCGGCGGTGTCCACTTACCATCAGGTGACCCGCTTGCTCGTTTCCTATATCATAATAATAAACCCACTAGTGGCCCGCCCTCACCTTGTTTCGAGCGCCACACATATTAGTTCCAAAATTGGTTAATAGACGGCGCTGTGTGTCGATTACACCGCGCAAGTGATCCGCTATACATTAATGCCTTGCTTATTATTTTCCCAGGATCCCGTAGCCTCCTTCCTCTCCATGGATACCTACGGCCGGGTCATCCGGCTAGACTCCTTGTCGAAGGTTGTGAGCGCCGGCCTGCGGGCGGGATGGGTGACCGCACCGGATACTTTGCTGCAGCGGCTGGAGCTGCATATGCAGGCGGAGATATTGCACAGCTGTACTATAGGCCAGGTAAGATTGGTGTGAGGATATGAGGAGACGCAGAACTGCTGTTCTTCCGATGAGAGAGGGAAGATGCGTTGCTACGCATCTTCCCTCTCTCATTGGAAGCCCGCTGTTGCGTGGTACCAGGTTATCAGCATCAGCATTAAACCCGCTGCCTCTGCTGCCTGGTAGGGACGGCTCAGTTCTCCAGGCTGTCCCTACTCCCTCTCACGTCCTGTCCGGGAAGGAACCGCCTGGGGAACTATTTGTCGCTTATAGTGTATGGTAGCCCTTTGGTTTCCAAACAGTTGTTCAATTCAATTCAATATCTTTATTGCATGATTAGTGGCCCGCCCTCACTTCGCTTCGGGAACGTAATTCAGAAATGAACCAATAGATGGCGCTGTGTCCAATTACATCGCGCAAGCGTTTCGTGTTTTCGGTTTACCTATAAGCCTTGTCGTTGTCTATAGAAGTTATCTCTTTATAAATAGAATAGAAGATGTCCTTGTTACCACTTTCTTGACACATCATGCCTATCATTGCGTCAAAATAATATATTGTAATGTAAGTATTATGGGTGTGGTGTGTGGGTGTTGAAAGTGGAATAACCTACCTGCGCCTTTTGACACAAAAAAAAAAAATTCAACTAGAGTTCCAACCCTGAGATGACTGGCAGGAGGTGGCACAGGATCGACCAAGATGGAGGCTCTTATTATCGGAGGCCAAGACTCACTATGGGTCGGTGCGCCAACCTAGTTAGTTAGTTAAAGTTCAAACCCGGGTTTTAATCCCCTGATGGCTGTCTTCCAGGCCATACTCCTGCACCTCATCACCCGGCGCGAGGCGCTAGCGGCGCACCTTGCGTCTGCGCAGGCGTTCTACCGCGAGCGCCGCGACGCCCTGCACGCAGCCCTGCAGCCCATCAGCCACGTCGCCGACTGGACGCTGCCCAACGCTGGCCTGTTCTTCTGGGTCCGAGTGAGAGGAGTAGATGACATCTACAATATGGTAAGAATCTGGGATCGGAATAGATACTTTACCTACAATTTTCCAAAAAAGAATACGAATAATAATACCACTTACTTCTTTATTTTCCGGAAGCTACGATTCGGTCTATTTACGGTGACGGGATATTTAAATTCCTGTTATATTTACGTACTACTGCTTCTGAAGAAGGTCTATGTATGAGTAATTTAACAAATTTAAATAAAATAATAATAAATTCTCTCAACACCTCAATATTAACCTGACTACGGAGTCAGTACTTACGGAACAAGTAGCTTTAGCACTTGTGTTACAGTAAATATCAGACAAGAGAGGAAAACAAATATAATTAATTACTTACATTATATAACACCCAGACACTGAACAAACAAAAGTGGTCATCACACGAATGTGTGTCCAGGGTGGGAATCGAACCCCGCGACCTTTGGCGTATGAGGTAGGGTCACTACCAAATGCGCCATCCAACCTGCCAAAAGAATAAATAAAACATCCTTTAGATTTGCAAAATAATGAATACAGTTTTGTTTGATAACATTGACGTCAACAACAATACTTTTTTCCAGGTATTCCAATCAGCATTTGGGCGCGGTCTCATGGTGGTCCCAGGACATGCCTTCAGTTTCGACACTAACACCCCCTCTCAATATTTGAGACTGACTTTCAGTAAAATTCCTTACGAAGACATGAATACTGCTGCGTGCCATCTATTGGCGATCATTAAAGACGAACAAGCACGCGTACTTCAGAAACCGCAACGGCTTGCTACTGAACGCTAGATGATGCTGTTATACATTTAAAAAGTTTATTGTATAAAATATGTTTGTAAAACTTGCTAAGCTTAACTACTTACATATTATATTGGCAAGTATCAATTTTTTATGTTTGCTGCTTGTACAAATGCAAGGAAACAGCTTTGTGTACAAAAAATATGTTTTTTAGTTCTTCTATTCGTCAACAGATGGCTATAACTTGTAATTATTTTACTTATTTATAGAGAACTCTTACATAGTGGATTATTTATTATAGCGTATAAAAATTACGCAGATTTATTTTTGATTATTGTTTATTATAAAATCAGTTATACATCACTCTAAAGTGACGATTTAAAGGAGTACTATGTTTATATTATTTTTTATTGTATGAAAGAATTTTAATCCATAAATTTGTGATTTCTAATTTTATTTATTATTCTTATACCTATTATAATTGATAATGATGTGTAAATAGTTAGACAGTAAGTATATAATTAAATATGTTATTGTTATAAAATAAGTATTTAGGAATTCTATACAATGGTAGTAGATTAAGCAACTAATAATAAATATCAACATTTATTAGGCTAATATCTTCTATAATCTGTGTAACCAACCTATTTAATAACAATAAGTAGATAAGTATAATCTATGTAGATATTTATTTAAATTTAACTACAGCGAAATAAAAAGGTGGGGGATGACTTTGACCGGCCTGTACCTAAGTATGTACAGTCAAGTTCAATTATAAGGTGTATACATTAGGACCTTGTCACAATACATATTTATAAGAAAGTGGAAGTCGTTTTCATATACATATGTAGGTACTGTGACAAGGTCCTAAAGTGTATACATATTTTTGAACTCGACTGTTCCTATTTGACATTGTTTCCTTTAAAAACCCTTTGTATGTAAGGTAGGTAGGGTAGAATAAAAACAAAAGTTTCCTCATGAATTAAGACAAACATATTCCTAGCTCTTTATAAAATGACTGTTATTTAGGTGAACAAAAAAAAAACTTAACGTACTCAATAATTGATTGGTCAGCAGTTATTAAAGCAGCATTTGCTGAATATTTAATAAAATTATGTTACTCACTGTTATATAAATAATAATTATTTTTCTAAAATACCTAAGTAGGTGCCTACAAGTGCCTAAATGGAAAATGGCCTAAAATAATTTTGAATGAAGTATTTTTATAATGTGTATTTTATTACATAAACAATTAAACAAGTTAATTTGGTTTCTTTTATATTCATTGTTTACCTATTTAACGTAATACCTTAGAATATGATCTAGACTCGCGAGAGCGTGTATAGCCAAGGTAAAAAAAATTGGCGACTAAGTCATCTCTGTTTACCTATTACAAGTAGCTATATAGATATTATTCTAAGCATAATACATAATTATGTTGCCCAGACTTCATAGGTAAGTAGGTTCCTACCTAGATAATCATCATCATCATCATTTCAGCCAATAGACGTCCACTGCTGGAGGTCTCCCCCAAAGTTCTCCACGCAGATCGGTCCTGTGCCACCCGCATCCAATGGACTCCCGCGACCTTCACCAGATCGTCGGTCCACCTGGTGGGAGGCCTGCCACGGCTGCGGCCTCCTGCGCGTGGCCTCCACTCAAGGACCTTTCCACCCCAACGGCCGTCTGTTCTCTTCCCAATGTGCCCTGCCCATAACCTAGATAATAAATACTTATTATTGAAAAACATATCATTCAAATTCGTTCCGTACTTTCTAACATGTAACGAGCCATACAAACGAGTTGGAACAGTCCCTGGCAGTAACAGTAACGCAGTAATGAGCGCGGCAGCAATCGAAGGAACCTGTACATCCACAATAGTTAGATCGGCTCTATTCCTGCCGATTGCGCAGACCACTCACAGATACAGAGGTTGTTAAGGGGCTATACGAATGAAACTAGCGCCGCCACGACATTATTGTTACTTGTCGCGTGTTTTATAAATTGTATTGCATCTTGAAAAATCCAATTTACTTGGATCTAAGTCTGTAATGTTTTATTTTCTTCAAAAATATCATATTTTCGCCACAATCAGTGTAAATAGGTTGGCGGCGCTAGTTTCATTCGTGTAGTCCCTTAACAGAAATACCGGACTTTCAATCGTGACGGATTCAAATTATTATCGGCGTGGAATCCAGAGATAAATAAATGTAAACCTCGCAAGTTGCCGGTACAAATTACAACCAACTCGGATATTTTGACTTCACTGACATTTTTTGGTGGCTGTGCAAGTATCGAAAATGAGAGGGTATCCGAAGATACACAAGCCGGGCGTAGCAGACGACACCGTGCGCCTCCAGTCCGCTTGTGACCACGGCTGTTGTAACGCAGTCGAAACGTCAAGCAGTAAGTACTTATTTTTTAATATCCTCGCGTTTCGCCCCGTTTACATCAAGTATTTGTATAAATAATGCAACGTGGAAGTTCAAAAAGATAGTTTATTAACAGATTTCCTTATTAATCCTCGATCATCAACCACGCTAGTTGGCTTCCAAGGCTATAGCGACGACTTTGGACACAACAGGGAAAGGACACGCTGAGATCACGTTATAATTATCCTTTTATCCAAACGCCGGACTAACATGATTAGATTATCTGGCACTTAGTTTGATCAGACCTGGTAAGTGGTAACCGTACTCACAGAAGAAATCACATACCATCATGTGATTTGTCTGCAGCTTCCAATATCATAAAAGACTTGCATTAAAATTCTTCCACTCTAGAGTGGATGATGGATATGGAGATGTGTCCAACACCCTTGGAGTCCCAAGACATGGACAGCTTTAGATGCGACCGGGAATAATACGCTGAAATGAAGAACACGTAGCTATGTGTAGACAAACTTTACTTAAACAAGAAAAACGTCAATTTCATTTGTGTAAAAATGTATTTTTACGTTAACACCCAGCATCTAGTTTTTTTACGAAACACAACGCAGGCTCTGCTTTTCGCGTCTTCTGTGAGGCCGTGGTATCATTCCGATCAAGCCAATACCAAGCATGGCTCTCCCAAGCCAAACGACTATCTCTGTTCCACACTGCTCTGTGCATTCTTCCTCATTATTAGCGCAAAGAGTTGTTTTATTCCAGCGTCGGTGAGTTAGCTCACAATTTCCCATTTACACTCTCTCATCATCTCCCTCCCCCTCAAAAACCAACCCTACCCCCTTAACATACGGCTGAAAATCCCATATCAAAACTTTCTTGGCAAACTTCTTCCATCTGCCAATTGAAAATATGTCTTAGTATGAAGATTTAAGGTTGGTTTTTGTGTGAACGAGTGTTGGGAAGGCATGAAAGCTATTTAAGCGGCCGATTGCCCTGAATTAAGGAAATAAGCACGTTTAATTGCTCCACGATTATTTCAGAGCGATTTTCCATTTGTCATTTTGCAGCTGCGATGGCGCCGTTTGTAGCGGAATGGAGTGTGATTGGGGGGCGTTTATGGAAGGAGTTTTTAATTCTGTGTTCAGCACATTGGTATACAGGGTGTATCTGTAAGCATTTTCTCCCGGAGCGCTATGATTTAGGAGTTTTCAAGAGAAGAGTGAATAGGCTGTAGACAGCTTATATGCTTCACCCTCGGCCACGTCATCACTTACCATCAGGTGAGTTTGCGGCCTAGTATAAACAAAAAAAAAATCTATTTTACCAAGTATTCTACCAATCAATCTGAACAAAATTTGTTACATTAATTTTTTTATTGATTAAGGAAACTCAACAGCATTTTACAATGATCATGCTTAAAAACCATGATGACTTTCTAAGAAGACTTTTGGGAATTCGCTTAAAAAAATTACACTTACTATTAACTACTTCCGCGCAGCGGTATTTCCGAACCGGTACAACATTCAAATCTTCAAGAAACGAGCCTATACCTTCCTAAAAGGCCGGCAACGCATCCGCACTCCTTCTGGTGTAGCTGATGTCCATGGGCGGCGGTGATCACTTACCATCAGGTGACCCGCTTGCTCGTTTGCCTTCCTATAATATAAAAAAAACAAGTTTTAATACATAGTCGGTCACGTGACTTGTTAATTTTGTATGGTTACCTAGTCTAAAAAAAATTCGATGTATTTTCGAAAGTCGTAGACTAATGTTAGTCAGAAGTGGCTATTGGGTACTGACCCACTGGGGTTCCAAGTCCCAGGACGGGCTAATTTTGTATGTGAGTTTTTCTGTTGTTTGGTGAAGGTTGGCATTGCCCTTTGATTCTATTCCATAGATATTAAAATCATAATTAAAACCATATCAACCTTTCTAAAAGGTCGGCAACGCATCAGCGACCTCTCTGATCTCGCAATGTTCAATAGCGGCGGTAACTACTCACAGGTGACCAGCTTCCTCGTTTGTCGCCTCTAGTATAAAAAAATCTCATAATTACGTAGTGTAGTAAACAGAAACTCAAAACTTCACTACAATAGTGGCTACCACAAAGAGCCGACTTCACAAAAAAGGTGTAAATGTGTTAGCTAATCCGCATTAAGGGCCCTTCACACGAGCGGTGTTAGGGCAATTACACGCTGCGACAGAATACCTCATTGTTGGGAGGAAGTTTGTATGTCTACAGGATGATTCTTTTAGGAAATAATCTAAATAACTATTAAAATGCAAATTCAAAATTGTAGTAAAAATACTCCTGTTTCCCTTTTACGTTTTAATATAAAAAAAAGTATGTAGATTATGTAGAAAATATTTTTTTCGAATATTTTGACCTAACATTTTTAACTTAATGAAAAAGTTGCGAGATAAAATATGATTAAAGCTGTGAGGCAGACAGTTTTTTCTGGAAATATGTATTATTTTATTTTGAATATTTTAGTAATTTCAATTCGTGTAAACATAATTTATTAAGAAATAAATAATTTACAAAAAATATTGCCTGTTTCTGATTAACTAAAACTTAAGTAACCCGCCCTATTATAAATGTATTACGAATATTTTTTTTTCAAGGTAAGTAATGTCGTACAGAGAGCCCCACATCAGGTACCACAACCTGTCAAATCTCTTCACTTAATATTAAGCTTAAAGTGTCTTCCAGTAAGATTACAATTCAATGGAAAAATGGTCAGTTTTGTATACTTTGATGTGTGGTATGTACTTACGTATTTACATTATAAGATAATAATGATTATTAAAACAGGATAAAAAAATAGCACCCTGTATCCAAAATTCGCGGCACATTCTCCAAAAGCATCAAACCGTTACAATCCCCCATTATTCATATCTCACGCACATTATCATTAGCGTTATTTAACGCGCTATAATCCGCGTTATGCGTTATTATCTGTGACCGATTCTGTGGGGATCGCGCAGCGTGACGTCGGCCTTCTGTGCGGAGTTTAGTGTTTGGCTTATACTCAAAACTGGAATTCAAGACCAAAAAATCTACGACAGATACGTCACTGTCAAATCTTTTAAAGTGACTTATGTTATTTTCAAGTGACGTTTTTAGGTTTCGCCAACCCTTTTGGCATTATTTTTCTTATTATGCAGACCAAACTGTCAAGTTTCCATACATTGTTAAAATGTTGTGGGTAAATACCAAATGTTACTAACACCTGAAGTGTTACAAGCGCAATACCATCTTTGAAAACTAAAATTACGGATGGTTAAGTTTTTATTAAAGTATCTTGTATTTACGTGAAAAACAGTAAATAAAATTATTTTTTTAAATTATAGAATCAAAATTACCAATAAATAAATTACATCAGCGAGTGTTTTTAGAAAAAAAGGGGTATACTATGGTACGATAATTTTATTGCAGTAGCAAAATTGGAGTAGTTTTTTTGGTCTTGAATTCCAGTTTTGGGTATAGTTTACTAGTTTCTCTATCTCTCTCATCTTTTATCTTAGCTCTCTTAGTGTATGATTCCCGGTTGCGTCCAAAGCCGTAAGATAAAAAATCGGTGTTATATTTAATTCATATTATGTCGCAGAGAAATGATAAAACCGATTTTATCATTTCTCTAAACTTGATCAATTCACTTGATTTGTTTAGGGAAATGATAAAATCGTGTTGTGATTTTAACATCCTCCGTGATTTGATGCCTAAGGGATTGGATCAAATCCCTGGTTTTATCATATCCCTGCGACATATTTTTTTTTGTTACCCTGTACAGTCCCACTGCTGGGCAAAGGCCTCCCTCAAGTTCTTCCATAGATCCCTGTCCAACGCCCTTGTTTGCCAATCTTGGACATCTTATAGAAATCGTCACACCATCTTTTTCTAGGCCTGCCCCGTCGACGGTGACCATCGAGCGGCCGCCATTGGGTGACGATTTTTGTACATCTTTCCAGAAAGACGGTCATGTGTGCCCGCCCGCACATGACGCACATGAACCCAATCCCATTTCAGTTTTGTAGCTTTTCGACTTACATCTGCTAAGTATTCCTGTCTTAGAGCGTTTATTAGAATTGCGCACTCTATCTAATAAATTTGATGCCTAAAATGCTACGCTCCATGGCTTATGGCAAATCTTGAGTTTGGACTTCTGATTCATAAATTAATGAATGTTAAACTCTACCGCCTGCCACGAGTCTTCGTGTTTAGTATAGGTGAATTTCAATCGACAAATACCAAGCTGAATGTCGTCGTCTTGCAACATTATTAAGTTGTAATTATGACGGCGAATGAAAGGATAATTGCATTTCGATGCAGTGGAAATGGAATATTTAACTTCGTTGCAGATTGTCGTATGCATCGGATGCGGCTTCTTTCATCGCTTCCTCGTGATAATGGTATTGTCGTGTTCCTGTGCCGATTATGGGAAAAGCAGATGAAATAATTACTAGAGTAGTTTGCTACTGCTGGCGAGGCAACCTGCATCCCGGGGCGAGCATAAAGTATGTTTCGAGTCTTTTGAACATAGCTCGGGTTTGTGATCAACAATCAGCATTAGTCAAGGCCTAATCCCGTCATACTCGTAGTTGCAATGACTTGATTTTTAAAAGAGTCCCCGCAGACTACAGACTTACGGCTGATAGTTTAGTCGGGTTGGCCGGTTCGTACTGTTATATCCAATATTAGTTCCGTAAAAGTGCATAGGTCGACATTTATATTTCTATTAAAACTGTTTTTCGCCATGCGATCAGTCAGTTGCCCTCCAATCTCCGAGCAGTTGCCCGACAGTTGCCCAAATTTCCGCGTCTCGCGTATTCCCGAGTTTTTCATCAATTCATACTAGTACTACCATCAAGTGAGGTAGAACTAATAGAAAGTGTAAAGACTACGTAATAAATTCGGTTAGGAACAATTGGTGTGTTTTTTTTAAAAAGACATTCGCTGTGTGCCGCATAACAGTTAGTACGCATCAAACTTTTTTGTCGGCCGATACTGAATCACTGTAATGTGCGCACCTGCAAACATCTTTATCCAAACTATCCGCCGATTTGTAGTCTGCGCGGAGTCCAAGATGAAGGCCTTTGCCATGCAGTGGAACAGTATATAGGCTGATACTTTACGCTGGCGAGATCCACAATGGATCTTGGCGTTTGATTTCAAAGTTCGCCATATTTTTCGGTTCCGTACCGATTCGGCCCAATCGTGCCGTAAAGTGCTTTGCGGTCCTTGGTGACTTCATCCCTCCAGTGGTATCTTGGACGACACCGAATGGCGTAGCGAGTCCTCTCACATTTTTTTTCGTTTGGGACACGTGTAAATTACTTTGTATCAATTCTAATGCCTTTGTAATACACTTCACAACCGGATACCCGTAGTCCTTACTGCGATGCCATAAAGTCTAATTTCACACAAGTTTCTAATAGTTTTAGGTGTCAAATTTAGTTTTTTTCTGAACAAAAACTGATACACCTTTAGTTCTTATTGCAAAGGCGTAAAGTTTACTTTGATATTAAGAAAGGTTACGTCTTAACTTTTTCTAAAAGATATTTTGCGCAAATCTCTTACATTGTTCAATGTTTGGAAACACACTTTTATAATAAAGTCGGTATTGTAAGGCGGCATTTTTGACACGTCTGCGCAGGAGTGGCATTGTCGCGGGAGATGAAAGAGACGAGTGATGCGAGATAATCTCATAGGAGATACTTCAAAAGCTTTGTGGTAATTATACTTTTTGGAATCTGCGATGGAAAAAACAAGATATTTTTGTGGTAGGACTTGTATTGAGGGTGAGACTGATGGTAGGTCGATGGATAAGGACTAGCGTCTTCCTTAAGTAAGTAAGTAAGTAAGCATATTTTATTGACCACAAACAAAAACAAAAAATTTTTTTTTAATGTAATAAGTAGCAGGCGAGCAGGCGGATCACCTAATGGTAAACAATTGCCGCCGCCCATGGACACTTGCAACACCAGTGGAGTTACAAGTGCGCTGCCAACATTTTATCCCCTTCCCCCCGAGTGGGCCACCTCTCACTCGGCGAAACACAGCACAGGGGCTGCTTCACGCCGGTTTTCTGTGAGGCAGTGGTATCACTCCGGTCGAGCTGGCCCATTCATGCCAAAGCGTGGCTCTCCCACAGTCACAGAATATACCAGAACACAAATACACAAATTACCAGAACAGTAAATATGACATAGTGCTAAATACTTAACATTACCTACCTAAGTAAACCTTACTAGAGCAGAGGTTAACTTAAATGTGTATTCTCACTTTAATGACATTGATATCTTTGTAAGTAATAAGTTCTATAAACTGATCTACTTAAATATTGTTAGATACCTTTGCTCATCCAATGATTAAACATTTTTATCTCAAAACCAATTTCGCTAAAAGTATCAAAGTTAAAAAGGGCACAAAATAAGTATTAACTTACAGAGTAAGTAATCGAATAATCCTAAGCAATTTGAAACAAAATTATTAATATTTGGACAAAAATCTCCGGGCCCATTACCCACCGAGTCCGATAAATTAAGCAGTAATTGATGTTTAAACGATTCTCGAAACAGAATTACTCGAAAACGAAGTTTTTTTCTCGAGAAAATTGACTCAGAATAAACTCGTTTTGGGAGATCAGTAACGTGATTGTCTTTCGGCTAAATAGAAAAACAATTTAATTATGTACCTTACCTACCCACTGCACTCGGCAGACGTGTACCTAATTACCTATGCATAAGGACGCGGACGTCGGCCCATTGCACATCGGGCCGGCAGTGTATCAATGCAAAAATAGGTAGGTAGGTACTACTGCGAGTACAGTCAGCAGCAAATAGATAGCAACATCCAATATTGTCTAATAGTTAGAAATAGTCAAAGTGTCCAATAACATCGATACCGCCATAGTGGCCAAATTATTGGATACACCCAGCCTGACAGATAACTGATATTGTTGTTACTTTCCAGCTAGTAATCCATTTTGAGTTCTCTGCTAATTTCAAAGGGTGTAATTTTGCAGTTGTAGGTATCGAAGTGATGATAACTTGTGTATGTTCAGAGTCTGGGTGTTATATATGTATTAAAGTATTATAAGTATTACTTTCGTAGTATTTGGAGTATACAATTTTAGTAAGGGACATGGGCGGCAAAGTTTCAAGTTTAGGGGCGTCAGATGTATAATTCTCTACTTGATTGATTAAAAAGTGCACCATTTACCGCGACAATAACGGAGGCAATTGGCCCCGCATTAATGGCGGGTCAGTTACGCGGCGCGATCGAGTTTGTAGCTGAGACGATCGCGCGCGCTCCTCCGAGAAACGCTTTAATGTTTCAGCTTTAGGGCTGTGTGTAGAGGACGACATATCGATAAGATGTTACCTCATTCAATTAAATAACCGTGGATGAGCCACGCTTCGGCTCGAACGGAGTAATACCACGAGCTCACAGAAGACCGGCGGCGCCTGCGTAGTGTTTTGTCGAGTGAGTGAAGGTACTGGAGGCCCAATTGGAAATGACTGTACCATCTAACGAGTAACTTGGAGATTCGTACATACCTACTGGAAAACTTCGTATTGTAACCGAACAATCGGAGAGACCGTCAAAATTCTACAGCTACTTCAAATTCCTATAATGTATAAGAAACAGCAAGCAATGTGCAATTAATATTGTACATTTTACATTGTCTGAGTATTACAACATTGTTACTTGTACTATTAAGTATTCTGTGCCATAGTGCGCGGTGTCTCATGTCATATTAGAATAATTTTTCAGAAACATCGACTTCATTATATTCATAAAATTTTGTATAAATAAACTAAAAGTATGCATAATTTTATGTATATATGTGTGTGTTTTTAAACAGGAACATAATAGTACTTATCATAAAAACTAAAATATCGATATCTTATCTTCTGCAAATTACATACGCACATCACTAGTGAGGCGGGGGCGAGAGCACGAAATTGGAGGAAAACTTTCGTAAGGGGAAATGAAATGGGATTGATAAAAATTGGAACCAAGCCGCCTGTACAGGGACGTATCCAGGGGATAGATGGTAAATTCGTTTTTTATATTTATAGCTAATAAAAAACCGCTTATGTGGCGTAGTAGAGTTTTGTCAACGTCATCGTAGCCAGCTTTTTTTTTTGGTATAGGTAGCAGACGAGCAGGCGGATCACCTGATAATAAGCAATTGCCGCCGCTCATGGACACTTGCATCACCAGTGGAGTTACAAGTGCACTGCCACCTTTAATACCCTTCCCCCCAGGGTGGGCCTCCGGTACCCTCACTCACTCGGCGAAACACAGCACAGGGGCTGCTTCACGCCGGTTTTCTGTGAGGCAGTGGTATCACTCTGGTCGAGTTGGCCCATTCATGCCGAAGCGTGGCTCTCCCACAGTTAAAGTAAAAGCAGTAAAAGTTTATTAAAACCTCATTAACTGTCTTAATTGCTCAGTTGTGCAGTGTCTAGTGAGTTTCGACCCCCTTCCCTGTTCGGTCAGGACAAAATTAGGATCAAATTTTAGAGATTGCCTTTGCAAATATATGTCCTGCGTCGATAGGTGATGGTTGCTCGAGCTTAGCCGCCATAAGCAAAGTATCGGTTAACTAGTTATAGGATTGTTAGAACTCTAAAGCTAGATAGCTAGATAAGATACTAGTCGATAATAATCACGCCTGGTAGGAAGGTATACAACAAATCAGGGTAAATAATAAGAAGTTGGACAGATTAGAGTTTTTTTAATGTGATACTGGATCACCAGATGGTAAGCGATTGTCGCCGCCCATAGACAAAATTTAAGCGGAGTCAATGTTTATTTTTATTCAATTTTTGAACTTAGACAGGATTTTTTATGTTTCTTTTAAGTATTTAAGCCAACTTAGTTTTTGGACCAGATGGTAAGTAATTGTCGCCGCCCATAGACACATAAAACACCAGTAGAGTGACAAGTGCGCTCCCAACCTTTAACCCCCTCTGGTGTTGCGGTGCCTTCTCGTCTGCCACCAATCACAATAAAAGAAAAGTAAATTCAAAAATCCGTTTTACCTTTCTGCCCTCAATCCGGCCCTGTTCCCTCTGAGGGCTCGAAATTCACTTAGCTTCGTTTGTCGAAGCTTTTCGCCTCTTGAAACTTTTCAATAGCCCGGAATCGAATTCAGGCACCCCCCTCCCCCACAACACCTGGCCGTATGTACTTGGCTTATATAACGCGGTAACGCGTGTGTTAGACAATGTATGGAGGGTTATGAAGGGAAACTGTTTTAGCATAGACCCTTGGCCTTGCCTCTTCACTTCGGTTCGGTAATTTTGGCACTATACCACAGAATACTTAATAGTACAAGGTACAGAAGACTCACTTCTAAAAACCGTTTATGGAAATAAACACTCAGACTACTATAATCTAACGTTGAAATTTCGACCGCCCAGCGTTCAATGCCTACCATTATTCATACCTAGAAGTGCGTTCTCTTTCTATCGCAAGCAACTGTCGCGCGTGCTTCGCCGCTCGTTCGTGATTTTCTACTAATTATCCCCTCCAGAGGGGACGCCGCATGTACTTGCAAGTTCGATACTACACGCGGAGTGGGACAGGCCTGACTATACCCAAAACTGGAATTCGAGACTAAAAAATCTACTACAAAGTTGCTAATGCAATAAAATGATCGTACCATAGTATATTCTTTTTTTCTAAAAACACTCGCTGATGTAATTTATTTATTGGTAATTTTGATTCTATAATTAAAAAAAAAAAATTACATTTTTTTTCACGCTTTTCATTTGTAGCGCTCCCATGAGTTGACATCTAAAACTGACGTAACGTAAACTATTGCTCTGTCTCTTCAAATGCATTACAATGAAAGAGACAAAGCGATAGTTTTCGATAGCGAGGATAGTATTTCAAACTCATGGTAAGGCTACTGATCGGTCGGCGTTTAGATGTAGGACATAGAAGTATCATGCATAGTGAAGATTTATTTGAAATGGGTTTGTGAATATCTTCTTATTATAAACTTGGTAAACCACAGTAGCCAAGAGCCTTAATAACCACACACCCATACAAATCCATTTATTACCCTAAACATAATGGACTGACAAACATCTTACCACAAAAGCCTTCATTCACAGATCACATAATCCTTAATGGTCATTTTGCGAACTTTTTTGCACACACGGACCACTGTGCATCACACTTACCAATAGTAACTCGAGCTCGTTGAAATACAATACTGAACCGACTCTGTTTGCTATTGTTGCACAGTGGTCAACTACTCGACGGATCTGGCAAAAAGTTCTTAGAATTTTTTCGGCTTTATTAGTTTAGTACTATTATTATTTCTCTGTGGTATTATAGGTTTTCGGTTTTGTAAAAGGATTTTATACACATTATTGAGTCGGGGCTTTGGATGTTTAAGGATATTTTGTTAGAAGGCGTTAGTTGTTGAGATTTGTGAAGTGCGGGTTTGTGGGTGTTTGTAGTAGGTACACAATGTGTGATATGAATATCAAAAATGTTTTTGTAGATAGAATGTTTTGAAGTAGGTAGTAGGTATGCTTCGCTAGTTCAACAAAGTGACAATATTTGAGCGACTCAATTTTCATTTTTTTTAAATTTGGGAACTAAAGATTTTAAGTTTCTTGTAACATGTTAAAGCCGATATATAGATTTTGGACAATCGTATTAATTAAACAAATTTACATTTTTTATTATAGTGTGTAGGTTAATACCATTTTATCTAATTTTTTATAAAATACATTTGGTCATTTAAGGCAAGTACTAGGTACTACATTGATTACATCGGTAAAATATATGAAACGAGTTTTTATGTCAGGACACATTGAAATTGTCGGCGTCTTTGTGGTCGCATTTTGTCACATAATTATTACCTTTGATCAGGACAAAAAATCTAAATATCAAATCGTCGATCCTAAGCACAGATAACATTGCACAAAGTCCACCGAAGTACCAGCTTTTGTTATTTTACTTCTTTGTGAAGCTGGGATATTGAGAGTAACATTATACTTTCGGAGAAACGATATTGAGTAGAAAAGTAGTTTGTGTTACTACGTATTTATTTGAATTTACCATACAATGTCATTTAAAAACATAGAAATCTATTTTTTTATGCGATAGTTAGGTGACGAGATGGTAAGCAATCTTAGTGTAAAAGAGAAATCTGCTGCACAAAAAAATATTTTCATTTACCTATGTCCATAAATCAATTCATACAACAATTCATATATTATATTGTCCTGATTCCGTACCATTGTTGTTTATATGCATGATGAGATGCCATCATCTTGTTTTTGTACAAAAAAACTATAATAAATACTTGCGTAATACTTTTTGAACCTTCTTTCTATATCGTGGATCATGGTCCATATTTACCCCGGGCTTCAATTCAAATGGCGTAAAAATAAACCACTTTTTTCTCGTCACAAAGAATAAACATCTCGCTCAGAAATAATTTGTCACATTTGCCCTCCAAAACGACAATTTGTGACAATTAAAAACAGAAAAATACAATTTCATTTGTCGCAAGCAACATATTGGGTGAACGCCTCAAACAAATGTCACCATTCACGACTTTTGCCAACTTTTTAGCGCAAAAGCACATGGGATTTTTTACCTTATTTGTATAGTGGTAAAAGTTGAAAGGGTGTAAATTTATGTTGGTGAAAACGGTCATGTGTGTAGTTTTTTATTCTATTTCCCGTGTTATTGTATTACGAGCTTTATTCAACGCTAACGAGCCTGCGGGGAGTCTGCGGGAGAGAGATGGGGCATGTTTAGAAAGAGTCGGGAGGGTGTTGTTGATGAAATGTTAGATCAGTCTTTGTTAAATAACCCAATGAAAACTGAAGTCTAGTTTTGAAAGTATTATTTATATTAAAAAAAAAACATAAAGATTAAGCATTAGGTCGAATAATTATATTTCTTATCTTTATATTATCTGTGGACGTAAGTAAGATAAAAATATTATGAAACGGACAATTAAACGCTATTTATTTGCTATTTAAGATGTCATTCATTCGTTCGAAGTGATTCATTCGAAGCTGGCTGGAGTGGGCTGGATGAGAGTGGCCGAAAATCGGAAGCGGTGGCGTGCATTAGGGGACACCTATGTTCAGCAGTGGACGAGTGTGGGTTGCTGTTGAATGATGAAGATGTCATTGTGTTTAATTAAATTAAAACCAATAAGTCATTCAGCTTATCAAAATAAAATAAACGTTTATAAAAAAATAGATTTACTACCACTTCTTAGAGTAGAATATTTTTTTTTATTATTTAATAAGTTCATTAGCTATCTTGCTTAACAGTGTCTTTTACGTCAGCTTCATAAACTAAAAAAAGTTAAACATTCCGTTACCATCGTACGATAGAACTGCATCGACAGTTCCAATCAAATCTAGACGTTTGGTTTCCCACCTGGATTCCCAGTCAATTCATCAAAGCAAAAAAGCCGAAGTTACAATATTGACGATTTCCAATCAAGTCTAGACGTTTTATCAATTGTCAGGTTTCCCACCCTGCCAGTAGCATGTCTGCGGGGACATCGTTTTGCGCCTCTGTGGTTTCCTCCACTCAAATTCGTCATTTTTGGTGCCCATTTTTTCTAGCGTAACCACTGTGCAGTGTCTTAATTTTAGCTATTGTTTTTGCTTATATAATGTGGCTGTTTTGTTTCAGATTGCACAGTGGGAATTATTAGATGTAAAATAAGTAGTTGTCGAGAATAATTTATTAGAGCCTTGAATATGGAGTATAATATTTAATACTGTTTTGAATAATAAAAACCGTGGGACAGCCACGCTTCGGCATGAATGGGCCGGCTCGAACGTACCACGGCCTCACAGAAGCCCGGCGTAAAGCAGCGCCGGCGCTGTGTTTTATCGAGTGGATACCGGAGGCCCAATTGTGGAGTTAAAGGTTGGCAGCCTTTTGACTCTACTGGCAATGCAAGTGTCTATGGGCCGTGCCAATCACTTACCTTCAGGTGATCCGTCTGCTCGTCTGCCACCTGTCATACAAAACATAAAGAATGGGGTGAATTTGGAACCACGTAAAACCTGCTACTAAACGTAAAGACTCCTAGCAGATTGGTACAGAGAATAACTTTATTTCCACTTCAACAAACGCTTACAATATCAAATAATACGGACGTTTTTAAAACTAAATCACCAACTGGTTAAAATAACTTCAGCCCCCAGAGCAACCCCCTCAAAAATCTTATTACTTCAATGAACTTTAATGGCATCGTTTTGTATTTAAAATTGAAATTTAAAACAATCTTAGTAACACGGTGGGGTGTCTGCATGCACACGCCATAGCGCGATCAGTGACAGTAAAGTAACTGCACTGTAAATACATAAGTAAGTTCTTTATTGTGGAAACGGGTACATAATTATAAAGATTAAAATATAAAACCTGCCCATTTCCACAAAATAATTACTTACACACAGAAAGGAAAAGGAAAAACGTGTCATGTACTCACGCATGTGCACTAACGGGGAAATACGCCTTTTCGACCACATTAATCCTTGCCTATGACATCAGATTGTCAAACTGTCGAGATCTGTGGTAGAGGCCGCGCGCTTATGTACTCATGCCGGGCAACAACCCTAGCATATGTCAACGAACTCTTCTAAATTCAAAATCAGGCTGAGTCTAACTTCTGTGTGTAATTATTTTGTGCCATTACTGAGCATACAATTTGTACAGTACAGAGCAAATATGTAGGCAGGTGGATATAAGGAGTATACTGTAAGGAATCGTCTGAGGAGTGTACAGTAAGGAAGGTGTAAGGTGTCGTCGATGAATTTTAAGTGCATTATTTACCTAATAAAGAATAAATTGCAAAACCAATAACAAATTATACTGTAAGAAGGCATTCCCTAGCGTCTAAAAAAAGTGGTTTGTTATTATTCCTGTAGATGGCACTATGCATTTTTAGATCGCGCAAGCAGGTCACCAGAATAATGAATTCAAACCACCACCTATCTAGATTCGGGAGTACCAAAATAAAAGCCAGAAAAACAGTAGAAACTGGTGATTTTATTCGTGGTTTCCCAGCATATTACATCTAATTACATAATAAAAAATGTAATAATTAGTAAAACTAGATTTTTTTCACTTATGTAAAAAAAAACAGGTTCTATTAGTGTAACAGGTGTCCATGGGCGACGGTAATCACCTGCCATCAGGCAATCCTAAATCCGAAAAAAATAGTAACTGCACCTACTGCTCTCATTTCACTGTGGCAAGCCCCGTGATTGTATTTAACTAGTCTGTAGGGGGCTTAAGATGTTATCTGCACACAGTGTAAGTACATTACTGAACCTCACAAAGCGACAAATTACACGGGCTTAACTGTACATCAAAAATGGTTTAATAGACCGATTAAAATAGTGTAAGTAACATGAGTAGAGCTATGCTCGGCGTTTCTCTGCGTGATCGAATCCGAAACGAGGTAATCCGGCAGACCAAAGTTATCGACATAGCTCTCCGGATTAGCAAGCTGAAGTGGCAGTGGGCTGGCCATATCTGCCGCAGAACTGACAACCGTTGGGGTAAACGAGTTCTGGAGTGGAGACCGCGTCTTGGTAAACGCAGTGTAGGACGACCTCAGGCCAGATGCAGTGACGATCTGCGCAAGAGGACTGGCTGGAGCTGGATGCGAGTAGCCGAAGATCGATCAAAGTGGCGAGCATTTAGAGAGGCCTATGTCCAGCAGTGGACTGCAACAGGCTGATGATGATGTTGATGATGATGAAGTAACATGAAGTATCAAAAAACCGTAGTTACAATACTGACGATTTCCAATCAAGTCTAGACGTAGTAGGTGGTTGATTTAAAAGTAACTCGGAAAAATAACCCTGTATAACCATATAAAATGTGTCACTCTTTAATCCCCATTTAGGAACAATTCAATCCAAACGAAAAACAACCAGATGTGTTTAGCAAATGTCATCAAAAATCAAAAGTAACCGAATTAAAATTTCAATCAGCACCAAAGTTGAAGGGTTGCCCGAAGCGACTATCACAATAAACGCGTTGGCCGGGACTCGAACCCGCTGCCCACCCGCTGGCGACATCCCGTCTAAAGTTGTTACTACTCCGTCAAGGGTGAAGAGTTCGAGACAAAGTGGTTCCGTATGCAAAAGCCTACATTTTGTTAGCCTACATTGTCCTACTGATGGGCAAAGATAAAAAAATCTATACTATTTATAAAGAGATAACTTCTATAGACAACGACAAGGCTTAGGTAAACCGAAAACACGAAGCGCTTGCGCGATGTAATTGGACACAACACCATCTATTGGTTCATTTCTGAATTACGGTCCCGAAGCGAAGTGAGGGCGGGCCATAGATAAATAAAATTGTCAAATAAATATTATACACCGTTAAATTTTAGTCGTTTAGCAGCAGATACTCTTCACTTTTTATTTGCTATAGGTGGCAAACGAGCCGACGGATCCATCTCATCGCTTATCCATGGGTGGCGACCCATGGACACTTGCAACACCAGTGGTGCCACAAGTGCGCTGCTTACATTTGAACCCCCTTCCCCTGGATTGGGCCTCCGTGTTTCGCTGACTCACGCAGCGAAACACAGCGCATGCACTACTTCACGCCGGTTTTCTGTGAGGTCGTGGTATTACTCCGGTCCAGCCGGCCCATTCATGCCGAAACGTGGCTCTCCCACCGGTTAACTTATAATCAAGGTTTTACTTATATATGGCCAGCGAACAGATTAATTCCCTTATGATAAGTGGTTGCCGCTGGCCATGGGCACCTGAAACACCAATAGAGATACAAAAAAGGGATAAAAGGTTGGCAGCGCACTTGTAACTCCACTGGTGTTGCAGGTGTCCATGAGCGGCGGCAATTGCTTACCATCAGGTGATCCGCCTGCTCGTCTGCTACCTATCACATAAAAAAAGCGCTTCCAATCTTTACACTCCCAAAACAGCAAAGTATGGCTTTTCTCGCCCAATTCCGACGGATCCCCAAGACCACTACAATTGAACAATAGCAAGTTCAAAATCGCGACAGTGGCGCCCCGCCGCGGTAACGACGGTGCGCGGAACTAATGACATGTTCGGGTAGATCGACCAGCTAATCTCAGATATCATGGAACCCTAATTACAGGGTTCATGTGTAAGTAATAACAATGTAAATGAAGTTGTTTTATTTGGAATTATTTTATACTGTGTCATTAAGTATTCGGTGACTGTGTTTAGTTTTCTGCTATTAGCTCGGTGAGGGAAAACAGTGAGGAAATCTGCTCGTTTCTGATTAGTTTCTGAAACGTATAGCCAAGATTCAGAACGTAGGTCTGGTAGGTAATTTCATTTGTTGTCACACAACATAAAGAATTAACCGTGGAAGAGCCACGCTTCCTCATGAATGTGCCGGCTCGACCGGAGTGATACAACGGCCCCATAGAATACCAGCATGAAGCAGCGCCTGTGCTGTGTGTCGTCGAGTTATTGAGGGTAGAGGGTGTTTGCAAATGCAAAATCCGATAGATGGCGTTACATTGACGGCAGGTCCAACAACGGGTGTTGGTTACATTTGACGTATCATGTCAAAATTATGAAGTTACTAGCGGCCGCCCGCGACTGCGTGGAGTTAATTATTGACACTTACCGTCAATTTTGGACAATCCACACAATATATTTTTATAAATTGTAGCCTATGTGTTATTCTGATGTATAAGCTATATTGTGGTGAAGTTTCCTTCAAATCCATTCAGTAGTTTTTACGTGAAAGAGTAACAAACATCCATACATCCATACTTACAAACTTTCGCCTTTATAATAGTAAGTAGGATGTTATGAAACAACCAATATCGTCAAAGTTGAACCTCACGTCTACGTAACGCCATCTATCGGATTTTGCATTTGCAAACACCGTCATTGGGGGGAGGTGACTAAAGGTCCTCAGCTGGAAGGTAGCTTCTATAATTGGTCACCCATCCTGTCCCAAGCCATTTCAATAGTTTCTTGACTACTCCAATTGATGGCCGTAATAGATACACTCTAAGCTGGAAAGTTGCGTTGGCTTCTATAATGTTTATGAACGGTCTCCAACGGCTATTAAACGAGCAACACGTAGAGCACGCACGCTGATTCGATTATCGAGCGAAAAACATCGAGCGCCTCATAAACACGTAATGGACAGGGTTTGCCAGGAGACATTGTCTTTTGACTAAGAGCGAAGGTAGGTAGTTAGTTCAGTAAAAAATAACTTAAGCTTTCAAAATGGGATGTATGTACGTACAGCCACACATCAAAGTATACAAAACCGTCAAATTACTTCAATCGACTCTCATCTTACTGTCATACACATTAGGTTGAATATCCATTGAGGAAATTTGACAGGTTGTGGCAGCCTGATGTGTGGCTGACTGTAGCTACGTTACAATATTAATAAATTCAAACTTCTTATACATTTAAGTACACCCCTTTAACCACGTGTTCTATCAACCATTCTGAACAAAATTTGTTCTGAAACAACTTTTCGAAATTCCTCGAAAATTTTTTCGACTTCCATACAAAATGACCAAGTCACGTGACCAACTTTGTATGGAAAGATGATTTTTTTATGCGAATTTTCCAAAGTCATAGAACAAAATAATGTTGTTTAGAATGGTTGGTAGATCACGTTCTTAAAGGGATGTAAATGTTCACAGATATACTCGGTATATGAGGTGTTATGTTTGAATTTAACCTTGGCTACACGTTTCAGAAACCATACGGCCTCCTGCTATGAACTTACACCACCAATGTCAACTGAAGAGCGACTAACACCCAAAAATATCTCCACAGCTCTCCATATCCCGCGCTAAGTGATGTAAAATGGCAAAAATTGCCAGCCAAATCACCGGCGTTTTTTAATAATTGTTTTATGCCCTAACAAATGACTTTGAAATTGGATCGGGCTCAGAGCGCTTACAAAAATGGATGCTTAATACGATTAGAGCGAGAGGGACGGAGCTACAGCGGGGACAGAGATGGCTGAGAGATGTCTTTGTGTGTTTACGGGAGTTTTTATTGGCAATTTAGTTTTGTTACTTGACAACTATTGGGTGTGCTTGATTGTTTTGGAAATGGACTTTCCATTAGAGATTTTATAGGCTTTTTGTTTATCTTTAGCCCAGTCAATGAAGACCAAAAATTTTCTGTAGGGGAATAAGTCGATAGAACGTTTTATGTTGATGACCTTATGAAGAAAGCCGAAAGGTCCATTTGGTAGTGACCCTACCAAAAGTGAAGATCCCCACCCTGGACAGATATTCATGTGATGAACACTTGTGTTTGTTCAGTCAGGGAGAGCCACGCTTCGGCATGAATGGGCCGGCTCGACTGGAGTGATACCACTGCTTCACAGAAAACCGGCGTGAAGCAGCCCCTGTGCTGTGTTTCGCCGAGTGAGTGAGGGTACCGGAGGCCCACCTGGGGGAAGAGGATAAAAGGTAGCAGCACACTTGTAACTCCACTGGTTGCAAGTGTCCATGAGCGGCGGCAATTGCTTACCATCAGGTGATCCGCCTGCTCGTCTGCTACCTATCACATAAAAAAAAAGTTTTTTTTTCTTTTCTTATGGGATAGTTTGCCGACGACAGAAAGGCCTGGTTGGTAAGCGATAGTGGCCGCCCATAAACACCCGCAACACCAGTGGAGTCACAAGTGCGCTTCCAACATTTTTACCCCCTGTCTCCTGATTGAGCATCCGGTGAGTGAGGGTTCACTCACTAGTTGAAACAGCGCAGTGGCCTTACCATGAGTTTGAAATACTATCCTCGCTATCGAAAACTATCGCTTTGTTTCTTTGATTGTGATGCATTTGAAAGAGACAGAGCAATAGCTGACGTTATGTCAGTTTTCGATGTCAACTCATGGTAGCGCTACAGATGCTGCTTCACGCAGGTCTTCTGTGAGGCCGTGATATCACTCCGTTCGAGCCGGCCCATTCATTTTTTTTTTGTTAGCCCAGGGGAAATGCGTTACGCATACCCGTCCACCGGGGAGCCGGATGCCTAACATCATAGAAGCCTATGTCCAGCTGTGGACGATTGGACGTCTATTGGTTGAAATAATGATGATGAGAAAATGGCGATCCTCGTTCTTTAGATGATCATAAAATAGTCGGTGAAGAGAAGAAATCGCAACTAATTCTGAAAAAATAAGTTCTTAAACTAACAACTTGAGCATTTTCATTAGATTCTGAAAAATCTTTAAAACAAAACTAGTTAAAAATCCACTCAGAACCGACATAGTGTTAAAGAGTATTTAGTTAAGTGTGTGCGAGGGAGAGGGAATATAATTGCGTTTATAACGAAGGAGCGTCTCTCTCTGATTATGAAAGCGTAGACTAATTTGTAGACAATCATAAGACGAAAGAGCTTTCAGGCTGTAACCGTGTAAGACTTTTGGATTGGGCGAGGAATAAATAAATAAATAAATTGAGACAACACATACATTGTACTGGTCCCAAACTAAGGTTTTCCCTTGTACTATGGAAACCAGAAACAACGAAGGAACCACATACACCTAGGTCCCAGACCCAACACAAATATCTGTTTTATCAACAAACATTTGTGTTGATGCGGGAATCGAAAGCCTTTTTAAAGGCATAAAAGAAATGATTTTCTATTGTGTTTGCTCTCTGGACCTTACAACGTTAAGCACCGCCTACGCTGAGTTTTGTCTGTTAAAAAGTTGGCAGCGCACTTGTGACATCACTGGTGAAGCAGATGTCCATGGCAGCTTTCGATGACAATCAGATGATCCATCTGCCCGTCTGCCACATATCACCACATATCACAAAAAGAAATCAACTGTTAAATTTTTTACCCAATGATATTTTATAAGACGGGAGAAGCCCGCCCGGTGTCCCAGCAATATAAAATAATAAAAACCCTATTAAGCTACAACAATAATCTTACCGTGTCCACTGGGGAGTGGGGGGAAGGGGGGGAGGTAATAATTACTAGCGCCTTGTGCCCAAGGAGAAGGCGGGAATCTTATTAAACTGTACCTCTTAACAGTGTCTTAGCAAGTAAGGAAATATCTTAATCATAATGAAGAATTTTCCATTTTTACGTGTTGAAGTGTAGGAATATATAAATACTAGTGGCCCGCCCTCACTTCGCTTCGGGACCGTAATTCAGAAATGAACCAATAGATGGCGCTGTGTCCAATTACATCGCGCAAGCGTTTCGTGTTTTCGGTTTACCTATAAGCCTTGTCGTTGTCTATAGAAGTTATCTCTTTATAAATAGTATAGATATACATAGATTGTGTCATCAATATTTTTCTAATAATTACCCAATTTAAAAGAAACTACGTGATTATTTTACTACGTCGTAGCCTCGTAGCAATTAAGTGCTACGAAAGACTTAATTATCACATACAGCAAGCTATAGCTGGAGACACGAAAGTATAGCGATGACCGTTATTTTGCGCACTTGTAAAAAAGAAGACTTTCTATCAAAATTGGTTTCTGCGCACTCAAGGTCATAACTACACTTTCTTGCCTCGGACTATATATACAACAAGATATACTACCGCAGTCACAGCCATCGATTAACTATGATTGTCACTTAAGAAAAAAAAACCCTTATGTTGACACTCATAAAGACTATCTTTAAGATACCTAATGATCACTCAGGCGGTAGTTACAGCTAAAAAAATACTGTAACTTCTTTTTTGATCATCTATCATCTTGGTTGGACGGATGGTGCATTTGGTAGTGACACTATCTCAGACGCCAAAGGTCGTGGGTTCGATCCCCTCCCTGGGCATACATTAGTGTGATGAACACTTGTGTTTGTTCAGTGTCTGGCTGATATGTATTTAAGTATTATATTTGTGTTTCCTCTGTTGTCTCATATCTGTAACACAAGTGCTTAAGCTACTTAGTACGGACACAAAATAAAGACTCTGACACAGAAGGCTGACTGGCAACTAAGAGCTAAAAATATGTCATGTACTCACGCATGCGCACTAACGGGCAAAAACGCCTTTTCGACCACATTAATCCTAACTTATGACATAAGATTGTCGAACTGTCGAGGTCTGTGGTAGAGGCCACGCGCTTATGTACTCATGCCGGGCAACAACCCTAGCATATGTCAACGAACTCTTCTAAATTCAAAATCAAGGCTAAGTCAGCCTTGTGTGTCAGAGTCTTTATTTTGTGGTACGGAGTCAGATCAATATAAATGAGGTGTTGTGTGAATTTATAAAAAAAAAACAAAATACTCTCTCTGTATGTTTTGAATGAAAATAATACTCCGGCAGCTTTGTGAATGGGTTAGTTAATCCTTTTGCTATTCCATTTAACGCATTTAACAATGTAATTTTGAAAACTACTTTTGAATAAACTGTTATTGAGTTTAATCTCCTGTTACAGGTATGGGAGGTTTAAATAATATTGAAAATTACACTCATAAAGTTAATACTTTATTTGTGACATTTGTGTTGGTGCGGGAATCGAACCCTTGCGTCTCAACCGGGCGCGGCGCTCAAACCACTGGGCTATACGGGTCGTCATATCTATTCGACTGCTCCAAAGTATAAAGTCCTATTTGCAATATGTTTAATATTGGAGATCGGACTTTCTGCTCCAAACAATAAAGGCCGATTTGCAATTTGTTTAACATACGAGATCGGACTTTGTTCTTTGATACTTACCTACTTGACTGCCTCGGTGACGCAGCGGGTAGTGGGTCGCACTTTAAAGCAACGGCTGTGCTGGGGGTCTCAGGTTTGGATCCTGTGGTCGGGCCAAATATCTGTAACTAAGTTTTCTGTTGAGAAATTTAGAGTCAGCCCCGATGTCTAGAAGTTAGTGGTGTTGTCTTGCCTCGCGAAACATATTAAGCCTTTGGTCCTGCGTCCGATCCCTCTTTGGTTGTGTCACACTATGTTCCTATCGAAATATGAAGGTGAGTGAATAGAGAGTGCACCTGTGTTTGCGCACAGACTTGAGCACTATAATATCCTGCATACGTGGCTAGGTGGTTCAGTTAAAGGTTTTATTACGTACCTACTGTTAAGATAAGAATCGAAATAATCTCACAGAAACGCAAACAGTGTTCTTCGGATTATGCTACTTACCGCATAATGGCGGTTAAGTAGTGTTGTGCGTTTGTCGAGTGGCGTATTATCGAATTACGTGCGCAGGAGCGCGAGAGTGACGCAGCATCTAGGCCATTAAGATGTAGCTTATACAGGGTGATATAAACAATAGTGTTTGTTCAGTCTCTGGATGTTCTGTAATAATGTATTTAAGAATTACTATTAACACCCATTTTGATTCAATCTTTTTAAACTTTCGCGTTGCATTATACAAATACTTCATATAACGTCAAGCAGTAAGTGCTAGAATGTACTTATTAAATTTCGTCGCATTTCGTCCGGTTTATATGAACCCCTTTTGATATTTTGGTCTCTTTTTAACCATTCTGAACAACATCTGTTCTATGAGCTTTGGAAATTCGTCGTATTTTTTTTCAACTCGCCATACTTTTATTTGTTTGACCAAGTCACGTATCCAACTTTGTATTAAAATATTTTCTTTATTAGGTATGTATTAGTTTATTAAAATTTTATTTTTTGTCAGCACCAAAGAAATACGCAAACACAAAAAAATTTGATGAAAAATTGTTAAATGTCTCATTTTAATTGAAACTTGTTATTTTTTATGAGGATAAAATTCTTTAAACCTAAATATTCTTAGAACACCATGTATCCAAAAGTATCTGGTAAGACACACATTAAGACCTCGTAACTCTAGACCGAGAGCCGAAGCACAAATTCTCGAACAACTATAATTTCCACCACTCAGCCTGATAGCTTCTGAGTGCCGTGTTTAATTCAATTTTGTGTCATTACCGTTTTAACATCTTGTTTTAGATTTGTATGCAGCTATAATTTAGTTTGCTGGTTGGATCTTGTGTGAACTTTGAAAACAAGGAGTTTCGAGTGATCAAACGGATTAACTAAATGTTTTTTTCTCTTAAATCTTCTTCTATACATATAATAAAAATGTAAAAAAGCTGTGTCTGTACATTGAAGATATTTATCTCAAAATAACTTAGGACGACTAAAAAACAGTAACAGAACATGAATCAATGATTTTTAAAATTTTTGTCTGTCTGTTTGTCTGTTTGTCTGTTTATCTGTTTGTCTGTTTGTCTGTTTGTTCGCGCTAATCTCGGAAACTACTGAACCAATTCGAATGAAACTTTTTTTATTGTATAGCTGTAATATCAGGGCAACTTATAGGATATATTATATTTTGAAGACCAGGCTCCTTGATGTAGAACCACAACAGCCCAGCTAAACTATAAGAGGTAGGTCAATGGCACTTTAACAAAAATTGTTCAGATTGATGAGCATTTTATGATGCCATGAAAAAATCAAAGATCATGGAACATCTGGTTTGGAACTCTAAGAGCCCAGCTCCACTATAACAAATGTGATGAGCATTTTTGGATGAGATCCTATAAGGAAGGATATTCCAAACTTAAACCCCTAATGGAGCGAAAAGGGGGTTCCAAGTTTGTTAAATATAAGTAAATTGTTTGATTCAGAAAAATAAGTAAGTACTCTACTCGTAATAATTTAAAAGAAAATAAACACCCGAATTTAGTAAGCCTTTTTAACCAGGTGTGACACGACCGAAGAGGGATTGAGAGGACCAACAGATTAAATTGCATTGCCAAGGGGTTTAAGACCGCCAACTTCCAGACTTCGGGCTGACACTAAAATGTTTGGTCTGACCCAACACAAATATCTGGTACATCAACAAACATGGTTTGATTTGTGATAGGTGGAAGACAAGCAGATGGATCACCTGTTGTTGGTTAGCTATTGCCGCCGCCCATAGACACCTTGCAACACCAGTTGTGTCACAAGTGCGCTGCCATTCTTTTACCCCCTTTCCCCCCAATTTAGCCTCCGGTACCCTCACGCGCTCGACGAAACACAGCATAGGCGCTGTTTCACGCTGGTCTTCTGTGAGGCCGTGGTATCACTCCGGTCGAGCCAGGCCATTCATTTAATAAAGTAAGATAATCAGTTAGGTACAAATTAACCTTAACTTACCTACCTCACGACTGTTACACAAACATAATTTTTGATGGCGCAGGTAGTATAAAATGCACCATTTTTTCTTCCTTATGTACCCTAAATTTATTAATAATTTTATTAATAATTAACAAAAAAATCCTACTCACTAATTCAAACACCGAAAATGTAAATCACCCTTTTTATTCCACCAATCCTAACTCAACTGGCCCCTACGCAATAATTAAAAAAAAAGTTTACTGACAAATATATCGATAGCTCGTAGCACTCTAAATGCCATAGGGTCCACAAAAATAGCCAAAAAATTAACATCACTAATAAGATGGTATTATTGTAGTGACCAGTGTACGGAGAACTCTCATTTTGTTTGGAATTGAAAGCGAAAAATGTGGTAGCGATGACATGAGCAAATTGTGGATGGGACAACTGATTTCTCAATATACTTTTTATTGCACACAAAACAGAGGTATAAAACTTAAAATCTAGTTATTAAAAGAGTAATGCACAACAAAGGCGGCCTTATCGCTATGAGTGATCTCTTCCAGGCAACCTTTGATCCAGGGAAATGTAGTGTCTGTGGTAAGATGTCTATGGCGGTTGTCAGGGTTACTCTGTTGTGATTATATTTTGTAATGGCCGGTTAACGAAGTTTTCTTTATTTACCCAAAAATACTTCAGGAACCATTTGGCTCTTTATGTGATACTAGCTTTTGCCCGCAGATTCGCTTGCGCCCCCCACTCCCCTGAAATGGGGAGTTAGAAAGGGGCAAAAAGTAGCTGATGTTACTCTCCATCCCTTCAACTATCTCCACTTAAAAAATCACGTCAATTCGTCCCTCCGTATTGTCGTGAAAGAATGACAAACATACAGACAGACACACTTTCCCATTTATAATATTAGTATGGATATGGCAGACGAACAGACGGATCACCTGATGGTAAGCGATGGCCGCTGCCCATAGACACCTTTTTTCCGTTGGGGGTATTTCCTTACGTTGACACACTTTTACTGGCCGGATGGCGCAATGGAAGTGGACCCTGCCTGATACGCCAAAGGTCGTGGGTTCGACCCCCACCCTGGAAAAATATTCGTGAGATGAACACTTGTGTTTGTTCAGTGTTTGGGTGTAATATCATGTATTTAAGTATTATATTTGTGATCCTCTGTTGTCTGATATCTGTAATACAAGTGCTTAAGCTACTTAGTACGGAGTCACTCTCCCACGGTCAAAAATAACGATGTACTTATTCACAACTGGTACACTCATCGGTAAGTTTAAGTTTAGTTTAAAGTAGGTAAATCATATCCTCACTAAACTTTCTCTCACCACCAGACACACAGAGCTCAATCCAAAATGGCCGCTCCACCTTTCAAAGCTATTTAGAGTAGGCAGGTATTAATTTGTATGGTTATAATGATCCTTGTGATGGATTGGATGAGTCAGCGAATATTTCGTGCTTTGTGCAGGACATTGGGCGCTTGAGCGAAAGTGCTCCCAAAGGATTTTTTTAAAGATTTGACGAGCAAATTAGGGTTATTAGTTGACAAATTGGGTTGAAGAGGAAATGAAAACATTGGTTTTTGTGTTAAATATAAGCTTTGAGGTAAGTTGATTGAAAAAAAAAAGATAAAAGCTGTAGAGGATTGGAATAAAATGGACAATGTTTTATACTTGTTATCGAAAATGCGGAATTATTAAACTTAGGTACTAGTTGGCGCAGTGGGTAGCGAATCGTCTTGCTTGGAGCCGAAGGTCTGTCTCTGGATCGGGCCAAAAATTTGTGGCTGAGTTTTTCTGTTCAGAAATTCTCAGTGTCAGCCCGGAGTTTGGAAAATGGCGGTCTTGTATTTTTTTTTTTGATGTGATAGGTAGCAGACGGCCAGCGGGTCACCTGATGGTAAGCAATTGCCGCCGCCCATGTACACATGCAACACCAGTGGAGTCACAAGTGCGCTGCTAACCTTTTATCCCCTTCCCCCCCGATGGGCCTCCAGTACCCTTACTCACTCGGCGAAACACAGCACAGGGGCTGCTTCACGCCGGTTTTCTGTGAGGCAGTGGTATCACTCCGGTCGAGCCGGCCCATTCATGCCGAAGCATGGCTCTCCCACAGTTGTATGTACCCCCGTGTCTAGGAAAGCACGTAAAGATGTTGGTCCTGCGTCTAATTCCACTTCGGTCTGAAGACTGATGTCCTCTTTGCCTACAATAAAAAGTTTTTTTCAAATCCGTTAAGACAGAACTTTTTATTTTTTTATCATAATTATGTAATTTGTATAGGATTACTGTACCTATGCTGATCACAATTATTATTATCCAACATACACTTGAATATCTTCTATACTATTTATAAAGAGATAACTTCTATAGACAACGACAAGGCTTATAGGTAAACCGAAAACACGAAACTCTTGCGCGACGTAATTGGACACAGCGCCATCTATTGTTTCGTTTCTGAATTACGGTCCCGAAACGAAGTGAGGGCGGGCCACTAGTTTTTATAAATTAATATGTGGATAGCGGCGTTGCTTAACATTTAAGTTAGTCGTGATTAACGGTACGTATTTTTTGGCACGTACTTTATAACTGTTTGTTGATCCATACAAAAAAACCGGCCAAGTGCGAGTCGGGCTCGCGCACAAAGGGTTCCGTAGCAGCAAATATAATAAACTTAACCAAAATTACAGTTAAATCAACCTATCTCAAAAACTATAAGAGATACTTTGATCAAACCAAAAATCGTTGAAAGAGTTAATTAGCATGCATCACCTCTATTTTTTTTAGAATTTTATACCCCGTAGTTATAAAAATAGAGGGGGGGGGACATACTTTTTACGACTTTGAGAGCTGATATCTCAAAAACCGTTCACTTTAAGAAAAATGTTTTTTAGAAAACTTTATATCATTTTAAAAGACCTTTCCATTGATACCCCACACGGGTATGTACATCGAAAAAAAAAATTTCATCCCTCAGTTACATGTATGGGGGGCCCCACCCCCAATTCTTTTTTTTACTATTTAGTGTCATATTTTTGTAGCGGTTCATACAACACATATTCCCATCAAATTTCATCACTGTAGTACTTATAGTTTCCGAGTAAATCGGCTGTGACAGACGGACAGACGGACAGACGGACATGACGAAACTATAAGGGTTCCGTTTTTGCCATTTTGGCTACGGAACCCTAAAAAACACTAATATTATCACACTTTAACCGTGTCATTCAATTCAAAGACACAAGAAGTACCTCCGGAACCTATTACCAAGGGTATTCGCAGCCCAGTGCCAGCTCACACAAAGCTGTAATTACGAGCGGTCGCAACAAGATTGCTGCCGGACCATGCCTCATCTCGGCGCAATCGAGTTACTGCAGCGCGACACTGACCACTCTTGCAGCGCCACAGAGCAGCCTAAAGCTGTAGTACGCTCTCAGTAATTATTACTATTGGTACCACCACTTTCTTCTTCTTCGTACGGGCTTTTTCGTAATCAGGCTTTAAGTGTGCCCATTTCACGTGCGGAGGATGAGGTCGTCTTTTCACTCTAACCAGCCAAGTTCTAGGAAACCTGACAGCGCCCTGGCATTGCCGAAAAAATTCGTAGAGACTAACCTAGGTAGGTACACTATACGATAAATATGGCATCTTAAAGCAATGGAGTTACTGCAGCAGACCATTGAACACATTTGCAGCACCACAAACAGCCCAAAGCTGCAGTGCCCTCTTAATAACAGCTACTGAGCAGCTTTCATTACGACTTGTCGGTACAAGATTGCTGCCGGACCATGCCTCATCTCGGCGCAATCGAGTTACTGCAGCGCGACACTGACCACTCTTGCAGCGCCACAGAGCAGCCTAAAGCTGTAGTACGCTCTTAGTAACTAATATTATGCAGCTTACTATTAACATAAGTCCCTAATATTGAAGAATTACACTTTTTTTTGCAGCGTGATTTCCAGCGCCAATGAACAACCAAAAGCTACACTTTTATTACTATTATTATACAGCTTAGATACGATAAATTAATTTAGATGTCATCTTAGAGCAATAGAGTTACTGGTGTCTTTCAGGGGCGTCTTTCCCTTAGGTGCAGGGTGTGCGTTGCACACGGGCGCCGCGGTCCTAGGGGCGCCGAGCGCCCCGGTCCTAGGGGAGCCGCGCGCCCCGGTCCTAGGGGCGCCGGGCGCCGCTCGCAACGGAGCCCCACTCGGCGCGCGCCCGCGCTGGCCGGCCGCCGCGCTTTGATAACCAACGTAAAAAGAACTCCAGTATGCATACATTTTCTGTAGCACCTGGAGCTCTTCTTATATTTGTATTACAGCAAAGCAAGGCGCGCCACGTGTAAATCCGGGGGATCAACCCGATATCACCGGTCGGGGTCAGTCCCCACTTTACCTTACGTGGAGTCTCCGAACCGCAAGACCACGGGACTTCCCACGAAAGTGGGTCGCTCCCTGTTTGCTTAGGGTCCTTAACGGAGACTTTTTTTCTCCCCCCTTTACTAGGGGCGCGTCTGGGCGCTGCCCCCACATTACATGTGGGGGGCTTTTGCGCAGATCGCGCCAAGTCCCGCAATCCAGCGGTAAGCGGCAGCTTCCTGCCTCCCTGTCTTCCCCCTGCCTCCGCATCCAGCGGAGGTGCTCGTGTGGCTGGGATTTCAGGGCCTTACTGGTAAGCCTGCGGGCTCTCTTTCCCTTCCCTGTCGTGCAAACAGCGGGGTATGGGTCTGCGAGGGAGCCCTGCAGGGATCTGCTGGTAGCGCTTGCGTCGCAACCCAGCGGCGTGGGCGTCCATCCGGGGGATTTTCGGTAGGCCGTGGGAGCGGCCCTGGGGGCGTATACGCCCCGTAGTTGGGGAGGTGGTTCGCCCTTTCACGTATTCCGCCACCGTGTCTGGCCGGGAAAAGTCGGAGAGGTTTTAGTGGGTATGCCTCTGGACGGTCTCTGATTAGCAGAGACCCAACCCAAAGGAGAGCCCCACACTACTCGTCGGTCTCCCAACCGACGGGTGTGCATAAGGCGGCGCCGACGTCTGCCCGTTGCACATCGGGCAGGCGGCATTTCCTCTTCGTGACCAAAAAAAAAAAGAACACTTCAAGTCAAGAGAACAATCATGAGCTGGGCAGGTATTCAAAACCGAACTTAACTTCAAATTTAAACTACAAACAATAGAAAAAAATGACAGTACTTGTATGGTAAGTTGATGTGCTGTTAGAGCTGCAGCATCGAAAGTCGCTTAACACGTTAGTACTATGTTAAAGTAATATTGTGTCCGTATCCCTTGGTAAAACTAGGCTTTAGCCAGTAACTTTGACATAGTACTAAAGTGTTAAGCGACTTTCGAAGCTGACTGACTTCTTCTGCTTCTTCAGCAGCATGTATTTGCCCACTGCAGAGCATATGCCTCTCCAATTTCCCTCCACTTCCTTCTGTTGTGGGTCTTCCTGGACCACGCTGCCCCAGCTTGAGCCTTGATATCGTCGGACCATCTGGCAGTTTGTCCGCCAACACTCCTCTTTCCGTCTCTTGGTCTTCATTCAAGAACATCCTTGCTCCACCTCCCAACTCCCCTTCCGCATACATGGCCTGCCCATGCCCACTTTAGTTTAGCGGCTCGGTACCCTACATCTACCACTTTTGTGCGTTCCCGGATGATGGTGTTGCGCACTTTGTCCCGTAAGGATATACCGAGCATGAATATGTTCCATGGCTCTCTGTGCTACTTTGAGTCTACGTATCAGTGTAGCGGTGAGCGGCCAGGTTTCGCAAGCATATGTCATTGTCGGCAGTACCTACACATTGGTTTTGTGGTAGTGTCTTTGATTTGAATACACTTCCCAGAAAGCCGCCCATGACAATTGAACCCGACGGGTGATCTCTGTTTTGAATGGGTTCTTTCCCAGCGTTATCCGTTGTCCCAGGTACACATATTCATTCACTATCTCAAGTTCGTGGCCTTCTAATGCTATGGAAGTTAACCTTGGTCTTGTCCATATTCATTTTTAGGCCTACTTTGAGAGACGCGTGATATAGCTGCTCCATCATTGTCTGCAGTTCTGACGGCGATTCGGACAGAATCACTATATCGTCCGCGTATCGGACGTGATTAAGGTACATGCCGTTGATGTTCATTCCCGTCCCAGTCCAGTGTCTTAAAGACATCTTCCAGCGCACTGTTAAAGAGTTTAGGCGAAATGACATCCCCTTGTCGGACACCTTTCTGGATCGGGATTGGGTTCGTGTTTTCCCTCAGCTGGATGGTCATCGTGGCTGACTTATAAAGATTTTTCAGGATGTGGATGTTTCGTCTATTCGACATCTTTTCAGCGAGGCAGTAACCGCCCAATGTTCTACCGAGTCGAACGCTTTCTCGTAATCAACATATGCCAGATATAATGGTTTGTTGTATTCATGGGCCTTCTGTCTTCGTCTGTGTTATCGGTTGTTCCAAACCCCTTGCGGAAATCGGCTTGTTCTCTGGGTTGATATTGGTCGAGCCTACAGCTTAGTCTTGTAGTGATCACTCTAGAGAAGACTTTGTATACTTGGCTTAGCAGTGATATAGGGCGATAGTTTTTCAACAAGGTATTGTCACCCCTTTTATGAAAAAGTACTACTAAGCTTCGTGTCCATTCCGTGGGAACTACTCCAGTAAATAAAACCTCATTGAACAACAGTCTCAGTTCTTTAATGACCACCGAGCCACCGGCCTTCAGCAACTCTACTGCTATACCATCTTCTCCTGGGGCTTTGTTCTTTTTGAGCCTTTTCAGAGCCTGACGTATCTCATAACTGCTGAATTCCGGTATGTTCGTAGTGGGGCCCATTGCTCTCGAGGATCACCAGTCAATGGCTTGGGGAGTTTAGATCGTTATAGATTACCATAATATTCTTCCGTAATCTCTCTCATATCATTGATATTCGAGGTTGCAGGTTGTTGAGTGGTTCGTCTCAGCTTATTAGGCAGGTTAGTCGCGGATGTTCTTTGAAAAACCTTAAATCCTTTGTTGTTTTCTATAATATTTTGGATTTCCTTTAATGTCTTCTTGCGCTGGTCCCGCTTTAGCTCTTTACCGATCTTTTTGTTGAGTTCGCGGTGTTTTGTAGTATGAAACTCCTCGTCCTTAATATTTCGGCGCTGGACCGAACAAACGACGCTGGATTAAAGATTTTATATGATCTGGTAGATCAGACTATAGTTTTGGGACTTTTGAGAATCCTTTGGCTGCGGTTTCAGTGATGATGTTAACGAACTGGGTGTACTTTGTCTGGACATCGATTTGTTTTCGAAGTTTTGACCGCGCGCTTGCTAGGGGGCGCTAGGGCAATGTTTGCACACGGGCGCCACATGAGCTAGAGACGGCCCTGGTGTCTTTGACCACTTTTGCAGCGCCACAGAGCGGCCCAAAGCTGCAGTACGCTCTTAGAACTATAATTGTACAGCTTACGATAAATATGGCATCTTAAAGCTATGAAATGACTGCAGCAGAGCATTGAACACTTTTGCAGCGCTACAAAGCAACCAAAAGCTGCAGTGCCCTCTTAGTAACAGCTACTAAGCAACTGTACAATAAATATAAATGTCATCTTAGAGCAATAGAGTTACAGGTGTCTTTGACCACTCTTGCAGCGCCACAGAGCAGCCTAAAGCTGCAGTACGCTCTTAGTAACTAATATTTACAGTTTACGGTAATATCGCATCATAAAGCTATGGAATTACTGCAGCAAAACCTTGAACACTTTTGCAGCGTCACAAACAGCCCAAAGCTGCAGTGCCCTCTTAATAACAGCTACTGAGCAGCTTTAATTACGACTTGTCGGTACAAGATTGCTGCCGGACCATGCCTCATCTCGGCGCAATCGAGTTACTGCAGCGCGACACTGACCACTCTTGCAGCGCCACAGAGCAGCCTAATGCTGTAGATCGCTCTTAGTAACTAATATTATACAGCTTATGATACATATGGCATCTTAAAGCTATGAAGATACTGGAGCAGAACCCTGAACACTTTTGCAGCGCCACAAATCAATCGAAAGCTGCAGTGGCCTCTTAGTAACAGCTACTAAGCAACTGTAATTACGAGCGGTCGCAACAAGATTGCTGCCGGACCATGCCTCATCTCGGCGCAATCGAGTTACTGCAGCGCGACACTGACCACTCTTGCAGCGCCACAGAGCAGCCTAAAGCTGTAGTACGCTGTTAGTAACTCATATTATCCAGCTTACGATAAATATGGCATCTTAAAGCTATGAAATTACTGCAGCAGATCATTGAACACTTTTGCAGCGCCACAAAGCAACCCAAAGTTGCTGTGCCCTCTTAGTAACAGCTACTAAGCAGCTGAACAAATAATATAAATGTCATCTTAGAGCAATAGAGTTACTGGTGTCTTTGACCACTCTTGCAGCGCCACAGAGCAGCCCAAAGCTGCAGTACGCTCTTGGTAACTAATCTTATCCAGCTTACGATAAATATGGCATCCTAAAGCTATGAAATTACTGCAGCAGAACATTGAACACTTTTACAGCGCCACAGTGCAACCTAAAACTGCAGTGCCCTCTTAGTAACAGCTACTAAGCAGCTGTACAATAAATATAAATGTCATCTTAGAGCAATAGAGTTACTGGTGTCTTTGACCACTCTTGCAGTGCCACAGAGCAGCCCAAAGCTGCAGTACGCTCTTAGAACTAATATTATACGGCTTACGATAAATATGGTTAAATCTGCTGCAGTAGTTTCATAGCTTTAAGATGTTAAAGCTATATCAGAACATTGAACACTTTTACAGCGCCACAGTACAACCCAAAGCTGCAGTGCCCTCTTCGTGACAGCTACTGAGGAGTTTATGATAAGTATGCCAATTTAAAACAATCAGGAGTTACTAGTGTGCGATATTGGCCTCTTGTAGCGTCAAAGAGTTTTAAACCTGTAGAATGCTTTTAGTCGTCTTAGCGTTAAATCTTGCTTCTGTCGATTATTCTGTTAGTTGGTTGATATTGTAGAGAGGTTATAGGAATGCGTGTCATGTCTTACTTGACCAGATTTTGCGTATCTTCTACCCAGAAATCCCAGCGGTAGTGGCATGGCCAGACATTTGTTGCCCAAGTAGTAGGTCCCGTAGAACATACTACTCCACTGACTCATCGACCCGTTACGAGTCTTGGCCTCCGAAACAAGAGAACGCCACTTTGGTTGATCCTGCACGACTTGTTGCAGAGCATACAACATTGTTAATACTTTCAGATTACCTAGTTTGGGTGCTATTGTTAACTCTTTTTGTTACGTTACATTATTGGTAATAAACGTTTTTTAAATTTTATCATTTATGTTCGACCACGTGCGTAAAACATGACATTACGTGACATTACATGACACTACGAATATATTTCCGCAGTCCAGCTATATCAGCCTTTAAACTGTCGCACTGCAGGGCAAAGGCCTCCATCATAGATATCAAGTCCTCGTAATACTGATTATTTTCATCATCGCTCACCCATCAAAGCCACTACGAACATATTTCCGCAGTCTCTGTTATAACACTACTCTGTCACTGGACACGTTATCACAAGACGTGGAACAACTAACTGACCGCTTCATCCCCCCTCCCCCCACACCTGCCAAGTCTTGGGAATAATGTCGCAATCAAACTGGGGAACTGCCCATTTCACTAATAATAACCATGTTTACATAGTAAGGGATAAACGGCCAGAAGAAGTTTGTCTAAGGACTCATGACAAAATTAGATAGAGTATCTGTGAACATTAACATCCGTTTAACCACGTGTTCCACCAATCATTCTAAACAACATTCATTTTAAGTAAGTATATCTTTTGAAAATTCGCATAAAGAAAATCATCTTTTCATACAAAATTGATGAATTGAAAATTCGCATAAAGAAAATCATCTTTTCATACAAAATTGATGAAAAGTGACTTGGTCATTTTGATGGGGAGTCGAAAATTTTTTCGAAGAATTTCGAAAAGTTGTTGAAAACATTTGTTTGAACACGTGGAACACGCAAGTTTCTTGTGTGCGCGTCTAGTAAATTTTCTTTGGTAGCTATATCAAATGTTTCGTTTATGTATGGTTTTATAATAAAAGTTTGTGTAAAATGTATGGGTACTTCAAATATATAATTATTTTTATAATATTATAAACTTTAAAAATGGACTTGCCCATGAAACTTTGAATGCTCACAAAACCAGCTAGACGTTATATTTTTAACTGAAAATTTAGGCTATTGGTTCTTATTTACCAATATTTTGGTAAAGTATCAATATTTTTTACTATATTGAGATTAGTCAAATACCCTATCCGTATTAGGCAAACGTGGTTTTGTTTTTGTCAGTTTGTGGTAACCTGTTACGTAGCTGACTGTACCTATACTATAGGTTTTTTTTTTCACCATAGTTGACCAAATTAATAGTAGGTTCTTAAGTACTATTAGAAAACAGTAATCTTCGTCAACATAATAATTAGCTTTTTTGCACAATAAAAGTAAAAGCTTTTAAGCTCGTGCCGTCATTTCGCAAAAAATCCTTTGTATCCATTTTAGAGGTGATGTTATGATAACCATCTCCCACTTAAGTGGTTAACGATATTAGATTTAATATCGAAATATTGTTAGTAGCCTGAATTTGTGGTATCATCTTTTTTTATGTAAAGTAAAATAGTATCAGCCTGTATACTGTGACAGTATTACTGTCCCACTGCAGGGCAAAGGCCTCCATCATAGAAATCAAGTCATCGCTACTATAGTCAAGGGCCGGCTTGACCGGAGTGATACCACTGCCTCATAGAAAACCGGCGTGAAGCAGCTCCTGTGCTGTGTTTCGCCGAGTGAGTGAGGGTACCGGCGGCCCATCGGGGGGGAAGGGGATAAAAGGTTAGCAGCGCACTTGTGACTCCACTGGTGTTGCATGTGTCCATGGGCGGCGGCAATTGCTTACCATCAGGTGATCCGCCTGCTCGTCTGCTACCTATCACATAAAAAAAAAGCTCAAGTGGTAATGGGCAGGGCACAATGCTAGCAAAACTGATGGCTGATAACTTCAGAGATGACGATGAAATCCTTTAGACAACGACAAGACTTATAGGTGAACCGAAACACTTGCGTGATTTAATCAATACTCAGCGCCATCTATTATTACAATCTGAAACTAATGTACCACTAGTCAGTTCTGAGGCAGACATAATTAATATCCAATTTTATTAAACCCTTTTTCCCTCAAAACTGGTGTCCCCACCGCGCTTGTCCCAACAGTGTGACCACAAAACGTCAGCGAGCGGGATTAGGGAGACAAACCTTTGAGTTAATTAATAACGTAGATTGCCGGTGAGCCATTAAATGTTGGACGCCGCGGGCGGTATGGGGTGTCTCTACTATGGAATTCTGTGGGATAAAGAAATAGAAATAGAAATAGAAAAAATCTTTATTCAAGTTAGGTCCATATAGAACACTTATGAATGTCAAAACATAGATAGATAGATACTCTTTATTGCACAACACATTACAGAACTTAATGCTAATAGTAATTTACAAATACAATATCGGCGGCCTTATCGCTAATAGCGATCTCTTCCAGACAAGCTTTGGGTAGAGGAATAATGCAGCGAATTAACAAGGGGTAAGGCAGATAATAGAATCTACCACTACAAAGTACAAAGAATAGTCACAAGAATGTATGTCACATAAAAATAATTTATTTTTATTTTTCTCCTATAAAGCTACACAATCTACAAATTCCATCCATGAATTTAGAATTAATCCAAATTTATCTACTCGTACATATTAGTTTTTTCTACATTATAGGTGGCAGACAAGCAAACGGATGACCTGATGGTATGTTCATGAGCGGCGGTGTTTACTTACCAGCAGGTGACCCGCTAGCTCGTTTACCGCCTCTAGTAGGTATTAAAAAAACTTAGGTACAACTTAGTTAATCAACGACTCTGAGTGCAGCAGAATGTCTTTATTGTATAAACATGTGGTTACAAAGTTGACATTAGGTATTTATTAGGTATTAAATACTTTATTCTTTATGAGAACTGATGGCAAGCGATTGCCGCCGCCCGTAGACACCTGCAACACCAGTAGAGTCACAAGTGCGCTGCCAACCTTTATTCCCCTTTCCCCCAATTTAACTAACTTCTTAAAATGGATGCATTTTTCAAAGTCAAAGTCTTTATTGCATAAACACGTGGTTACAAAGATGACATTTTTATGTAAGTATTAAGTAGTTTTAGTCCTAAACAATGAGTAATGTCTTGTCTCCCTACCGCACCTGCCGGTGAAGCGCTTTGATCTCCCGCTATCCTTTATCCGCCGCGCACAAATCCTCGCTAATCATCAGCTACCCGCAAACACAACCGGTCCACCACTCTGTTACGTTGATTAGCAAAAATCAGGAGACTGACATTTTACTATACTAAAGTAACAACAACAACTACCAGTAACAATAACAACAGCAACCAGTAACAATAACAACGACAACCAGTAACAATAACAACCAGTAACAATAAAAACAACATGTAACATGTGTTTAACTGTGGGACAACCACGCTTCGGCATGAATGGGTCGGCTCGACCGGAGTGATACCACTGCCTCACAGAAAACCGGCGTGAAGCAGCCCCTGTGCTGTGTTTCGGTGAGTGAGTGGGGGTACCGGAGGCCCACCCGGGGGGGAAAGGGATAAAAGGTTGGCAGCGCACTTGTAACTCCACTGGTTTTGCAAGTGTCCGTGGGCGGTGGCAATTGCTTGCCATCGGGTGATCCGCCTGCTCGTCTGCTACTATCACATAAAAAAAAAATGTAACAATAACAACAGACAACAGTACAAGCGTGGTGATTAAGCCTAATCCCATCATAGTAGAGGGGACTTGATTTCTAAGATGGAGGCCTTTGCCTTGCAGTGGGACAGTAATATACTTTTTAGGTTGGTATTCATTACTTTATATACTAAAGTACATTGTAGCACTTAATTATGAATATAATATTAATACTATTTATAAGCATAAATTACAGAACAACTACAAGCAGGTACAAAATCTTAAAACCAATGACGGTGTAATAACAAAAGGCAGTCCTATGGTTAAGCTAACCAAAACTATTAAACAAAACGAAGTGAGGTTAAAAGACAACAATAATTTACAAACAACCACAACTTTCGTGTGCTCAATGAGCTGGCTCCCGATTGTTCGAGCACTTGGGCTGGGGACAATAGGCAGTGGCGTGATAGAAAGAGGCCTATACTCAGCAGTGGGTGGATGTGGGCTGATATGATGATGATGATGATAATGACAGTGGGAGCTATCGTGTGTGATAAATCCGCTAGACGGCGTACCGTAGAACTGAGGTTATTTTTGGTGTGAGACGTCAAAATGTCATAAAACAACCAATGACATTGCAGTTGGAGCACAGTGTAATAGTACGCCACCTGGCGCATTTTTCATACGCCATAGCCCCCATTACCTTACCCAACATACTTTTTGTCAAAATTCAATGCCCTAGTCACAAGGATATCTACACAAATTGTCATCATCCCATACTCGTCCACTGCTGGACATGGGTCTCCCCTAATGCACGCCACCGCTCCGATTTTCGGCCACTCTCATCCAGCCCACAGCCAGCCGTCGAATGTCATCATCCCATCTTGTCGCAGGGCGTCCAACACTACGCTTACCGACACAAATTGTATTTGGAGTAAAAACTCCAATAGTTCCATTAACATTTGCAAACGACAAAGCCATCCGCTCGGTCCAGCCTCCCTAGGCTAGCCCTTTCGGAACTAACCCCCCCCCCCCCCCCCTGGGGGAGGGGGCTCAAAACCAATCAATGTTGGTTAATTGCCGTTTTAATGCTGCCTCATTCAACAATTACAGAGGTCGCTGTCAACTCGCAGGTGTGTAGGGGTGGGATAAGCGCTTATATCGACAGTCGATAATACGATTTCGGACATTTGCGTTCAAATATTAAAGCGTGAGCAGTATGTGCTAATACAGAATACAGGGTCTCCCTAACCACGTCTCCTACCATTTTGAACAATACTTGTTCTGCGACTTTTCGAAAGTCGTCTATAATTTTTTCGACTTTGCTTACAAAACGAACACATGACTGACTTGTATACTAGTATATTATAATTATCACCTATCTTAGGTACTGTCCTACCGAAAGGCAAAAGCCTTCATCATAGAAATCAAGTCAAAGCTACTACTTATAACGGAATTAGGCATAATCACCATGCTTTCCTAATGCGGATTGTATAAAAATGTTGTCTATTTTTTCATGAAAATTTCTAAAATCAAAATAACGAATGTTGTTTAGATTAGTTGGTAGAAGTACGTGGTTAAAGGGATATAATGTTCACACGTCAGACATAATGTATCTAGAACTGTTAGTACCTACTTACTATTCTAAGATACACGTATAATCCCGCTTATATTTATATTTGGAGAGTTGATAGTGTTATTTTTAAAGTGATACTAGAGTAATGGCTCATTTTAGAAAGAAACAAAAGGCTTTTTCCAGTTTTAAACTTTAATATCTTATCGATAAAAATACCAACATGCCCCATCCCTAGAGCACAAATTGTTATATGGTCGCCGGATTAGCGCCCTCCCCCCACTTAGCCCAATCAATCTTCTAGCTCGGTTAATTTAACGATGGATTCGCAATTAACGATCGTTATTATATCATCGGCTTTGACGAGACTGAGCGATGATTAGAAGACTTTGGTAATGAAAACTTAAGGCGGTGTTTAGATTGGTAGGGGTAATTGGAAATTTCGAGTTGTTTTTAACGCTTAAACGAACGAATTTGGTTGGGGGGGATAAAAATGAACAATATTTTTGGTTAGGTATAGAGAAAATCTCTAATATGATAAGGACGGTTACATGGTTGAAGAGACACTTTTGACATTATTGGCTTGGATGGTCCAGGACCCCAACTCTAGTGATTTTGGATATGAAAAACACGGCGGAATATCGCATGAAAATACACCTACATAAAAAGTAAGTTATTGCGATATATTTCTATCTTTGATAAATATTACATGCACGAAAATCGGGGGCTACCTACCATAGCCTCAAAAAACTGGCATGAAGAAGCGCCTGGGACGGATCAGACCGTCGGGACGGAACCCTTATAAGTTTGTCATGCCCTTACGTCACAGCCACTTTAATTTCCGAAACTATAAGATACTAGTGGCCCGCCCTCACTTTGTTTCGGAACTCTACCAACAGATGGCGCTGGGCATCGAATACATCGCGCAAGCGTTTTACGTTTTCGGTTTAGCTATAAAGATTGTGGTTGTCTACAGATTTACCTCTATATAAATAGTATTGATGATAAAATACAAATAAATAAAACACTGTAAAACCTAAGTAGAAAAATCTTACTATGTCCAGAAAACCCTTTCTTTGATATTAAAACAGATTATTTAGGTCGGATATTAAACTCTATGTCCACCGAGAGATTGTATCGAAAATCCATTACTTCCATCCACTTCTACTTTAGGTTAATTAATATCCAGTGCCGTGGAAAAAATTGAAACTTTATTGACGGTAAAAAACTTAACAGCGCATCGAAATTGAATGATTTTAAATAGGACAGGTACTACGTAAAATAGTCCAAGAGATAGTAACGTAGATAAAATACTTTTTGAGCTGCGCACACAGATCTGTAGCGGGTGAATAAGTTATTGCATTGTAATTTAATAGGATACCTATTTGAATATTTTTTTATGTGTTTAATCAAAAAACCCCTCAATTTCTAAATCAATTGTTGAAAAAATTTCTTGATTCTGATTTGAATTACCTAAGACATCACAACTTTAAGAGCACATATTTTGGGCAACCCCAAAAACGCTCTATACTATAATGGCTACTGTCGAGTGACGTCATACGCTAGTATCTTGTATGTGCGTCTTGTAAATTTTGTTCGGTAGCAATATCAAATGTTTCGTTTAAGTAAATAGTTTTATAATAAAAGTTGGTGTAAAATGTATGGGTAGTTCAATGATATAATTTGACAGGTTGTAGTAACCTGATGTAGCTGACTGCATGGTACGTAATCCTTACACCACTTACAACCACTTTTGCCCAGATAAGCTTCAATTTAGTAGGATTAACATTGTCTATGCTATGGATCTCAATTGGCCCGAAATAAATGAATTTAATTTTTTTAATTGTCGCATGTCCCTTAAACTAGCCAGTGCATTCGATTGCATAGCGTGTTTCAATCTAGGTATGGTTTTGGGCTAATTGTCCGGTCGCTGTGGCATGAAATATGCAGAGGACGACGCAATCAGGTAAGTGCATTGCTGCATTTGTGATTAGTGGGCGGTCCTAAAGGGAACTCGACATTGCAACTAATTTACGGTGATTAAAAAAATGCATCGGAATTATGTTTTATTGTTTTTACTTTGTAAGGAAATAAATAAATAAATAATTTCATACAACATTATGCCGTACTGACTGTCAGCATTCAGAGACGTCATTTAATCTTAATCTCAATATTAATTTTATTAAGTATGGGGTAGTCTTGATACGTCGCTAAATTATTAAAAAAAAGAATAGTTCGTATTTTTTCCTGATGTCTTCAACTGTTTTTTGAGAATATGCAAATATTTTTTTGTTTATTTTTTTAGACGGTGATTTAAATAAATTAAGTTCATAAATTATTATTAGAAGTATCTAAATACCTACTAATAATAATAATAATACCTTAATTTATTAAGTTTACTAATTACCTGACTAACTGACTAGGTAACTAATTACCTGATCGAAATTTGCAATAAAAATATTTTTTGTACGTACTTTTAAAATAATTCCCAATTCCTTTTCAGTACTACCTTTTCAGAAATGTATACCCACTTATAGATCTAAGTATACCATTTTTTTCCTTAAAAGTGATAGAATGGAATTACTCTACCATCTCGAAATTAATATTCAACCTTCATCAATAAATCCACAGCCTAATTACCACTAATCGGAAACAAGTTCCTACATAATCTATTTAACTAGTTCAAAAAGCTGCCAACATGTTATTCCTAAAGTTAACCCCAGTGGCAAACAATCACAGCGCGAGCGGACAAAAGAAACCCGTCGACAAAAGATGCCGCGAAAAGAAAAAAAGCGAAAACCCCGTCACGATTGGTCGATCGATGGGTGACGTCACCGCGCTCCGCCCCCTGGATACCGTCTCCGCACCTGAGATGAGAGCGAGTGAGATCTGTGTAAGTGCGAATAAGACAAAATTATATTGACGTTGCCGCCTTCAATTCCATAAAAACCTAACCTCACCCATTTCCACATCCAAAATTACACTTTATCCTGTTGTATTAGAGTTTAAATTTGATTAGGTTGTGGAGTGGTTTAAGCTGAGAGAGACATGATAGAGTGGTCAGTTGGAAAAGCTGTTATTGTTTGGTTACGGGTTAACCGATTTGGTTAAATTTGTGTGTTAACAGGCAGATGTCCGGTGCTTCTCTATCTCACTCACACATATGCGCACCAGATGAGACAAATAGCCCTTGATTGGCTGCGTATTGATTAGTTTGATTAATTTGAATTGAGTTTATTAGCATTTGCGTAATTGGGAGTTGTACAAATTTGTATTCACTTTATTAACTTTTCGTTTTCAATTTAAATATCTTTGAATTTAATTATCAGGTGAATTAAATTAATTTTCATTTCATTTGGAAATTGTCTCTACAAATAACTTTATATGCGTAAAAATAAAATAGGAAAATCAAAGGTTTTGTCGAACCTCTTTAACGTAAAACAAAAATAGAAAAGTAACAAGTAATTTGGATCCCTCAAAGAGCCTAACACTTCTAACCCGTCTCCACTAACACCTCGCACAATCGACCCAATCAGAACTTAAAAAAACTATTCACCCATCAATAAGAAACTCCGAGGGGAAAATGCTAATACGCCGCTTCTTGCTTCTTACCAAACAAAATCACATCGCGACCCCAAATTTCGCACTTTCAATGGGCAATTTTGCTCACCCCCTCTCTTTGGCCCCGCCCCTTTCCCTTCCCAAAGCCGTTGTTTGGCTTCGCGTCAGTCGGTGACGCGTGCCGGTGGAAGATGGACGCGCCGGAGGAACGTTACTATGGCAACCAGACGCCAGACCGGTCGGAGACGAATAGCCCTCGTTCTCAGATGAGCAGTCCAAACTCAACATCTTCGATAAACGTGACGGAACCATTGTCGCTCCAGCATCAGCAGAATTTAGGAAACGTTGAATAGAATGGGGATGTTCTTCCACGCGCAGCAGATGCATTTGAACCAGAGTTTTGAGTCGGTGAAGTCGAGGTTAGGTTTGACTCAAGTGGCGAGTGTGAGCTCGGGCCCCAGGCACACGATAGATGCGATTCTGGGCCTGAGCGGGGGGCGGGGCAGAGTGAGTGAGTTCGAGCAGAGGGGCGAGAGGGAGTGTGAGCCTGTGCCGGTGTCGCCGGGAGCTGTGGAGAGTGCTGGTGAGTTTTTGAACTCAATAAATACCTTACAGACTATAGTTGCCTTTTTAAAATTAATTTAAAATTCTAAATTTAAAGCTCTTCTGTCGTAGAATTCCGTTACAACAGCATGAACGCGTCGCGTAGTTTTAAAAGTGTCGCCGCTAATGAGTGCTTTATTTGTAAAAGAGCGCTAATTAATATTTTTGGATTTAGGACCAATTACTTATTTATCAACCGTCACTGGTCAGCGGTCAAAAAGCAAAATGTAGTATTTTATTGCATGTTTGAAATTGAAAATATCTGTAGGTGTAAAACTACTAATGAGAGCGCTGTTGGGATCATTATCAAACGCTTTAATGTAGCTGTCTACATTAATAATTTCTGAATTCAAACAACTAATATACATGAAATTAGATAAAGCGTATCTTTTAGGATGCCAAAAACCACCATATGACATACAAGGACTTACATAAGTAGAATGGAAAGGTAGTTCTGTTTTAAACAATAAAATACTTTTAATTTGATTTAGTAGAAATCATGTATAAAATTCGGCAAATTAAATTACTGCTTGATGATTGAGTACCTACCTATAAATAGGTATAAAAAAAATTAGTCCGTCTAAATTATAATTAAAACATGTAATATTAACACAAACGTAATTTTAACGCCTATTTTGTTTACTTTTATTAAGATATTATTCCATAAATCAATTACCTACACTCAATTTTTTTTGTAAAATTAACTGTATTATTATTAATAACGTTTTAAAATAAACCTACACATTTGTTTGAAATTAACGTTATGAAATAATAAATTATTATTTTATATTATTACCGTAATAAGAATTACTATCCTGTTTCATTATCGCGTTTGCGAAGAGAGAGGCGTATCTCCATTGCGCCCGCCCAGCGCTCGCGCCCGCCCGCCGGCCGACGGCCGACGGGTCATCATCTCTCTTGGGACACCCAGTGTGTCTGCCTAGTGGATTAGGTTAGGTTTAACTTATAATAACGATAAACTAAAATAATAAAGATAAATTATCTTTATAAAATGATAAAGATAATTTATTCGGTCAAACATGTGTTGTATCATTCATTACGGTGTGCCAATTAGGTATATGTATATTAATATTAAATTGTTTTACAGTGTTTGTAATTGTAAAGAAAATTATAATATCATGTTTTTTTTCTATATTAAACAATAAAAAAATTAAAATATTTAGGTAGCGCATTTGTGACTCCGCTTTATTGCCATTGGGTGTCAGTGGGGCCGCAATTGCTTACCATAAGGTGATCCGTCTACTTGTCTGTCTACCTACGAATGAAATAAAAAGTATTAGGCATTATTATTCTCCGTTTTTTACATTGGCTCACCTCAGACTGATGATAAGCAAGACAGCCACGTTTCAGTTTACGGACGCGATGGCACGGCATCGCGTCCTTAATCATCTTCTTTAAAAAAAGTTTTTTTTGTTTAAATTTCTTGTACGAATAAATAAACTGATATTTATAAAATATTAAATGAGATGATTAGTTTTTCTTGATAAAGTTTAAGTGTTTTTAGGGTTCAGTTCCTACCTTTTGAACGAATAAAAACGGGACTCGCTCGAGCCCTGAGTTATCCATACCTAAAGACCGATGGTATTTCATATTTAAGTTATATTTTTATATATTTATTTAAGGTAAAATTATACCCCCCACTTCCCTAAAATGGGGCATGTAGAAAGATAGAAAGGGTAGGGTAAGGGATAGAAAGGGGCAAACTGTGTTTTAACTGTGGGAGAGCCACGCTTTGGCATGAATGGGCCGGCCCGACCGGAGTGATACCACTGCCTCACAGAAAACCGGCGTGAAGCAGCCCCTGTGCTGTGTTTCGCCGAGTGAGTGAGGGTACCGGAGGCCCACTCGGGGGGAAGGGGATAAAAGGTTTGCAGCGCACTTGTAACTCCACTGGTGTTGCAAGTGTCCATGGGCGGCGGCAATTGCTTACCATCAGGTGATCCGCCTGCTTGCCTGCTACCTATCACATAAAAAAAAAGTAAGTAGCTTATGTAGTAACATAGTTGATGATAGTTGAAGGGATGGAGAGTACTCCATCCCTTCAACTATCTTCACTTAAAAACACGTCAAATCGTCGCTCCGTTTAGCCGTGAAAGAAAGACAAACATACAGACAGACAGACACACTTTCCCATTTATGATATTAGCATGGATGAACAACTATTGTAATTTAAATATATCAACCCCTAGGTTGTGACCTATCACGTACCTACTTCAGAAAATTTAAAAGTTCGAGAAGGTAAAGAACTCTAAAAAAAATTTTGTTTGTTCTCCTCTGAAATGAACAATGAAAAGTTAATTAATTTGTGAACGAAACAATTATACCTGTAGTTGCCTGAGGCCGGAATTACAATTAATTGTTTTTAGCTCTGTGGTTTCATTTAAACAAATATAATTGTTTTTTGCGCTCTCTAAATGAAACAAATGAATGCGGTAGGTGCAAAAGAAAAATCTCGTAGAAAGTTATACTTAGTTTACATATTTGTAAATAATATTATCTATAAAGTAGTAGTTTATTATGTGTACGTACATACATGTATACGACCCGTGAAGACGACTAAAATGTTCTTTTATCGAAAAAAAAACCACTTTATTTTCTTCCCAATTGTTAAAAGATGGCGGCCATTTTGATTTTTATTGCTAAGTACTGAGTCCGGGTGGGTTCGGCGGTTAAATGGAAATATTTTATTTTTTTAGTTCATTCGAATTCTTTTACCTAAAAGTTGCCTGGAATCAATGTGTGTTGTGAAGGACCAAAACTGGGTGTAGTTCAGCAACACTATCGGAGGCTTCAATTCGGTAGAAAAGGGAAAGTAAGCAGCGCAATCTATGCCTCCACTGCTGTTGCGGGTGATCTTTGCTTACCATCAGGTGGTCTGTCTGCCTCCAATCACATAAAAAATATTTACTCAACAATACCATTAACATACTAAAATTTGTATTACCTTGGCTCATAACGTTAATACAATTATTATAATAAGCTCGAGCGAAAGCTGCTAAAAAGCTCTGCCAAAAAGCCTTCACTCACGCCCACAACATATACATATGCAATTAACATACCTACATATCACGGCATGTTAGCAATTATCATAATCAACTTGTAATGTATATGGGCATGGTAAATTAGGAGCCAAGTGGTTTAATTAATCATGTACATAAGTTTAATGTTGTATGTTTTTTTCGAAAAGTAGGTTAAAATTAATACCTACTCGTATGTTGGTACTTTTAAGAGATGTGCTTATCTCTTAAAGTGCAGTTAAATTTTAATTCGATTATTTAAAAAAGGTGTTAAACTGCTCTTAAAGATTATTATTTCTAATACTTAAGGTAAACTTAAATTATTTACCTACTGCATTAAAATAGTATGTTTACAATAATTGACAAATCTGAACAATTTTATCACAACTTGACTCAGTCTCCCCTACAAGCACTTAATATACATAAATCTATTAGTTTAGTTCTCAATATAAGATGATAAAATCAGACATAACTCTTAGAAGCTGTTCAATTAATTCAAATTAAATCCATTAACTAATTTGTTCTCAACAAGTCATATTTCCCAACCGGATACAATCTAGCTAGATCACCGATCGATAAATCTATCTAATGGCGGATCATTGATCAATGTACAATAATTTCACAATGGATTAGTGGTTAGAAAGCTGCGTTGACGTGCAATATCCGGAGTTCGACTTTTTTTAAACTTTGTTAATAGTTACCCGTGCAATGATTGTAGATTAGGTACAATGAGTTGTAGGTAAACTTAGTTATTATAGAAAGTATGCACTTAAAAGATGATTTTGTTTTTATGTTAATAAGTAAGTACAATTGTTGGAAAAAGTTGGAAGAAAATGACGACCCGTTTAGCGCAATGGTTTGAGCGCCGGTTGAGACGTAAAGAGTCGCGGGTTCGATTCCCGCACCAACACAAATGTTTGTTGATGAAACAGATATTTGTGTTTGGTCTGGGTGTTTGTAGTACCTTCGTTGTTTCTGGTTTCCATAGCACAAGGGAACACCTTAGTTTGGGGCCTGGACAATGTATGTGATGTTGTTTCAATTTATTTATTTATTATTTAATTTTATTTTTGATATTCTTTTCGTTCATCAGGTTATTATAATCGCAAAATTTCATTAATTGATATTCAAACAAAGCTGTTCAAAAAATAATACAGATTTGTATACAGTGATACTGTGTAGGTTTACGTGATTGTAAGCGATTGCCGCCGCCCATAGACACTTGCAACACCAGTAGAGTCACAAATGACGAAGCACAGCACAAGCGTTGTTTTATGGTATGGCCGTGGTATCACTCTGATCGAGCCGGCCCATTCATGCCGAAGCGTGGCTCTCCCGCGGTTTAAAATCCTCCACGCGCGTGCGCATCTCGCTCTTCGCCAGTTTTCTTTAGCACTGACCCTCTGTAATACAAGGATCTTATTAGCAGCTATAACACTAATTTATACCTTTACTCCCAAATATATTTTTAAACAGTTGGTAATTAGCTACGACTAATTTATCGCCAGTCTTACCAACATTCATCAGATAAAGCCGATTAACTAAGTCTGCCTTATAAATAAAGGCGGCATAAAAATAATCGAGGTCAAAACTGCTATTATTTAAAGACTCGTTAAGTTTAATACCGGATAATAAATCTTTCTATTAAACTTGAAAAAATTTGAGTTGTTACTGGAAATTTTAATAATTTAGACGTAATAGGTACAGAGCCATCGTTTTGGAGTCCGGGTATTCTTGGACTATTATTAAGGCATTGGGAAGTCTGGTAATTGCAATCCTATCAAATGTAATTTATGAATAGTATACCTAGATATGTTTTTCACGTGAATTCATACAACTAAATTTACACAACATCTCATGCATTGACCTGTCTCCATACCAAGTACATTCAGCACGTCAGTGTTACAGATAACAAGACAGAGGAAACACAAATATACTGAAATACACATCTTACAGCCAGACACTGAACAAACACAAATGTTCATCACACGACTTTTTAACGACTTTTTAACTGTGGGAGAGCCACATGAATGAGCCGGCTCGACCGGAGTGATACCACTGCCTCACAGAAAACCGGCGTGAAGCAGCCCCTGTGCTGTGTTTCGCCGAGTGAGTGAGGTTACCGGAGGCCCACCCGGGGGGGAAGAGGATAAAAGGTGGCAGCGCACTTGTAACTCCACTGGTGTTGCAAGTGTCCATGAGCGGCGGCAATTGCTTACCATCAGGTGATTCGCCTGCTCGTCTGCTACCTATACCATAAAAAAAACCACGATCATCACACAACGTGATGAACATTTGGTCATGGTCGTGGGTTCGATCACTACCCTCGGGTACTGATCGAACCCACGACCATTGGCGCATAAGGCAGGGTCTCTACCAGATTCGCCATCCGGCTAGCCGAAAACGATTTTGTCATGACGTTTTGTACGTACAGTCTACCTAAGTCAAAAACTGTACAAATTTCTTCAATCAACTCTCATCTTACTGTCAACCACATTAAGTTTAATATCAATTGAGAAGATTTGACAGGTTGTAGTTAAAAATGTGTGGCTGTCTGTACCAATGCCGTTTCAGCTCACTAATTTCTTGACCTCATTTTTCCCTCAAAACACCCTTACCCAAAGTTGTTATAATTTGTGTGAAATTATTAATTAACTAATCGAGTTAGTTATCTCGGTGATCAAAGTTCGTGTGGCGTGTAAGATTGTGGGGGGAGGTAGGGGGGAGAAACTCGCCACAAGTACATGTTTACATTGGACGTTAAAATTATAATGAGGGTGAATGTCGAAAGAAAAGGAAATAATTCTTACTGCTTATAATGGTTGTTAATAAAATAATGAGTTTGAGCGCGTAGATTAACAAAAGCTTACTTGTAATGAATTCATCTTTATACTTACTTAGTTATCTCGGACGCCCCTCTGGACTCTCAGACGTCCCAGATAAGCTCTCTTTGCCGCTGAACGTTGACTTAAATGGCGAACTTTAACGTCGCAGGCCTAGATCCACCTTGGCTCGCTGAGCCAAATGTAGTAAATAAATCTATACAATTTATAAAGAGATAACTTCTATAGACAACGAAAAGGCTTATAGGTAAACCGAAAACACAAAACGCTTGCGCGATGTAATTGAGCACAGCGCCATCTATTGGTTCATTTCTGAATTACGTTCCCGAAGCGAAGTGAGGGCGGGCCACTAGTAACAAATAAATGCGCCAGACTATCACACCAATCAACCTGGTCAAGCCAGGGCAATCCTTCTACTATGAGTACCAGATGACGATAATTAAATGGGCGCGTCAACCCAGAACACCCAGACCCAAGAAACCTTAGAAAATGTTAGTTTCCTAAAATTACTTGACCGGGAATCGTACCCAGACCTATCGCGCTTCGAGCGAACACCTTAGCCACTGCGCCGTCGAGGCCGTCAAAGTATCAAAGTCAAATAAGTTGTAAGTAAGAATCCTATTTATTTTCAAAGTTAGGCAGCTATCGATGTTTTTTTACATCTTGAAAAAATTCAATCTACTTTTATCTAAGTCTGCAATGTTTTATTTTCTTCAAAAATATCATATTTTAGCCACAATCAGTGTAAATAGGTTGGCGGCGCTAGTTTCATCGATATAGCCCCTTAAACGTTTTGTGAGCAATATTTAAGTTCTGTTGAAAAAACCAATAAGTCAAATAAAGACAACATACCTAATGATAAGTAAGACGTAAAAAACTTGAATAAAGGTTAGAGTACAAGTCGTTGAAAAGGGCAAGTCTTAGCTAATGTCATTGTTCAAATAGGAATGACCTAAGCTGACAAACGAAAAGTGGGCAAATAAACGGAAAGAGTTAGGTATTACGGAGAGGTCGGAGCGAAAAAACTTGGCCTGTGAATACAAGATTAACAGTTCAAAGAGGTAAATTCTAAGCATTTATTTTCATGTGGCCGCTTAAGAAGGCTCAAAGTCACTCAGAGGGCAATGGAGAGGGCTATGCTCGGAATCTCCTTGCGTGATCGTGTCAGAAATGATGAGATCCGCAGGAGATTTAAGGTCACGGACATAGCCCAAAAAATTGCGTGGCTGAAGTGGCAATGGGCAGGGCACATTGCGAGGAGAACAGACGGCCGTTGGGGTGGAAAGGTCCTTGAGTGGAGGCCACTCGCAGGAGGCCGCAGCCGTGGCAGGCCTCCCACCAGGTGGACCGACGATCTGGTAAGGGTCGCGGGAGCCCATTGGATGCGGGTGGCACAGGACCGATCTGTGTGGAGAACTTTGGGGGAGGCCTATGTCCAGCAGTGGACGTCTATTGGCTGAAATGATGATGATGATTTTCATGTTTCGGTTTCGGATACTTTCTGAAACATGTGCTATTTTTGAATTGGTATTTGATATCTTGAACCATCGTGGCCCTGGCTCCAACCGAGAATAAGATGAGTGTAATGGTAAAAAAGTGTCTTTGAAGGACCACATCAGAAATGATGTAATCCGACAGAGAACCAGAGTCACCGACATAGCCCACCGAATTAGCAAACTGAAGTGGCAGTGGGCTGGTCACATTAGCCGCAGAACTGACAACCGTTGGAGCCATAAGGTCCTTGAGTGGAGACCGCGACTCGGCAAACGTAGTGTTGGACGCCCTGCTACAAGATGGGATGACGACATTCGAAGGCTGGCTGGAGTGAGCTGGATGAGAGTGGCTGAAAATCGGAAGCGGTGGCGTGCATTAGGGGAGACCTATGTCCAGCTGTGGACGAGCGTGGGTTGCTGATGATGATGAATGGTAAAAAAAAAACAAGAAAAAATCATACAAAATATCGTTCTGTCGCAACCAAAATAGCCACAAGATAACAAAACAGTGCAGTAACTCCATCGCGGGAATGGGCGAAACGTCCGGAAACTCGATTACTCGCCGACTCGATTGTGCGGCTTCAATCGATTCGCAATCGCCATTACGGGCGACTATTCGATTATCCTGCGGCCGGCCGTTTGATCAGCTAATACATTCGCCCGAGGAATGGTTTGGTGGCGCACCAACTTTGAAGCATTTTAATAAAAGCGCACCAACTTTTTCACGCTTATATTGGAGCGCACGAAATTTAACGCACACTGATGTAAGTGTAACAACTCTATGTGATGTCTGAAGCACAATAAATAAACAATTGCAAGTGTTTGTCCATTCGGTTAAAGAAATTACCACTTTATAAACTAGTAAATTTTATAAATTAACAAACCACATCATGGTGCGATTCAATTAGAGCGCTTCAAAGTTTTGATTCAAATTTGTTGCGCTTGAAAGTTTGCTTCAAACTAAAGCGTTCCTGAAACCGCGAATGACCAAGAATAGTGGAGGAGTCTTGTATCGAATACCGCGATACATTTTAGGTCGCTGAAACATTAGAGTAAGCAATATGACCATTCCATGGTCCTTCCCGCCTTCTTGGTATACGGACCGAATTGTGGGTGACGCCATCTGTACTTACTCGGGGCTCCCTACATTATCGCTATTTCCGTCCCATACCTATTGTTTTACCTCTCCGCATCTGAGGTGTCGTTTTCTCCTCTCCCTGAAAACTATACCCCTTCATTCTCCGCCAGCAGCACATCTCGAAAGCCTCCATCTCTCCCTGTCTCCTTGAGTCATCCACGTCTCGCACCCAAGCAACGCTCCAGATGTATAATTCAACTATGGCGCTAAAATGTGGCACGCTACAATGTGGTGCGATACAAAAAAAAATGGTGCGCTACAATATGGTGCGCAGTTTTATTATCTTGCGGCCGTTTGATCCGTTAACACGCTCCGACGCAGACAATCGATTCTAGTTGATTCCAGTGGTGGAAAAGTAATGGGTTGATTGGATTCTGTCTGCGGATCTTATGTAAGCCCTGAATTTTACCTAAGAAAATGTTCTTTCATCTATAAAATTGATTTCTCAACAATTATTGACGAACACTTGTATTTGCTCAGTGTCTGGATGTACCTAATGTAAGTACGGGGTGTATCTGTGAACTTATACATCCCTTTAACCACGTGTTCTACCAACCATTCTGAACAACATTTTGTTTTGTAACATTCGGTTTTCTTATATTCGGATAACTTTTGAAAACTCGCATTTTTTTACTTTTCGTATTTTGATGATATATAGCCCCTGTAGCATGGGCTTTATTTATGTTACATGCTATGAGAAAAAACGATTAAAATCTGACGGTGTACCTATACTGTCCCACTGCAGGGCAAAGGCCGCCATAATAGAAATCAAATCACGAAGAGAGATAATATGAAAGATAATATCATTAAAGATAAACTGTGAAACTTACCTAATTTAATTTATGTTAATTAGCTATCAGAGTTTGTATCAGTGTTACGAATTTTCATTCAACATGAACAGTAAAAGTATAGTATCAAAATAGCGTATATACTGGCAAAGGCCCCATCATAGAAATCAAGTCATCGCTACTATGATGGGATAAGGCTTAATAACCACGCTTGCCTAATACGGATTGGTGATCACAATCCCGAGCTATGTTCGAAAAATTCGAAACACTTTTTGCTTGACCTGGGAAACAAAACAAAAACAGTAGGTATACAAAAACCTATAAGTTGGCCTTCTAAAATAGACCAGTGTAATTAAAATGAACTGCAACTTAATCACTTATTTATATCAGTTAATACTGTAATGTGGGCGATTATCACATGCGAGGTATTAATGAGTATGCTCACACATTTTCGCAACGCTCATACGCTTAATATTGAGTGTACGCTAATTAAAAATGAACAAAGAAATTATGATTAACATATCGAGTTATTAAACTGCCAAGGTATAAGACGGTAGATGATAAGTATAACGATGAGGTTAGGGTTGTCGCGTCAGATGAATATGGAGATTAAGATTAAGATAGCTGATAAATATTACGTTTTAAATATGTCAATAGTCGGAAAATTTAAAGAGAAATGTCAATTCTGAAGGTATATGGGTTTGAGGACTGCTATGGCAATGAAATATTTGTGAAATTGAACCAAAAATTGTATTACCTAGGTAGTCTTCAACCTTATACCTATACATGCAAAATTAACAACAAAATCTTACAATTTACCGATTACATAAATAAACTGTCGAGTGACTGAAGGAATGTAGTAAGAGTCGAGTACCTACAGAAATATAAAGACATGAATGGATAGTAGTCACATTCGGTATTGACAACCCTACCTATTTAAAGAGATTGGGCGCTTCTCAACATGAAAGTTCATAGACGTACATTTTTTGCTCGACTAATATCAAAATGGTCGCAAAAACAAAATCGACTTAATCACAACCAATTAACTGTCGAAATCGGTTGAAAATGGCCGACAAAAAACGAGAATAATTCAATAACGAAGCCATTTTGGAAATTCATTAGCGTTGCGGATGGGACGGCACAGTGTAGAAGATGAACAGTAAGTTAAAAAAATATAAAGTCAGGATTTTATTTTACATTGAATTATAAATCAGTCATAATGGTCCAATGGCACATAAAGATACTTGAACCTGACCTATAAAATATACCACAGTCATATAAAAATCAAATGAAACGTGGAAACACTTGCCTTCCTATCTATGCAACATAAATAAGTAGGCATAAATAAAATGCAGGTATTTATTTATTCATCATCATTTTAGCCAATAGATGTCGACTGATGATAGTAGGCCTACCCCAATGTTCTCCACATAGATCGGCCCTGTGCCGCTCGCATCCAAGGAATTCCCGCAACCTTCACCGGATCATCAGTCCACCTTGTGGACTTGCTACTTTTAATATTATTTAATGATTGCGCCAGAATCACTGGTCAGCTAGTATCTAAATGGGTATTCTTTGTGCTATGAGTACTAACTGACAACAGCTGCTGACAGGGCATCTTCTAACATTGATCCAGCCTAAAGTTAATTTAAGAAATAATAACTTGCCATAATTTTGCAATAAAAGTGGGAATAAAATAACCTTTCAATATGATTTCCGTTGTAATAGTTAGTATCTTTACCGATTAAAATCATAGCCCTCATCTTCAAAACAAGTTACTTCTCAAAATAACCTACTATAACATCAATCCACCAAATCTGACACATGATTAGGGTTGCCACATTAAAAAAACAACAAGACAGCCCATTATGGCCGATAATGCAGCGAATGTTGCCAGATTATCAATAATTATTACAAAAAAAGAACGGACGATCGTATCATGATAAGTGTAAAATGTCTTAATGCGTTCCCCATAATATTTTTATTTGTTTTGTATGCGCGTTGTAATCTGTCTGAGTGATCTAAATGCGTCTGCCATCCTTTTCTTTTGCGTTGATAAAGTGTAAGTGCGAAAGGGAGGGAGATACAGTAGTCTGTTTTGACTCTTGATCGCTCAATCTGTGACACGGTTGTACAATGATGGTCCGTTTTGTCACTTCTATCTTTGATTTCTTAATCGTCGGACCAAATGACAGTTGACATTTACAATCCTTTTAAAGCGTGTATCTTTATTATTTTGTTTATGTAAGTAGTTGATTTGTTGTTGTTGTTTTTGTTATATAATTTACTTGATGTTACCCACTGGGTACCAAGAAGTAGGACGGCGGTGAGGCATGATGTACCTACTGATGATTTGAGAAAGATGGCGGATGAAATGCTGATGATAGTACTCTGATGGTTAGCACTAAGAGTTTAGCATAGGCATGATATTTTTTAAAAGTTCATGCTTGGTCCTCAGATCTATAAACTCCAAAATGCACTTTGGTATCGTCATAAAAACCAATTTACCAAAATAAATCATAAATGCGCGTTTCTTTCATGCATTTTATTGCGAGTGCCCGAAGTTTTTATAAGTGATAGGAGGCAGACAAACAGAATGAGGTTCCGTAAGGTCAAGTTATCAAACGCACCATTGAATTATTATGCGGATCAGTAAAATCGAAGCTTTATCAAAACCCATAACACCACAATGCAGACAAATCGTTTCCCATACATTGTGAGCCGCAGTGAGAAATATTGTTTCCCTTCACAAAATTACCGGTTGCCCTGTACAAACACCACCACCCCGGTGTTAACAGAAACCTCATTCATTTCACAAACAGCAGTACGAAATAGTGTTGCGATGGTTAGGTAGGTACTTTTTTTCTCGAGCTATTTAGCAATTTTATTTTCGAATGAAGAAAAAGAGAGGAAAATACAGTAACTAAAACTAAAAAGTTAAAAGGTGTTGCAAATAGGTTTTTGGGAACACTACCACAATATCTAACGTCTTCTAAATTTCAGTTAAAGTATCAAATGAATTATTACGTGCACTATATTTAGCATTGATTCAAAGTAATACTTAAACAATCTAAAAAAAACACTCCTTGTTTCATTGGAGAATTCATAAAAAAAACACTTTTAACTTAACTTAACCTGTAATATGATTGTATGTATAATTACTGGATTTGTTAATAAATATAAACTAAACCTTTTACTTCAAAAAGGCGCGAGAACCACCTTGCTGGTCGATTTTCTTTTTTTTTTTAATACTCGAGTGTAAACGGTTTACATCACTAAACCCCATTTTACAAACAGTAGGCCTATAACAGGTGAAGCAATGGCCAGGAAGTCCGGAGATCGTGAAACGATATGCAATGATGTATGATAGGAATTAGTTTGAAAATTATGACCAAGGATATGATAGGATCCCACTGTGCAAGTCATTACGTTTTTTTTTGGAAATACTTTACGGCGGCGGCGGTGGCTTACTATCAGGTGATCCGTCTGCTCGTGTGCCGCCTATCATATAAATAAATAAAAACAATATAGATAGACTGCATTAGCATCCAATTTAGACCTGACCCTGCTTCAGTCATCTATTCTCAAATAGAACATTCCCCGTCTATGAGTACCTATAATGTACATTATAGATGACAAAGTCGAGATAATTAGCAGCACTCAGTTTCGAAACAACTAGGAATAAGTTGTTGGTACAAATATTTTAGGGACTCTTACAAACCATACATTATTTTCTTGTACGTCTAACTCCGCACTGCACTGTTAAAATATCTTAAAACGAGTTTCATCCAATATTTGGCATATTGTGCATTTTTACACAATATTTTTGTCTAATATAGCACCACACTTTAACCACTGTGCAACATATTTGAATATAATTGTATTACAGACAAGACACGCTCACCCCGAGCAGTATTAGCATACACAAACGCTCCAATTGCTCTGTATGATTTATTGTTTCGAAGTGATAATTGTTACAAGGCCTTTTGTGGGGGAAATATGAGAGGGATAGATAGATACTCTTTATTTCACAAAAGATTACACAACTTAATGCTAATGAGGCTAAAAAAGTAAACACAATTTTATAAATTCTATACTATTTAAGTATTTTTATTTTTAAACTTTCGCGTTGCATTATACTCGTATAAATTCCTGATAAAAACGTGGCTAAACGTGAAGACATTTAATTTATAAGTACATGTACTTAGGTACTGCTTGACGATTCGACCACGTAACGACGGCAGTTGTCACAAGCGGACTGATATATCCCCACGTTTACTCCTCAATGCAATGCTTACGCAAAATAAATTCTTACTTTTCTCCATTATACCTAAACCCTCCTATTTTCCCCATCAAAGTGCTAGATCTGAATATAATTGCATTATTACTGGAATGCATGCGCTCACGCTCGCCTTATGATTTATCGTTAGTTGGCGATAGCGTTCATGTTCTGTTTGGAGAAACAATGATTTAATGCGAATTTATGACCGGGCTTCCGCACGTACGGAAACACGGTGCATTGCAGGGAAGTATAGGCAGTATCTTGTATAAAGTTCTAAGTTAAATAGTGTAAGATTTATTCACTGATATTCAGTATCAATATACTGTGGCCGTCAAGATGGACCGACGATCTAGTGAAGGTCGCATTCCTTGGATGCGGATAGCACAGGACCGATCTGTGTGGAGAACATTGGGGGCGACCTATGTCCAGCAGCGGACTCCATCCCTACTCCATCATAGTAGTACCTATGGGGACGGAATGTTCCCCATGAAAAGGGAAGATCTTCCGCCGAGCCGGGTGGTATTGGCTCGGGGACCAAGGTCCGATGTACCATCTTGGTTTGTCGTATATATTCCAAGTAGACATGCGAACTTTGCTTTCGCGATGTAGGAATGAAGGGGAATTTGCATCTTGTATGGAACAGTCAAATTAGCGCCATCTGCTGACAGTCGGATGGTACTGTAGTGGCGAACTTCTTTTCTTCGGGCGATGGTAGGATGTCGCCACAGTAGTGATAACTTGATTTCTATGATGGCGACCTTTTCCCTGCAGTGAGACAGTATACAGGCTGATACTTACCACTTTTCCACAGGCGAGGGTTCCTGCAACAGCAACGACGGGTACAGCCAGCGAACCCCCCCGGACGACAAGTCCCCCCCCGGCAGCGACGACGACACCCCCCGCCCGGGCTCCGCGGCGGACAACAAGAAGAAGCACAGACGGAACCGGACGACGTTCACGACGTACCAGCTGCATGAGCTGGAGAGGGCCTTCGAGAAGAGCCATTATCCTGATGTCTACTCAAGGGAGGAGTTGGCGATGAAGGTGAACCTTCCAGAGGTGCGAGTTCAGGTGAGTGATCTTTCTCTGTTTTTTGTTAAGGTATTTTTTATATTGGCTCAGTATATTGGCTAAGTATATTGGCTCAGTATATTGGTTCAGTATATTGGCTCAGTACATTGGCTCAGTATATTGGCTCAGCATATTGGCTCAGTATATTGGCTCAGTATATTGGCTCAGTATATTGGCTCAGTATATTGGCTCAGTATATTGGCTCAATATATTGGCTCAGTATATTGGCTCAGTATATTGGCTCAGTATATTGGCTCAGTATATTGGCTCAGTATATTGGTTTAGGATATTGGCTAAGTATATTGGCTCAGTATTTCGGTTCACCTCAGCCTGATAATTAGCAAGTGGAGAGCCCACGTTGCAGTTACAAAAGACACGACGGCACGGCATCACATCCGTTGGCACTGCCGTACTGGCTCGCGATATGCTTCTGTACGCTTCGTTTGAAGGAGTCCATATTGTAGGACAGAGGAAACACATGGGATGGCAACGAGTTCCACCGTTTAATGGTGCGGTAGAGATATGAGCTGCAAAATTTTTAGGTCTTAAATCGTGTAAAGATCCTAGCCGAGTAACATAAGCTATACAGGATGGGTCTGTGAACATTTCTTCCCTTTAACCACGTTTTCTACCAACATAAAATTTTGTTCTATGACTTGTGAAATTCGCATATAAAAAATTATCTTTCCATGCAAAGTCGGTCACGTGGCTTGGTCATTTTGTTAGGGAAGTCGAAAAAATATTCGTTGGATTTCGGAAAGTTGTTGAACAAAAGTTCAGAACGGTTGATAGAACACGTGGTTAAAGGATGTAAATGTTCACAGATACACCCTGTATTTATTATAAATGATAAAAACATAAAAAAATATGATCACTCGTCGTCACTCGAATCAGTGACGAACCGCTAAAGCTTAAGAAAAAGGCAATCATTTTACTTTAATTTCACTCTGTATTCATTTGTATCCCAACCTAAATATGTTTACACCCAATACACATGAAAGCTAAAAGATTCGAATTGGTAACCAAAAATATTTAATAAGGTATTTTAATATCATCAAATTCAACTAAACGATATTTCGCCTACTAACTGAAACGAGGCACTTCGCAAACACGATAGGAGAGCCCTTCGGAAAAGGGTAAAAGGGCCAATAATGAAGCAAAGGGCTTATGCCACTCAATTCCCTTAGCTTTGCGAGACGAACATATGTCAAGCGTACTCGACCACTTTACCCAGACCTCGCTCACCCTATTTTTCCAGAACATTCCCAAGATCTTAACACAATTTTGGAGCCCCAGCTTGTCTGGTCGCTCCCTAATTGCTTTCTTGTACAACTATAAAAATGCGACGTTTCAAACAAATATAGCGCTTGTGGTTATAGAAATATGGTTTTCACCGTGTGGCTCGTTCGTTGGTTTTGGTGTTTGCCAAATAATGTGGTGGTTGGCTAATCTGACACTTGGTACAAAGAGGGTTAGTTGGATGATGTCAATGAGAAAATGCGCCTCTATTATGTCGTGTACGATTGTGTCTGAAGGTTGTTATTAGCCTTTTTAAATTAACGGTCTACGAGAAGGGAGTTTTCGCTACATTAGCTACAGTTTACTAGTGAGACTAAGTATGAAGTTTTGTAGCAACCCAAAAAAAATTTGTTGCTGATTGATGATTTATATTTTTTAAGTTAATGCTGGTGAATGCTGCTCACATTTTTCGGCGTAGTTTCTGCCGCTTCATTTGAAAGAGAAAAGAAAATACATTTATTAATTTGGGCATCACAACACATTATGATACCAAAAATACATACGGATAGCAATTACTACGGGAAAATATAAACAAACAAATAAAATTTAAACTTTGGCATCGTTCTTCGCGACAATAGTTCCACCCCCATCACTTGGACGGGTAAGAGCTCTGAACACTAGATACAAGAAATATATACATGAATATTTTTATAAGCATATACTTACATAATTCTATATTACCTACTATATAGGTATACTGTACATTAATTTTATCAGAGCGGACCACCACCACAAACCGCTTACTAAAGAACGGAATAGGGAATCATACATCTCAAAAGACCTAACCACCTTTCTGAGAAGTTTCTACTATTTATTTTAGTCTTGATTTATTAACCTAGCACAGTTTCTCAAAATATCACCGGTTAGCTTTAATTAAAATAAACGTCGTCTAGTTTGTATGAGCGTGCACATATTGACGCGGAGTTGGCGACGTCTGCGCCGGATGCGGCCGGTAATTCGCTTAAACCCGCATGAGACATACATACACCTACCCTATAAGTGTAGGTAGCTTACAACTAGAGGTAGGTGTAATGGGGATGGAATGTTCCCCATGAAAAGGAAGATCTTCCGCCGAGCCAGGTGGTGTTGGCTCGAGAACCATGATCCGGTGTACCTTCTTGGTTGGTTTGTATATGTTAAACTACGGTCAATCTTAGGATTTAAGTGTAAATCTTAGGATTTACCGACATGAGTTGGTTAGGTTAGAACAGTGACCGGCCAAAAAATCTTGAAATTCTCTTATTTTCAGAATTACTTACATTTACCAACTCATGTCGGTAAATCTTAAGACTTACACTTAAATCTTAGGATTTACCGTAGTTCGAGCTTTTACTGTAACATATATAAGTAGTATAGTAATAGTAACATATCTCAAGTAGCCAACATGCGAACATTGCTTTCGCGGTGTAGAATCTTTTGAGAATTTGCGTTTTACTAAGCATTCTGAACGTCATTTGTTCTATTATGACAAGAGAGAAAGAAAGGAAACATAATAAACATCTTCGCTATTTTGTCGTCGTCATCGTCATTTTCTGGAAATCTTAGATATTTTGAAACAAATATAAACTGCCATGTAGTTTATTATTAAACTACTTTCAATGGGTTCATACGTTACAATTAAGTGACGTTAGCATAAAAAATGTCACAAAAGCCAACCCGTATCTAAACTCTATCTAAAAAATCAGCAAACCCCCATCAAACGTTACAAATTGAATCCTATCACCGATCTGATCACAAATTAATACCTTTACAAACTCGCTGAGACATAAACATCCATTGTTACAAACAGATCTATTTATACACGGCCTCTTGATTCAAACAACTAACTCTGAACTAGGGGTCTTTTGATACTGGTTGTAGACATAAGACCAAATATACAAGATCTCTAGTTTCGTACAACCAAAGAGGATGTAAAGGTCAAATTAGACTGGCATTTAACAAAACTACGGCCAGTTATGCAAAAGCTCCAGTTTGGAACAATTAAAGGGGAGAGAGGGGTCTAAGTAGAGTGGACTTGTAACAATGCGTCTAGTCCATTAAAGGACAAACAGACACAATGAGAGAGTGATGGTAATCGAATTCGCTACGTCGAGTACGATGCAGATGTAGGGGGACTATGGAATTGGGACTTGATGGATAATGCGTAGAATCTGAGATCGTTGTGTGAAATGAAATCTCATACATTGATCTGACAACGTAATAAGTAGCATAAGCCTTGTGTCACGAATATCAGAAACAATCAACAGATGAATTACAAATACAATATTTAACTCTACCTTTAATAAGGCAGAGGGAAAATCTATATTCTACGAGGAAAATTAGCTAACCTTTGGGGTAGCTAAACGGCGAGCCCCAGTTCGCATCCGGGTCACCGACCCATTTTTTGCGGTCCGCGAAAACACAGTAACTTTTACTGCGTATTTATATAATTTCTTAAAACGGACTTAAGTTCTTAAAGCGAAACAAATTGTTAGTTGCTCAGATCGACATCAACAGCTATAAAAAATATAGCGGGAAAAAAATATCAAGTAACTAAATTTTAGTGTGTAAATCATGTTCACATGTTTCAGAAACTATCGAGAACCTGCTGGTTTCTTCACGGTGTTTTCCTCACCGCCGAGTTAATGGTAGAAATGTGCAACTATATTTGAAAAATCGAGAGGTTTCATGATTCAATTTGAACTTGCGACCTCCCTGATAGCTACTGGTGGAGTGGATTGTATAATGGATGGGTATTAGTGGGTGAAAACGCAGTTTAAATCTGTAAAATGATATAATGAAAATAAATACAAACAAATCAGTACATATCAGACGACAACCATTTGACATCTCAATAAAAAAGGTAAAAACATAGATAAAAGACATAGAAAACGAGGTTGCACCACAGCCAGTCGCCAACACTCCCCATCCCGTTATCCACAGAGATACTGCTGGTTTGTCATATCTTCCTCTTATTCAAAATCATGGCCGCCCCATACGTCTCAATAGCTTGTCACTTACCACCGCCACGCCCGACTTGGCAGAAATGCGCTAATAAACGCTTCTGCGATCGACTGTACCACCCTCCCCAACACCCACACAGAAAACCCAACCCTACCTCTAAAAATGTAAGGTTCATTCTCCCTAAATTGGTCTCGAAGGGCTTTTAAAAACGAATTACGGAGTTTTATAGCGTTTGTTTAGCGACACTTTATTGTTGTACGGAATAGGGAATGAAAAATAAAAAACAATACCGCTGTTCGGTTAAAATGTTATGGTACAACGGGTTCAAGAGTTTTATGGACTTACCCTTAGTTAAGTGGGAGTCGTGTGACAAATAACTTGCCTAATGTACTTATACAGTTTTTTGTTTGAAATAACAAAACTGAGCGTTGTCAGTCAACCATACGCGGCAATTACCATTTGGCCTTCGATTTTTGTGATTTTTGATATAAATGATTGAAAACCGCATCAAAATCGGATCATTAGTTAGAAGATAGGTGGGGAAATTACTTTACACAAACAAACATCTCTCACCCTAAACGCATATACCTGCTCCGTTCCGTCGCAAGTAAAAACATAATTAAAAAACATATCGCATGATATTTCACTTTATTAACTGGCTCAGTATATTGGCTCCCCTCAGCCTGGTGATAAAAAAAAGCACAGCCCACCTAGCAGTTACAACGGACGCGACGTCACGGCATCACATCCGTTGGCACTGCCATACTGGCCCGCGAGATGCTTCTTCACGCTTCGTTTGAAGGAGTCCATATTATAGGCTAAAGAAAGATATGCGACGGTCACGAGTTCCATTTTTAATGGTGCAGCAGATATATAAATGAACTGCTATAGTTACTTAAAATATCACAAACCCGAGTTTGAGTCGAATTTTTCGCCTTTCGAGTGATTCTCCTGTTCTGTCTGCCCCTATAACATTTGAAAACCCACCCCGTCTACTTAAACCCTTACAAATGAGTTTTCCCAAATTATTTTATTAGTTTCCCCCTAGGAACTAATTAGCCTCTTAGCGAGCACAAATTACCCCCGGTTACCCTTTCGCAAATGGCTTTGGTGATTAGTGTTTTTGTTACAACTCATCATGGCCAAATTGTTTAGCCCTGTATATAAATACAGTGTTCCGAAGTAACTTAGTGGATTATAACGGGTGCCTTCTTAACGGGAGTTCATAAGTTCGAATATAAAGGCGAGGCGAGGAAAAGCAACTTACCTAAGTATGAAACATACGTTTTTTATTTTTTCATGTGATAAGTGGCAAACGAGTAGACGGATAATAAGCGATTGCCGCCGACCATAAATACCTGCAACACCAGTAGAGTCACTAGTGCCAACCTTTAACCTCCTTTCCCCCCCTTTGGTTCTCCGGTACCCTCACTCACTCGAAGAAACACAGCGCAAGCATTGCTTTATGCCGTTCTTCTGTGAGGCCGTGGTATCACTTCCATCGAGCCGGCCCATTCATGCCGAAGCGCGTTAACGTTTCAGGGACTAGGTATTCTGACGTGGCTGGTTCACTTTGTGGGAATAAGGTGGGCCTAAGCCTAAGTATATACTGTCCCACTGCAGGGCAAAGGCCTCCATCATAGAAATCAAGTCATCGCTACTATAATGGGATTAGGCTTACTCACCACGCTTGCCTAATGCGGAGGATGATTACTTACAAACCCGATCTATGTTCGACAAAATTTACTTACTTACTCCGATGGCTCAACGACCCAAAATGAGTCTTGGCCTCCGATATGAAATTCGACAAATTTGAAACATATATTTGTGCTCGATCCGGGAATCGAACCCAGGAATCGAACGGCCCGGTACTTAAACCACGTGTTACAGTCATTCATACTCACGCAGTAAGTTGCATTCGCTCACTATCATCTCGTACGCATGTCAGCGACGTCTATTATTATTTTTTTTTTTATATATGGCCTGTATTGTGTTCATGACACATTTAATTTTGCCAATGTCAAGTGTAGTTCGATAAAGTGTAGTCGACAGTCGAAGTCAGTCGAAGTCACAGTCACTCAATAAAACGCCGGTGTTTAGCGTTTTAATGTCCTAAAGATTCTGTGGAGACTATTGACGTCTATTAAAAATAACATAAACATCTTGCGGTAAATACTAATTTTATTACGAAACAAAATCGCCCTAATATGATAAACGAGTGTAAACGCTAGAGTTGTAACGCAATGATCCCCTCGGCCAATCCCTTGCCGCCCCGGGATCACCGCCCCGGGATCGTGGGATCTCGCAGCTGGCTCGTGTTAGCCTAAAAACCGTGAAATTGTCGTGAACAACATATGACATACTTGGGGCGATATTTTTCTTCTCCTTGGAATTACAGGTCTTGTGGATATTATGTAGATGTATAAAATGTTGATAAAGTTACAAGTGTTTGCGTAGAATATATTTTTTTATTGTGGCTCAGTATATTGGCTCATCTCAGCCTGAAAATAAGCAAAAGGAGAGCCTACTTTGCAGTTACAATGGACGCGACGGCACGGCACCACATCCGTTGGCACTGCCATACTGGCCCGCGAGATGCTACTTCACGCATACATAGAAATAGAATAGAATAAGAAAAAGTTTTCTTGGCACAAGAATACAGAATATGTTGTACAGACACATTTCAATGTTTTTTGAAAATCTTAAAAAAATATAATTATTCTTATCTAATATAAAACCATCTAAATCTAAAAGACGCCAAATAGGTCATATTTATGCGTCCTGCCGCGTGCCTTGACGCTGGTCTTCTGCGGACGTTTTTGCTATACGAAACCCTACCAATTACCATATTATAAATTCTTAGCTAAGTAGTTCCCAATATTATTTTTTACTTTCTACTAACTCATGAGTAGGGAATTTTCGTTAAATATAGACGTTTGATTTCCTCTGTCTTTTGAGTTTTTGTGAAGCTTCGAAGTCTAGATATTATGAGAACCGATCATGATCCAAAATTTGCCGCCCATAGGCTTTAGCCTACTTCGGCTAATATGTTAGATCCGACATTGCAGCATAGGCGGCAACGCGAAGCAAAACAAAGTGAATTAAAAACTTCTAAGACTTCCATAATGTGCGTGCCTTTTCCTAGAACGCAAGCGCTACAAGATCTAACGCAGAAGCGGCTATTGAACGAGCTAATCGTGAGATCTTCGCAAGAATATCCTTCACCAAAAGGCGGCCGACTAGCAAGGCTCTTGAGTAACGCCGGCTATTGGGATACAGACTTAGCTTCCAAACAATTGAGTCGAAAAAGTCTTAAGTTACAAGCGCCTTTCTGTCTGTGAACAATGATTTTTTCGATGAGTGCTATCGACCTTATTTTTTTTATGACTGGACTTCGACTCCATACTCACCGAAACTCGTACTTACGACGTATTTATAGACAAATCGTCGTTTTCATTATTGGAAGACTCTTTGATCTCAAAAACATCATGAAGGCGCTAAAAGTTTCGTTGGCATTGAAGCTATCTGGCATTTTCGGAATTCAAAACCAATTAGGTACTATGATCGAAAATGAAATATTCCATTTTGTTTAAATTTTAGAATATCTATAGCTGTAAAACATACTGTAAAACTACTTATGACAGCTCCGTTGGGACCACTTTCAGTGTGTAATAATTTTATGCTGTCAGTTTCAGTACTAAATTGTGTACCTATTTATCAAAGCTAGAGATTTTATTGATGGGCAGACTGATAAAAGATATTATTAGGCATAAGAATTGGCCTCTTTATAAATTGTAAATATTTAAGAATTGTTAGTACCTAATGTATAGACGGCGCCGCGGCGGCGTTTGTCTTAGGCTAAGAAAATCTTCTCCAATTGATTCTGCCGATATTTTTTTGTATTATCCACCCTTAATAAGTACATTTGCACGCAATAAAAAGTCCAGAAACAAACTACATTACACTCCCCTCGTATCAAATGAGGGTGCAAATGATGTGATAACGATAAACAATTTCCTGAGCCCGGTAAATTGTGAGCATCTTGGCTTTCCCACGGAGGTGAGTGGAAGCCGGGTTTGTTTTAGACAGATAGATACTTTTTTCTGCAAAACGAAACTTAAGAACAAGGAGTACAGATAAATTTAATGTCGAAAAATTTTCACAGAAAAAAGAACCACCATCAATTTGCCAATTTACTTGAATAACGTCACAAGACAAACAACATTTGTTAAGACTTGTCACGTTATTCAAGTAAAGAAGCAAAACCATCACGAAGTAAAAAGTCACAATATAGTATTGGGTTCTCTGCTTTATTTAAAATTGTTAAGTACATATGTACTCAGCGTACATAATGAGTTGCGAACAATAATGACTTAACGGACTCGCGCAGCATTCGATTAGAGCGCGACGCGACTATCGAGTTACCGCGCAATTAATAACTATTATAACTTAATCCCACACCCGCCCCGGGAGCTACGGCCCTGGATGTGGCGCTCGCAGCAAACCGATCTAAATAAAGTAAAGTATCAACCTATGATATTCAATTGTGGGAGAGCCTCGCTTCGGCATGAATGGGCCGGCTCGACCGGAGTGATACCACTGCCTCACAGAAAACCGACGTGAAGCAGCCCCAGTGCTGTGTTTCGTCGAGTGAGTGAGGGTACCGGAGGCCCACCCGGGGGGGAAGAGGATAAAAGGTTGGCGGCGCACTTGTAACTCCACTGGTGTTGCAGGTGTCCATGGGCGGCGGCAATTGCTTACCATCAGGTGATCCGTCTGCTCGTCTGCTACCTATCACATAAAAAAAAATACTGTCTTACTGCAGGGCAAAGGCCTTCATCATAGAAATCAAGTCATCGCTACTATAATGGGATTAGGCTTAATCACTATCTTACTTATCAATGGAGCAGCGTCCTTCTCTCTTCTAATCTCCCAGCACCTTCAATACCTTGTACATCAGTCACCTTTCCGTATGGAAACTGGCCCTATGGCGCATTTGGTAAGGACCCTGCCTCACACGCCAATCGTGGGTCCGATCCCCACCCTGGATAAACATTCGTGTTTGTCCAGTGTCTGGATGTAATATGAAAATGTATTGTATTTGTAAATACTTTGTTGTATGATTATGTGTAACACAAGTTCTTAAGCTACTTAGTACGGAGTCAGGGCAATGTATCAGGAGACCTATTTTTGAATTTTCGCTTCGTCCAAACAAAACTACTCGTTTTGCGAGTCACATCGTCTCGCGAATCGCATGGTTCATAATTTTCCCTATTTTTGAAATCATTCGCTTAGTGTGCCACTAGTCTTGTCAAAGTATAGTGTTAACTCGTTAATATTTGACGTGTAATTTGACGTAAATGCGACAACTCGCTTAGCGGAAGCGAGTGGTTTACACCACTCGTTGCAAATCGCTCGTTTTCGAATGATTCGAAAATGCGGATGTCAAAAATCATGCGAGTCACACATTTTTTAGTGAGACGACAATTCAAAAATAGGTCTCCAGATGTTGTGTGAATTTATGCGAAAATTGTGACATCCTATAGTTATTGGCTACAATTGCTCCTCGGCCTATCGCTGAAGCCAACTATTTTCTTATTCCTGGTTCCTTCTAGAGCATATACCCCCTTGCAGTATGAACGCGTAAGCTTGTATAATTCAGTTAGGGTGTCGCCTAACCCGGTGTTAACTTGCGCTCGGCATATACACTACGATAAACAGACCATAACCGGCAAATTGCATTCCCAACTTACCGACCTGATCATTTTGCTGCATAGTTAGCATAGTTTAACTAAAGCATAAACTAAGCATATAAATGGTGTACACATCAGGTCATTAGGCTTTCAATTTTAGTCCTTAATAGGTGTGATAAATTCAGTTATGCCATTATTTGTTACATTTAAATTTAAGAAGAAGATAAGTAGTTTTCTTATGTGATATGTGGCAGACGAATAGAAGGATCACCTGGCGGTAAGCGATGCCGCCGTCCATAGACACCGGCAACACCAGTAGAGTCACAAGTGCGCTGCAAACCTTTTACCCCCTTTCTCTCCAATGGGTCTCCGGTAACCTCACTCACTCGACGCAAAATACAACGCAGATGCTGCTGGTCCTCTGTGTCAAGCCCGCGTTTTTATGCCGAAGCGTGGCTCTCATACGGATAAAATGTCTAAACTAAGCATATGAATTATCATATCGGGTCATTAGGCTCCCATCTATGTCAATCTTAATAAGTGTGATAAATTCAGTTATGACATTGTTTGTGTAATTTTAGTGAATAAAGAACTAAAGTAGATTTAGCTTGAAACGTCGTACAGAAAACTGACTGTCATACCTACTGAGCTACTATCACTAAAAATAAAATTATACTTCATTGATTTAAGTCTTTTTAACATGACTGAACTGCATAAGATATAAAAGTAAGCAAAAAATAAAACGCACCAAACGGAAATATCAAGTTCAGAGTTCCGCCGTCTACGGACGTAATCTACACCGACATGATATGTGCGGAACCCCTTATTACCTTTACTGAACCTTTTTTAACCTTTTGTCCAACCACCAACATAAGTTGACCCCGCTTCTCTACTCTATTGTATAGTCTGCAAAGGTCCGCTTAAACTGGTGATTTGATCTGTCCAAAATGGATTGACACCTGTTTCTTTGGCTTTTTCATACTAATATGGGACCTTTTTAAACTGGTTAATACTTCGAATTGTGCAGTATAATGAAATTACCTCTATATTCGCTCACTTCCTGTGTTTTTTTTTCTTAAATAAAACAGGAAGGAGCCGTCAAATTTTAATCAAATTATTCCCGACAAAAGATGTGGAGGTTATGATTAAATTCTATTGAATTCTTTGTTTGATTTAGAATCGATTCATAGAATTAATTCTCTAATAGGTTCTTTGATCGTTTTTTATAATTCTTTGTTAATAATTATGAAGAGACATAAGTACATTTAATTCATACGTCAATTTTACTCAAAGTTTATGTTTCATATTTTTAGGGGGCCAATTTTATTTACCAAAAATCTATTTCATAATCCACACATTTATATTTGAATCTTAAAAGTTAGTGAAGAAAATTAGTTATTTTCAAAATTTTCCAACTTCTACAAAGTCGTAAAGTTTTAAGTGTAGAAAGTCATGTCATGTCAAGTAAACACGCAAAATTTCGAAAATTATCTCGATTTCTCCATATCCACATAATTAATTCTAAGCTGTAAAATTCTTAACAAATTGTACTACTTATGTCGATTTTTATTAAACATCTAACAACTGGGTGTTTGCAGACTCGAAGGAAATTAGGGTGACCAACTTTTTAGTTTATTGGACAATCACTTACAAATCGTACCAAAAAAAAATTCATGCAAAAACCAGAGATTATACAATGTCATGTTAATTGCTACGTGTTTTGCTACGCGTAGAACGCTACAAGTGCTACGGACTAAGAAGCATTACGATGCTACGAACTACGGTCTGTTAGAAAGAATTTATAAACTGGTCTTGCTTCCAGATTTATTATTGTTATATTTGTTTTTTTTTTTCAATTCCTACCATTTTTTGTATCAACAATGGCAATGAAAATGACACTGGCTACGTTTCTCAAAGTTATTTTTGGGCATTTAGTTTTAAATTTTTATTATTCTGTAAGAGATTGCAAGACGCACAGAAAATGCCTGGAGGAGCTATTGGTTCCTTAAACACCTGATGAAAGGCGAAATACCCGTTTCCTTAAAACGCAGAGTCATGGACATGTGTATTCTTCCCATCCTCACATACGGCGTCCAAACATGGTCTTTGACCGCTCGCCAAAAATACTGCCCTCGAAGTCTGCCAAAGAGCTATAGAGCGCAGCATGCTTGGAGTAATCTTATAGACCGCATTAAGAATACTACATTGCGCTCCAGAACTCAAATCACGGACGTTACCAAAAGAGCCGCTGAACTGAAGTGAACATTTTCCATCAGTCAAGTGTTGGCCTACTAACTGAAATAAGTAAATTTCCTTAAAAGTTAATATTTATCCTCAATAATTCATAGCCTTCCTACATTGCGCAAGAGTAGATTATCCGTCCAATTTGCCAAACAATTCAATCCCTATTCATTTGAGATCCCATTCAATTCGGCTTTGAGTGGCGGCCATTTTAAACGAAAATCAGCTGTCACATGCTGACCCTTCACATAAACCATTTTCAACCTTATGTCGTAAGATATAGAGGTGATTTATTAGGTCACTGGAAATTGGTGTGATATTTGAAACTGTCATTGAAACTATTATAAGGATTTCTTAACAAAACACAGGGTTTTTTGTGTGAGAGATATTTAGGAGGCTAATTTGAGAGGGTGGCACAAAAGGTGTTTAAACTTTTATAATAAAGGTAAGTCTACATAGGTTTTCGCGACTCGGTAAGCATAGTATTGACGCTCTGCGACAAGATGGGATGATGACATTCGAAGGCTGGCTGGTGTGGGCTGGATGAGAGTGGCCGAAAATCGGGAGCGGTGGCGTGCATTAGGGGAGACCTATATGTCTAGCAGTAGACAAGTGTGGGTTGCTGATGATGACACAGGTTTAAGGGCAGTTGTCCAACTATTTTACATACTTAATTAAGTATGCTATGTGTAAACGTCTAAATTTAATTAACATATTGGCTACATTATAATGCGAAAAAAATATCTTGTTACTAAGTATGGTAAAATTAATTAAAGTAAATTATTTCGCTGCTGAAAATGTTATCATTATTATAATTTCTTAATAAACAGCGGGTTACACCGTGGGGCACAGTTAGTTTTAATAATAATCAAGAGCAAACGTGGTGATTAAGCCTAATAATATCTATTATTTCAATGATGGAGGCCTTTGCCCTGCAGTGGGGCAGTATATTGGCTGATACTTTACTTTACTGAATGAAAACCGGACTATAATAGGTACATTTTTTTTTATGTGATAGGTAGCAGACGAGCAGGCGGAACACCTGATGGTAAGCAATTGCCGCCGCCCATGGACACTTGCAACACCAGTGGAGTTACAAGTGAGCTGCCAACCTTTTATCCCCTTCCCCCCCGAGTGGGCCACCGGTACCCTCACTCACTCGGCGAAACACAGCACAGGGGCTGCTTCACGCCGGTTTTCTGTGAGGCAGTGGTATCACTCCGGTCGAGCCGACCCATTCATGCCGAAGCGTGACTCTCCCACAGTTAGATCATTGTCTCCCACATCAAGAAAGTCACCAAATTTTTTGATGGCGTCACTGCTGCTTACGTCATAGATTAGCCCCATTGGTTATAATACTATTCAACTCCTTAATAGTTCCTTACGAATACATTTCACGACTTTAATGACAGAGTTTACGCGTTAACATACGTATCACATAAATATCATCCGTTTTAAAATAAAATCAACTCTAAATACATAGCCCTACTGCTTATTTTCTTCTATAACGTTATCCCGACCTAATATTTACCTAATAAATTGCTCTCAACCGTCGAGTGTTTGCGTCTTAGTAATTAATTACTGGCAAATCGTCTCTTAATGAGCTAATTAGTTCGTTAGGCCATGGGCTGCGGGAATAATTGCTTTAGAACAATGGGTAAATGAAAGATTCTGGTACCTTTGATGTTAAGGCGGCGACAAAGGTCAGTTTTAATTATACTCGATTGGCTGCCAATATGTACCTAATTTTAACACATATGTGTTAAATGAAAAAAAAAAAACAGTTCCATGTATGGGATACCAAAAACATATTTTTTTCCTTTCTGTGACATACGGACAGACAGACTTGACGAATCTATAAGGGTTCCGTTTTTTGCCATTTGGCTACGGAACCCTAAAAATGTTGCATGATATAGTGCCAAGCGCTTAGGGTTAATGAACTCTTCGATATCAATGTCCTTTTATGTCTATTTATTTTTGCTCAAGAAATTAAACTTGTTATCAAAAGCACTTAGAGATTTCGAATTTTCCGAACATAGCTCAGGTTTGTGATCACCAATCCGCTTTAGGCAAGCGTGGTGATTAAGCCTAATCCCATCATAGTAGCGATGACTGGATTTCTATGATGGAGGCCTTCACCCTGCAGTGGGACAGTGTATAGGCTGATACTTTACTTTGTAACCCATAGATTAATTTGTAAATCCGTGAAGTGTTAATTTGAAGAATAACATTAATTCCTACCATTTAAATAAGGTTAATTCCTATACTATTTACCATCAGTCGGCGCTTTAATTCTAATTGGAAATACGTCTAGCCTAAGTACACATCCTCGAGACGGCGTGCAAGGGAGAGTCGGCTCTATCTCTGACTAATAAGGCATTGTTTGGTGCGAACACGTTGGCGGTTGGAACGTTTATGCTAGTCTGGGCTGACAAATACTAAATTAACCAGGTTTTTAGGGTTACTACAAAATGGATATTAATTAATTGTATTATTTTAGACTATCTTTACTTATTTTTAGGCCCGATTCGATGAACCTTTTTCGTAAATAAATATGTAACTCTGTCATGCCATACAACTCGTTGCGTTATTCCATAGATTTATTCTCCGATCTTCCGTGATTTTTTAAGTGGAGATAAGTAGTTGAAGGGATGGGGAGTAACATAGGATACTTTTTGCTACTTTCTAAGCCCCCATTTTAGGGAAGTGGGGGGCGCGAGCAAAGCCGCGGGCAAAAGCTAGTAAAATATTTCGTCGTCCTCGATGGCGTAGTGGCTAAAGTGCTCTCCCGAAGCGCGAAAGGTCCCGGGTTCGATTCCCGGTCAAGACAATTTAAATAACTACATTTTCTAACTTGTCTTGGGTCTGGGTGTTCTGGGTTGACGCTTCCAGTTAATTGTCGTCATCGTGTACTCGTAGTACAGGAGATGCCCTAGATTGAGACCAGGTTGATTAGTGTGATTGTCTGGCGCATTATATTAATTATTTATTTTATAAGAACACTTCGTAAAGGAAGCAAGTTTTGTTAAAAATATTTTTATTTTGCGAATGCTTCAAATTCCAAACTTAGTAGTAGGTAACCCTAAGTTAGAGAGCGAGCAATGTTGGCGTTAGTGCGAGGTCTAATTACGCGTCCCAGTTTGCGACTAGATAATGGAGAGCGAAAGATTTCAGATACTATCACAATAACATTATTTTACTATTTGATGAAGCTATTAATTAAATAAATTCGACGACGGCCTTTAGTATTAGCACCCGAGATAATATCTACTCGTAAGATATAACCCTAAAATGTTTCGGAAAATCAATTTAAAACGTGTTAACTAGGTATTTTTTTCGAAAATAGGTTAGGTTACAACTTAATGGCCGCCACGAAAACGTAAGAATATAATATTTAAGATTAATCTACGTGTGATTTTTTTTCTTTGTTTTTTTTTTTAATTTAATACGGCTGTGGCACGGTGCACATTGAAATTATTTGTCACAATTTTCAGGTATATCACATCTACTATTATTATCTAATATTTTAATTAGGAATTGGTCACCACGTTAAATAGATTGACGGTTGATTGGATTAGGTTTTATCACAATAAAACCTAATCCAATCATAGTAACGATGACTTGATTTCTATATTGGCTACAAGTCACAGCGGTTGACGTAATTAGTGGTTTCTGAAAATAGTCAATTTAATGAAATTAGTGTGATTTTTCCTCCGTTTTTTTTTTATTATTTCATCAAGACTCAAAAATTTAATTAAATCCCAGCGCCGTAACACGATACTAAGTCTCCAAAATGCCTTGTGACGGCCACGAGTCGCGTCCCAACGGTGGGCGTAATTAGTGGCCACGGAACACGCCACGTGGCCGCCACGTGACGGCTATAACAAGCCAGATCTGCGGAAGAAGGAAAACAGTGGGTGAAGAGACGCAGTTGTTTGCGACTTTTTGATGTGGTGCGACTTTTAAGAGGGTGGATCAAGTTGAAAGTGAAAAATCTGAATATTTACTTTCCATGTGTGAAATATTCAAGACAAGTTCATAGCTAATACCTAGATAAAAGTGTACTTATAAAACTTCTGGATATTACTTCTGGTGGCTTATTATAAAACCGTCCCGTAACGAATGAGAATATAGTACTTAATTGTAGCTAACTAGCACTGTTCGGTCGTAACACCTGCTTTAAATTAGACCTTCTGGTGTCTATGGGCGACGGCAATCACTTATCATCAAGTGATCCATCCTCTCGTCTGAAACCTATCGCATTTAAGTATACGATCGGAGACTTCCCGTGATAAATGCGGTAAAGATAACAGATATACAATCCAAATATTTTACCCTAACTGCAACTAAACTTAAATGTCCCACCATCATACCCCATCATCAGGCCTCCATCATAGAAACAAGTCATCGCTACAATGTTGGGATTAGGCTTAATCACCACGCTTACCCAATGCGAATTGGTGATCACAAACCCGAGCTAAGTACATATGTTTCAAAAATTCAGCCACCAATCACATTTATATGATCAACCAGTCCACGTGTTAAATACTGTAAATATATCGATACAGAGATTCAATCCAAACATGTTACCCTAAATCAACTAATCATGGAAAATTAAATTGTAACACCAATCGAAAAACGTGTCGCAAACATGATTCTATTTAACTACACGTTTTCTATTGTTGCCACATTTCCCACCACATGCCTATTCACCATCACTCCGTACAGTCTATGAAATAAATCCTATTCCTTATTACACTTGTGATAAAGTCCACATTTAAGCAGTGGTTTTCAAAATGCAACACAATGGGAAACCAATGGGAGTGTAATTATGTTCCAAATATGTTATTTCACCCCTTAAGGGTATGAATGGAAAACATTCCCTTATTAGCTATTCAAATGTAAATTAGGAAATTGGTCTGTTAGCAAAAAATGTTGCTATGACAAATAAAAAAATATTTGTGTGTTTGAAATTCAAACGATTTCGCTGGAGGGACGAAGTCGCCAAGGACCTTAAAGCACTAAACGTGCACGATTGGTCGGAATTGACACAGGACCAAACAAAATGGCGAACTTTGACGTCGGAGGCCAAGACCCAACTTGGATAGCTGAGCTACTAAGGTAGTAAGTTTGAAGTTCAAAATGGCATAATATTTAAAAACCGTGAAAGAAAAATTTTTCGGCATGAATACCTACTATTATAGATAAACACCTAGACACTGAACAAACACAAGTGCTCATCACACGAATGTTTGTTGTTTGGGGATCGAACCCAGGACCTTTGGCGTCACTACCAAATACGCCATACCATGTATTATTTTGAATACTATCCAAATGGCAGCCATTTTTGTTAAACGACAGACAGACAATTAAAAAGTCCACACCGCCGAACGATGCGTGGTAAATTTCGCTCTACAAACTTGATTTCATTGTAACTGATTTTAGGGTTCCGTGACTGGATGTTTTCGAAACCAGTACCAGTACTTTTAAAGAGGTACATTTTCTTGCAGGGAAAGGCCTCCATCATAGAAATCAAATCGTGGCAACAATAATGATTAGGCTTAATCACCACGCATGCCTAATGCGGATTGGTGATCACAAACCCGAGCTATGTTCGAAAAATTCGAAACATACTTTTGCTCGACCCGAGAATCCCGGGACCCCAAGATCATGGCCGGTACACTAACGCACCTAGGTAATATAATTATGTAGGCTGATACTTTACTTTTTTTTTTAATTCTCTTGACAATCACAAGGTTTATAGGTAAGCCCAAAACGAACCTCACAGAAGACTGGTGTGAAGCAGCCCCTGGTGTTTCGTCGAGTGAGTGAGGGTACCGGTGGTCATGGGAGGAAAGGGTGTTAAACGCATTATGCGCACTTTTGACTCTACTAGGCACTCGTAGTAGGTACTGCAGGGGTCTATGGGCGGCGGCAATCGTTTATCATCATGTGATCTTTCTGCTCATCTACCACTTTTGCAGTGGGACAGTATACAGGATGAAACTCAGTGTACTATTTATAAAGAGATAAATCCATAGACTCGACGAACCTTATATACAAACCGAAAAAGCAAAAGACAAGTGCCGGTTCAGTGTAATACATCATATGAAATAAAGTAGTGACTTGACTTGAGCTTAGTATCGACACTCGACATGCACGATGTTTTTTTGACTACTTATCAAAAAAAAAAAACAACTGATTTGCTTCTGCGATTTGGATTGGAAGCCCCTGTCGCTATCGTTTTATATGAAAAATGTTTTGGATTTCGGTTCGTACTATTTACAATACATGGGTACAATAGGTTTTATGTGTTCGCCGTCAAGATACTTTTCACTGATGTCTAGAAAAATGAGATATGTTTCCGAAATAAAGAGTAGCATAAGTCACGCTTTAGCTATCATTCGAACCTTCGATAGTTCGAAACTAAATAATCTAGATTCACAATTCCATACCGAAAACGTTTGAAAAAAATAGCTATACACATTTGATTTTTAACCCTCGACGCAAAAACCACGGGATGTTACGAGTTTAACGTGTCTGTCTGTGTGTGTGTGTGTGGTGTGTGTGTGTGTGGTGTGTGTGTGTGTGTGTGGTGTGTGTGTGTGTGTGTGTGTGTGTGTGTCGCATACATATAGCTCTTCAACGGATGAAACGATTTGGACTTGTTTTTTTTATTGAAAGTTATAATAGTCGAGTGTGTTCTTAGCTAGAATAAAAATGGCCGCACACCATAAAATTACGAATCCATACTTCCATACTAATATTATAAATGCGAAAGTAACTCTGTCTGTCTGTCTATCTGTCTGTCTGTCTGTTACTCTTTCACGCCAAAACTACTGAACGGATTTAAATGAAATTTGGTTTTATTTACAGATGATCTAGACCCTGAGAAAGGACATAGGCTACTTTTTATTGCGAAAAGGGGATTGTAAGGGGTTAAAAGGGGGGTAAAAAGTTACTTTTCCACGCGGACGAAGTCGCGGGCGGCCGCTAGTTTCATATAATTGCGTTATAGGTACGTAAACGTATTAAATGAAAGGGCTTGAGTAGCAGAATGCATACATTATGACAACTTTGCAGCTGCCCCTATAAGATAGGCAAGTTTATTCTGACACAAAGTATAATATTCTCTGTGATTCTGACGACTCTGGGACAGTTACGGATTCTTCTAGTACCTCATGATACATCCCGAATCATTTTGAAATAATCAAGCAACAACAATAAAATGTTAACTAAATAAACCTAACACGGAATTCTCACCGCAAATCACCACGCACCGCAATTTTTATCGATAACAATGTTGCTAACGAATCGATTCTATTTGCTCGTAAGTAATTTGTTTCCGATTCATTCGCCAGTTTCATTGGGAGCCCACCGCGTTACGAATGGAATTACTCGATTAACCGATGGTATAGGGTTGGCACTTTGGCAGGTTTGCACAGGAATTTTGGACTTTCGGAGGAAGAACTAACTAACTTAACTGTGGGAGAGCCATGCTTCGGCATGAATGGGCCGGCTCGACCGGAGTGATACCACTGCCTCACATCAGCAGCTCCTGTGCTGTGTTTCGCCGAGTGAGCGAGGGTACCGGAGGGCCATCGGGGGAAGGGGATAAAAGGTTAGCAGAGCACTTGTGACTCCACTGGTGTTGCAAGTGTCCATGGGCCGCGGCAATTGCTTACCATCAGGTGATCCGCCTGCTCATCTGCTCATCTACTACCTATCACATAAAACACAGTAATAAATTAAACAGTAAACTGTCAACCCTGTCGGCCCACGTCAAAAAAGGTTATTCTCTGACGGTTCAATTAATCAAGTTTACCTTTCGAACGAATCATTTTATAATTCACTTAATACTGTAATTGGTTTTTGTGGAATTGAAATTTCAATCAGTTAATTGACTGATTTCGAAATACGGTTAAATAGAACTAATTCGAGCACTTTTGTGAGGCGGGTGTTTAGAAATGGCTGACATATTTTGATGGCTTTTGTTTTTTTAACAAACAATATTCAATAGAGACTATCACGGAATTCTCACCGCAAATCACCACGCACCACAATTTTTATCGATAACAATGTTGCTAACGAATCGATTCTATTTGCTCGTAAGTAATTTGTTTCCGATTCATTCGCCAGTTTCATTGGGAGCCCACCGCGTTACGAATGGAATTACTCGATTAACCGATGGTATAGGGTTGGCACTTTGGCATGTTTGCACAGGAATTTTTGGACCTTCGGAGGAAATTCCTCTATTAACATATTATGGCCCAATTCGACCAATCTTCGCTCCCATTCGTATGAAATGACAGCCTTATGTCCACAGATTTTCAGTCGGGTAAAGATGGGTCAAATTACTTAAGCTACTTAGTACAGAATCAGGTCAATGTATGTAAAGTATAAAAAGTATCAGCCTATATACTGTCCCACTGCAGGGCAAAGGCCTCCATCATAGAAATCAAGTTATCGCTATTATGATGGGATTAGGCTTAACCACCACGCTTGCCTAATGCGGATTGGTGATCACAAACCCGAGCTATGTTCGAAAAATTCGAAACATACTTTTGCTCGACCCGGAATCGAACCCGGGACCCCGAGATCACGGCCCGGTACTTAAACCACTAGACCAACAGGGCGTTTAGGGCAATGTAGGTATGTGATGTTGGACAAATATATTTATGAGTTCTTTTCTTATACGGATTTATTTGAATTAATTTAACAGTAAACTGTCAACCCTGTCGGCCCACGTCAAAAAAGGTTATTCTCTGACGGTTCAATTAATCAAGTTTACCTTTCGAACGAATCATTTTATAATTCACTTAATACTGTAATTGGTTTTTGTGGAATTGAAATTTCAATCAGTTAATTGACTGATTTCGAAATACGGTTAAATAGAACTAATTCGAGCACTTTTGTGAGGCGGGTGTTTAGAAATGGCTGACATATTTTGATGGCTTTTGTTTTTTTAACAAACAATATTCAATAGAGACTGGTATAGTCCGAGGCAAGAAAGTGTAGTTATGACCTTGAGTGCGCAGAAACCAATTTTTGATGCCTGCAGCTACGAGTATAACTACTGTACTTTGTGGTGAGCTGTAGTAGCTCAGTGGATAAGAACACGTATTCCTTACAGGAGGTCCAGGTTCGAATCCGAGCATGCACCTCTTCATTTTTCATATCTATGTGCGTATTTTTACCATTAGCTTGGCCGTGAAGCTGACTGTTTAAAATAGTTTGGTTTCTGAAACGTTTAACCATGATTCACTTAGTCTAGTTTCTCTGTTACAAGGTTGCGAAGATTAGACTGAAGCATTCGCTTTATTGTTATTACTCGACTTGCCAAATAATACAAATACAAAAAGTTTTATTTTCCAAAATGATACAATCATGACAATGAAAATATAACCTTAAAGGTCTAAACGAATTAAATTAAAAACATGAAGGTTGCAAGTAACTAAGTTACTAGTTACTAAGTTTAGTTTATCTTTAACAAAATCGTCCTGTTGCACTCCACTGTTAATTCTACACTGTGCCGCAGGGTAAACGCACCAGTAAAGGGCACCCACCCTCTGTTTGTCTGCGTGCGCCCCACTACTCAATAACGACTTATTTATTTGCACAAAGGATCAGACCGAGTAATTGCGTGGGTATAATATGAGAACTATTAACTTCGAGCGCGTGTAGCTGTTTGCAAGTGTCACCGATGAGGGCTAGGGGAATTCAATTTGAATCCGCTAGTTTTTGTCGACGGCTAATGATTTGGGATGCATTATTGATATTTCTTTTTTAGTTAATGATGTCGCCTATTATATTTAATGTCGTCATGGTGAAATCAATGGATATTTTTGGGCACATTTAAAGAAAATAAAAAAAATTAAGATGTGCTGTCTGTTAAGTGTGCGAGCGAGGTGGTATGAAACTATGCCTAAAATTAGTATGATGTATTGATTGTGTGTACAAAATACAAACGCCTTACGACCTTACGACCTCCTTACGACCTTACGACCTCCTAGGGCTTAAAACGAACTGGACGTTACGACTGAAAAGGAGATCCATGCCGTCACCTGCTATAGTCGCCTGAATGAATACTCCTACTGCCGCACTCAGAGACGTCAATTAATCCTTAACCACAAAAAAAAAGCAACGCCACAATTAAAGGATAAAAGGTTGGCAGCGCACTTGTAACTCCACTGGTGTTGCAAGTGTCCATGAGCGGCGGCAATTGCTTACCATCAGGTGATCCGCCTGCTCGTCTGCTACCTATCACATAAAACCCTAACGTATGCACTCCACTGTTAATTCTACACTGTGCCGCAGGGTAAACGCACCAGTAAAGGGCACCCACCCTCTGTTTGTCTGCGTGCGCCCCACTACTCAATAACGACTTATTTATTTGCACAAAGGATCAGACCGAGTAATTGCGTGGGTATAATATGAGAACTATTAACTTCGAGCGCGTGTAGCTGTTTGCAAGTGTCACCGATGAGGGCTAGGGGAATTCAATTTGAATCCGCTAGTTTTTGTCGACGGCTAATGATTTGGGATGCATTATTGATATTTCTTTTTTAGTTAATGATGTCGCCTATTATATTTAATGTCGTCATGGTGAAATCAATGGATATTTTTGGGCACATTTAAATGAAACATGAATGTCGGGTTTATCATTTATATATTTATAGGTCTACCAACAATTGTACTACACATTAGTGTATCATGTATTAACATGATTGCAACTTACCATGCTAACATTCGTGTTTAATTTAAATGGTATATAGGAATGAGCATTGTTCCTGCAAATTAAATAGGTACCTACAGAATTAAATTAAGTAGTCATGCACTTTCAGGAGTAAGGGAAAGATATACATGTAACACAAAATGAATTGTATTGTACTTACTGCTTGACGTTTCGGCAACGCCAAAATCTAAAAAACTATAATTATTTATTTATTTTATTAAGAAGGTTTCATATTACGGACGCTTACTTATATTTAAATCCTGTACCTAAGGAGCAAAATTTTTTTACTTAAAAAGAAATCTATGAAATTAAAAAATAATGTCACTTCAAGGGGCACTTGAGCAGAAACACTGCACGTAGCTCAATTTCTTTTTATCCAAATAAACCTTATTCGCTCCATTCACCTCCAGCAAACAGAGGGCGCCACCCTCGGCCTGCCAATGGGCCGTTTACCCTACGCTATTAAGATGCATTCGCAATTTTGTTATTTTTTATTTGTTTTGCTTCGGTTTTTGTTTGGGCAATGATCGAAATTAAAAGATGGGAGAAGCGAGATCCATGCCGTCACCTGCTATAGTCGCCTGAATGAATACTCCTACTGCCGCACTCAGAGACGTCAATTAATCCTTAACCACAAAAAAAAGCAACGCCACAATTAAAGGATAAAAGGTTGGCAGCGCACTTGTAACTCCACTGGTGTTGCAAGTTTCCATGGGCGGCGGCAATTGCTTACCATCAGGTGATCCGCCTGCTCGCCTGCTACCTATACTATACATAAAAAAAAATTCACTCAAAACCTTTAAATATAAATTTAAAACCTTTTAATTACTTATTTACGCCAACCGACACGTTGCTTACATAAACAAGACTTTAAACTAATTTACCCTTTTTTACTTAAAGTAATTTGTGTTTACTCAATTAAGGTGCAAAGTGTAATATTTATACACAACATAATTGTCATATACGTTTGTATTTACTCTCAAATAACCCTAAAATCATTTAGCAAATACCGTCGCTAAAGAAACGCTTATTTCGCTTAATAACACTTAAATATCGCTCTAATGAGCAAAATGAGCGAAAAAACGTATCCCGCCCGCAAACCACTTAGCAAACAAAAACAAACCTTATTACGAAGCTTTAAGGTTTATTTGCCTCCGTAAATACGGTGGTAATTACGTTGTTACGGCTCTCACGAGAGCTGAATTAGGGGTGTCCAAATCAGAGATTTAAGTCAATATATTTTTATCTTAAAAACAAAATTTGTCAAATACTGGACCATGATGGGTCAGCATATATTCGAAATAGGTACTTAATTATAATTTCCATTTTGAAGTACCTATCTACTGTTTTTTTTTGGTTTTAATTAGCCCAAACGCAATACACTGTGGTTCACTCGTACAAAGGAAACCGTATTTACTTACCTATTTGAAGATATATTAGTCTGTATTATGTTTATTTTTAAACATCTTTTGTTAATTTCGCTGATTTGACAATTTTTCAGCTTCACAACGGAAACGGTCTTGCATATTAATTTATTTGATGGTACTTATCAAGAGACAGCTTTACGCCATTAGGTAGAGTCTTTAATAAACTAAGATACTTTTTCACTTGCTTTAGAAATATCTTTGACTAAACAAAAACCTTAGGTTATTCCCAGTTAACACCCGATATGCTGGCTTACCTCAATTTAATTTAGCATCAACTTAGTGTTTTCATTTTCAAAAATAAAAGAGAGGCGTGCCAACCCTGCGCTAAATGATGGGAAGACAGAATGAAATCAAGAGATAAAATGCTCCCAACATTCGATTTTGAGTTCTATACAACTCGCAATAAAGTTGTTTCGCGCCATTTTCATTTATCGGCTCCAACAACCAACTGTCGACTTTATTAAAACGGGGTTGAGTTCAATTTTGTTTGAGGGAGGTGTTATTTAAGGGTAGGTAGGTTGTTTGTCGTCAGTTAATTTAGTTGTGGATTAACTCGCTTCTAGTGATTGATGTTTTTGAACGCGCGTTTGCACTATTGGCGCGCATGGATTGTGTGATTTCGTTATAGTGTTTGCGTTTACGGAAAATTGTTTTGCTTTCACATTTTATTTGGTAGTAAATGACGGGGCTATGATCGTTAAATAGACTTTTATGGAAACATGTATTGGGAATGGGAATTGAATAGTCTAGATTTCCCGCGGTGTTTATTTATAGACAGAACTTTTGTAATGCTTTAATTGTACTTTCTTTGGTAAGTTTGTTTGGTTGGTTTATTTAAGTATGTTGTTTACTGATTATTTAAATATAGGACCTTGTTATCAATAAGATAAAAAATATTCTACCTCGGGAATTATTTAGTATTTCTTGAATGAAAATTATTTCTTTGTTATTTTTATACATACCAATCATAATAATTCTAAACGAGTCCAATCTTTATAAGTTACCAGTATAATAATAATATTATGTTGATTGTTAGTCTATGGAAAAAAGACTGACCTTTATTTTTTATCTATTACCTAAAAACTAACTGTTAAGACAAATTGCATTAAGTTTTAATAAACATTTTAGTACGGCTACTGAAGTAGTTTAAGAACTTTTTAATAGCGTATTGGATTAGTGTATCTCATTTTGGAATCAGATCGATATGTGTGACATAACTTTATAAAATAATTATTTTATGTGTGAGCCAATAACAATAAAATGAGCAAGTTTCATAGTAGAACCCACAGTAGGAAGCAAAGAGTATGGGCCTGTGGAGTATGAAAAAATAATTATCCAAAGCATATTTTGAATTAAATTTTAAATTATACACAACAAGTTTTAGTAAAAGATTAAAGGTAACAAGAGGCTTTACGAAAACTTTAATCAGCTAGATTATAATTATCAAGCCAATTACTAGCAACCGTAAATCCGGCAACATCAAAACTCGTCTCGATGCCAAATTAACTGTTTCGCAACATTAAAGACTTCATCCCCAGACTCCATCACAATGCCCCATCAGAAACAAACCATCATTACGGATCCCTCCCCCTTAAGTTTCCCTAACCTCTAACAAACGTTATTATTAATTTCACCTCTAACAACCTCAATCAAAAACCAACTCTATTTCACAACAATAAAGTCCAATTTTCCACGCCAATTGTCAGACACTTAAGCTCTTTTGTATCGAAGACAAGGAGTTATTGGCTAACTTCTGGTCCACGGGCTGCATCTAAGATGGCGATGTATCTCCATCCCTTTCGCACTTGGCGCTAAGCGTATTTCCGTCGCGTGTTGGATCTTGCGTAATAGAAAGAAGGTGAAGTACTTTTTGTTCGTGTTTGTGTTAGGCGTCTGAGAGAGAGGGATGCTGAAAGTCAATTGCGTTTGTTGTGTAAATAGAGTGGAGTGGAGCTATCGATTGTTCTCGATAGGTATCTCGATTTTGATGAGTTACGTTTACTAGATCAAAGTGGATTATTGAGATGTAACTGCTGATATAAGTGTTATGTAAAACTTATTTATCGAGATGTAATATTATTCAGTTTAAGCTTATAACATCAAACCAACTTTGTTTTGTTGTGTAAAAAAACATTTGTAGGTACAAATATGGACGACAGTTATTGGTATTGGTACCCTAAAAATAATTCTAGGATTTAAAATCGGTCGCAATTTAGCGGACCGAATAGAAATCGGTCGCAGGAGACACGGATATGCAAGACCGCAAACTTCGGCCTGATACTGAGAATTGCTGAACAGAAAAACTTAAGTAGAAATTTTTGACCCGGCCCAGGGATTGAACCCGTAACCCCAAGCGCAGTCATCGCTTTATTGTGCCACCGAGGCAGTCAATAGGGTACCTACGATTGCTCCAAAGAAAAAAGTCCGATTTGCTATATGTTTCATATTGGAGACCGGACATTGTTCTTCGGAGGAAGCGCTATGTGCGTAAGTCAACGACAAGCAATGCCAACTAGAGCCAACCTTATGAGTTTATTTTATTTTTCACAAAACCCTACCCATCACAATTTTCTACAACTTCCCTCTATCGAATCATCTCAAAGCATTAAAGCAAAAACAAAACGAAACGATCTTGCCCCAATATAGGTACAGTAATTAATTGAACAAATTAGATGAGACAACAATCTAAAGCGTCAGTCAACGACATCAGGACCAAATAGAGTCAACTGTTTTTATTTATTTTGTCCTAAAACTGTGCCCACCACTCCCACCACCACTGTGTGTGTCGTACTAAGCGTTTCGCTTCTTATTTCTTGGTACGAACTGCTAAGGAATGGAACAACTTGCTGGCTTCTGTATTTCCAGAGAGCTACAATTTGGGTGTCTTTAAGTCGAGAGTGAATAGGCTTCTTCTGGGAAAGAACGCTACATCTTAGACCTCATTGTCACTCTCTATCAGGTGAGATGAGGTCAAGTGCAATCCCATCTTATATAAAAAAAAAACACAATTTTCAACGACTTCTCCCGATCGAATTATCTCAAAGGACAAACATAACGAAATGATTTTGCCCCTATCCTCACTACCAATATATGAATATACCTATGTAGGTACAGTAAACCAATTATTTTTAACAAATTAGATTAGTACTAGATCGTAAGTTAATAACATCAGGGTCAACTAGAGAGTCAACTGTGTTTATTTATTTTGTCCTAAAACCGTGCCCACCACAATTTTCTACAACTTCCCCCGATCGAATCATCTCAAAGCATTAAAGCAAAAACAAAACGAAAAGATCTTGCCCCAATCCTCATTACCAATATACAGTAAACCAATTGAACAAATTAGATAAACAACTTATCTTACCGTACCACGTCCAATTACGAGAAATGGGGGGAGCGGGAGGGGGAGGGTTGCTGGATTTGTCGGGAAAGGGAAAATTGGAGCAGTGTTAGATAAAAATGGAGCGATCGAGTACAATTAGAGTCCTTAATGACATTGTGGACTCGAATTCTCTCAAAACCTTATGTGAAAATTTCGCTTCCCGGTTTCTATTACTAAGTTTTAAATGTTGACTAAAAAAAATTACATTTTTCGCTGTTTAAAACAATTACCAAGGTAACACTTTTTATATAAATTTAATGATTCCCATTCCAATTTCATCCTCCAAAAATGTCTTTCCTCTAGTTTTGTCAAATCTACACTGAGTAGTCCATAATAAAGAAAATTAGCATCACACGAATAAAAATGTGTAGGTTAAAATCTACTTACATACACATTAACATCTAAGTACTTAAGGTAAATGTACGTAATTACGGAGTATTAAGGCATTTTTGTCTTTCCTAGCAATTTCCAGGAAAGCAGGAAAAAACAGCAAATTGAAATTAGTTTAGTCGTAAAAAGCGGTTCTCAGAGAAGAGATTAATAATGTAACATACTGTATTTAAACTCTTTTATAAAAGTAATTGTAATTTTTCTGGACCTCTTAAATGTCCGTTATTACGGTATAAAATTTGACTCTCGAGGTAATTCCGTAAATGGATGCTGGTAATTCCGGTATATGTAGAAAAATTGCGTTTTTCTGCAGGATTACATGAAATATGAAAAATAAGATTATGTGACGTGTTTTAAATAAAACACCTTTATTTTCTATGTGTAGGAAAACAGTTTATTTAAATTTTTAGGTACTTATAGTAGTGTTTAAACTTTCATGAGATCAAATTGAACTTATTTCGACTTACTTCTAGCTTATAGCACGGTTTAGTGAACTATATTTTATTCATTTATTTATTATTATTTATTTATATATGAAAAATCCATTTAAAATTCAAAAATAAATATTTTTTTAATTTTCTCATGCAAGGTCTGGTTGGGTATGTTAGATGCACGATATATGGGCATAGTTCCATTTTTTAACATCCTCTAAAGCTTTGTCGAGGTCCTCGTTAGAGTACTTTTGTTTGACATTTCGACCTGTAAAAAAATTAAATGCAGTACCCAGCTCAATCAGGTACTTCTATATCTACCGTAATTACAAATACAGCCAAAAACGGTGCGGGTAATTCCGGTAGTCAGATTAACATAAATTTCTAACGAGTAACACTCTTAACAACATAAAACGACTTGAATTGTATAGGAATGCAATCGTACTAGTAATAGGTATCAAAAAATATACTGGAAGATACAATTAAATTAAACAAATTAATGATTTTGTACCGATATTATTTGTGACGAATCTGCTTAAAGTAAGAAAAATGTTTTCTCTTTACACACGAATTTCATAACATAGAGAAATAAAATAGTAATACGTAATTTGATTCCAAGAAACTATGTTATATATTAGACCTGTACCAGCTTTTTTCGTTTACTTATCTCATCTCGTTCCTGACAAATTCCAAAAAACAAAATCACCCTTCTTTCCTCTATTCCGTAATTGTTACGTAATAATGGACAGGGTTGGTTTTTGGTGTAGGTAATTCCGGCAATCAGAAAATTTCAATTAACTCGCTAAAAACTAAATGAAGTAACTTGAAACGGCCATCAATCAGTTTGTTTTAAAACCCTTAAAAATAATTACATTACTTAGTTATGAAAATACTTACATGTCATTCGCAATATCCTTAAGAAAATTCGCGCGGTAGCTTACGCGTACGCAACACGCACACCACCCTTTATGGCGGTTTGGCGCGGGCTGACCGAGGGAGACGTGTCAACTGATCCGACGATGGTTACAGTTCTTTTTAACGTGTGTAATTGACGCTCTATTGTACATACTTAATAGATAACTTTATAACTTTTTGATACAATTAGTAATTTTCTTATTTTTAGGCCTAAACCGAAAACTTACGGAATTCCGTACACTTACGTAATATGGTACATCTACCTTATACTTTAATTGACCGCAACGCAATATAAAGAAAATGTACGGCCTCACTTTTTCCGTATTTTATTCGCAAGTAAGTAATGATTTTTCTTAAAAAAAAATAAGAAGTTTAGTGTTCCCTGTATGTAAAAAGTGCTTACTAAGGGTTTAGGGTACTTTCTTATAATATGTTCCATAGTTTTGGGACAACTTGTATTACTACCTATACCTAAATAATCCTATACATACCCATTGTTGTTCACCAAACAACGCAGTATTTTTAAAGTCTCCATTCGTTGGTTAGTCCTCTTTTTTCTTTCACTTTGTTGTTCCGCCACATGTCGTTTTGGTTGGTCCCTTTCAGTTTTATTTCCATTGGACTGTTATTGATTGTGACAGGCTGACATGACGTGGAAAAAGAACCAATCAGATACTCCGGTTTGGACTGTCGAGCCGTAGGATGGTAAATTCATTAAATTCATATTTCTTTTTTCCGTGGAATTGGATTTGAAGCTACAGACGCTACATCAGATGCGTTGTTATTATCGCGGCATTTTGTAACAAAATTTGTAAAGTATCAGCCTATGTAATGCACGGCAAAGGCCTCCATAGAAATCAAGTCATCGCTTCTATGATGGGAATGGGCTATGTTTGAAAAATTCGAAACATACTCGTACTTTTTGCTCGACTCAGGAATCCCAAGACCCCGAGATCACGGCCCGGTACCTACTTAAACGACTAGACAAGACACAAACGGGGCGTTTTTTTGTAACTTTAAGAAAATCAAATTTCGTTTGGCACCTTGTGACACCTCTGGCGTTGTAAGTGTCTATGGGCGGCGGTAACCTCTTACCGTCAGGTGATCCTTCTACTCTTCTGCCACCTATCACGTAAAAAAAACGTCGAACAGCTTATTAGATCGGAACCCCAGCCCTACGAGGGCGTCAGCGACACTTCCGCGAGGTAACGAGATGTCTGGCGCCGGTAACGCACGGGACATCCGCGCATCCGCGATACCGAACGCGATCATTGTTCGCCCAAGGAATTTAGCAAAAATAGACTTCAGTAAATAAGTAAGTATAACACAAATTTTTGTTGATGAAACAGATATTTGTGTTGGGTCTGGGTGTTTGTAGTTCCTTCGTTGTTTCTGGTTTCCATAGTACAAGGAAAACCTTAGTTTGGGACCAGGACAATGTATGTGATGTTGTCTCAATTTATTTATTTATTTAAATGATACTTTAGAAACGATTGTTTGAGTAGGTACAATATTTTAGACTTTCAAAATTACTTACCTTTGTTTTAAATATTATCCTAACTCCTAATCCTAACTAATATTATAAATGCGAAAGTAACTCTGTCTGTCTAAAACTACTGAACGAATTTGAATGAAATTTGGTATACAGATAGTCTAGACTACTGGTCGTAAAACCGCGGTAAAGTAGAATCCTTTAATTAATAGTAACTACACATCCGTACTTCACATGTGGCTCTTGAGCAGTAAAGTGTGACAACCGTTGGTCTAGACTCTAGACCCTCAAAAAGTACTTTTTAACCCCTTCCCCCCTTTCCCCCAATTGGGCCTCCGGCTTCACAATTCATCTGTGAGGCCGTGTTATCACTTCGGTCGAGCTTGCCCGTTCATGCCGAAGCTTGGCCCTCCCACGTATAACAGGTCAGGTTAGAACTGGTAACCCATAAGGCAGCAGCTCCAATTCTCTTTGTCTCTGTGTCAGCTTACACGCAATTGCTTAAGGGGCTACACGAATGAAACTAGCGCCGCCAACCTATTTACACTGATTGTGGCGAAAATACGATATTTTTCAAGAAAGCAAAACATTACAGACATCCTAGATAAAAGTAAATTGAATTTTTCAAGATGCAATACCGTAAAACACGCGACAAGTAACAACAATGTCAATTATTGCTAAAAGTGGCCGTTTTTAGCAATAATTAACATTATTGTTACTTGTCGCGTGTTAGAAATATTGTATTGCATCTTTAAAAATCCAACTTACTTGGATCTAAGTCTGTAATGTTTTATTTTCTTAAAAAATATCATATTTTCGCCACAATCAGTGTAAATAGGTTGGCGGCGCTAGTTTCATTCGTATAGCCCCTTAACCCTTCCGCGTCGCACGTGGTTTCTACCAAAAATTAAATACATGTGTCCAAATATTTGCCACAATATCGATACCTTAAATCTCAAAGGGCGTATTCACCATTTTGGCCAAAATGACTTTTGAATGCTATCTTACTCCATTTTTTTTTCTCTATCGATCTGTATTATCAAAGTTTTAAAATTCGCAAAAAAGTGGTGATTACAGCCCACGTGTTTACCGTCGATAAACAAGTTTTTTTAGTCGTAAATACCTTTAAAAATTCATTATTAAGATTTCGGTCGATACACCAGTTAAAATTATAATGATGTGAAAAATACTGACTATCAAATGAGGCGTATAGGACAGAATATGTGTAACAGTGGCGTTTACGACTCGAGTTACTTTAAGAATTTAAACAAAATAAATAACTCTTAGGAGGTATTGGCATAGGAGTATGCGGTCCTAGCTTCGGCCGCCGCTTTTGCTGCTGCGTCCGCTGCCTCGTTCCCATCTATACCGATATGAGCCTTGACCCAGCAGAATTGGATGGATTTTTGCTTGCATTTAATAGCATGAACGTATTTTTGGATGGAGCACGCCATTGGGTTGGTATTGCTCCTGTCCTTGATAGCATATAAGGCGGACATGCTATCGCACAAAAGAGTCACAGCTTGGCATCTATCGTTTAACGCCTATTTGCATGCTTGTTCGATGGCAAATAATTCTGCTTGGAATACCGAGCAAGCTGGGTGCAGACGGAATTTACGGGTTGTGTGATTCTGATTCCGTTCTGGATGGAAAGCGTAAAAGTCCTGTCGATGCAGATATTGTTTATACTAATTTAAAAACAAAACAAAATTATAGAAATCAATAACTTTCGTTTGAATTTCAAACTAAAATGATTGCGTTTGTATTTAATTGAAATAATAAAATCGTTTTCATTTCTGTACTTGCCATAAATTTTGTAATAATGAAACTACCCGTATTTGTCTCTTAATTTGTATCTTCCTCATAGTGTTTTTACTTATAAAAAACCGAAAATAGCTTTTTAAAATGCATTTTCTATAAGTTAACTAGGCTGTTACACCATAGCATAGAGCAGAATAGCCTTTTTTTCAAGTCGTAAACGCCATTATACCATAACTTATTGCAAAACAGCCATTTTTTTAGGTCGTAAAGGCCAAGTTGTCAATATTTTTTTGGCGTAATCACAAATCAGTTTGTCAAACATTGGTTCTATTTTGAATACCATATAACTGTGTTATAAAGCTCTCGATACTCGATAATTACATCCAAATTTCATTTATATGGCATTATTACTTTAAAAGTTATGAATTTAATTCTTAGATTTTTTTTTTGTTTCGGCTCTCCTGAAAAATGATGATTTGGTGATTACGCCCTTTGAGATTTAAGGTATCGATATGTCCACAGAGCACACAACAACGCGACGCTCTCAAACACAATTTCGGTGACAAATTGCCGCTTGGGAGCGTGCGGGTTGAATTTTAAATTTTTTGGCCTTAGTCTTATGAAAAACTGGCGTTTTACCCTTTTTGACAATTTCTGGCATTGTCAAATTTGAAATAGGAAATGGTTGGTATTTTTTTTGATGCTACTGGCACAGAGGCTCAACTATGAGGGACTGGGAGGACGGTATCTACAAACAAGAATACTTTATTGGACAAAATAATACGAATGCAAGCAAAAACAATAACTGCAGACTAAAGCTAAAAACCTTTCAAAAAGAAAGAATACAATATTCTTACTACCTACTTACATAATATAAATAGATAGGTAATTTTTAGTAGACAACCAAGTCTAACAATGTAACTCCGAAATTCCGATCACTTGCGCGATGTAACAGACACACAGCGCCATCTGTTGTTAAATATTGGAACTAATCGCAAAACTTTGTCCTAAAACGAAGTGAGGGCAGGCTCTCTTCGATTATATTCGGGAGACCCACGCTTTGGCATGAATGAGCCTGCCGGATTAGAAAAATCCCGAGGCCTCACATAAAACGGTTTGCAGCAGGCCCAAAGGGGAGTTTAAAGATAGAAGAAGAAGGCAGCGATGTAGCGCCATCACTTCTCAATCAATTACCATCAGGTAAACCGTGTGCCCGTTGGTCTGACGATATTGTAATGGTAGCGGGGAAACAATGGATGAGGCTGGCTGGGGACCGTAGACAGTGGCGTGATAGAGAAGAGGGCTATACCACAGAGACAACATCATATACATTGTCCTGGTCTCAAACTAAGGTTTTCCCTTGTGCTATGGAAACCAGAAACAACGAAGGTACCACGAACACCTAGAGCCAACACAAATATCTATTTCATCGACAAAACATTTTTGTTGGTGCGGGAAGTTGGTGCGACCCTTAAGTACGTCTCAACCGGCGCTCAAACCCTTGCGCTAAACGGGTCGTGGGCTGATACAGATGATGATGATGAAATGAATGTGCTACATTTGCATTTACTTTTTTTTTCTCGGCTTTTTAAATTAGGTTAGACACCGCCAATTAAAGCGCATTTTTGGTCACACCACGTTTCATGCGAGTCGGAGCGTGTCTCGCGGGACCAATTAGCCGAACAATTCCGGCCACGAACCGGTTAACTGCCTTCATTTCACCCCAATAACACGTTCATTTCAGCCCCAAGAGGAGGGGGGTGGGAATGTTTCATTGGAAAGCGTAGCGAGTGGGAAGCGATAAACTATTATCGTATACTGTGTGACTGTAATTTTAAATAGGTACTGTCGTTGAAATATCGACATTCGATACCTAGACTCGATATAAGTGTACGATTATTGAAGAAACATTTTTAAAAAGTTTTAATACCTACCTACAAATAGTAGGTAGTTATAGAGCAACAAACTTTTGATATACCGGTCTCTTCCTTAACCCCTTTATGGGCAGTAGGTATAAATACAATTCATTGCTTTTGGACCTTATCTCCAACACATAAGGTTCAAAATATGGTGTCTAACATATAGACAGAGCCCCATAAGGGGTTAAACAAAATTTTGTACGGCGCTTGTAAGAAGCACGTCACAGGGCTACTAGTGACGTCATTAATATCGTATCGCTCTCTTTTTCGGATTAGGAAATTTGCAACTCTATATCTTTGGAACTAATGATGTAAGTTAAAAAAATAAAAATAGAGCTGTGATTCATACTTCAAAAACTTAACAAAATATATATATTATTACTTTAAATATTATTTTCAATTTCTTTTGGAAGCATGCATTAACTCTATCTTTCTCCTGGCTTGCAGTGGAGTTACAACCTTAAAGATAAGGCGATCGTAATAAAAATTAAATTTGTTCAACTGTAAGCGCATTAAGGGGTCACGAGAGGTATCGGGAAAAAGTAACACTAATGAACACCGTTGTTCACTTTACTGGCTGAGGACTAAGGTATTTGTTTAGGCGGGTTTAGGCAATTATACATTACGTAAGAGACGGCCTCAGGCCAGATGGAGTGACGATCTGCGCAAGAGGGCTGGCTGGAGCTGGATGCGAGTAGCCGAAGATCGATCAAAGTGGCGAGCATTTGGAGAGGTCTATGTCCAGCAGTATGATGAAATTACGTAAGGATTTATAAAGTTTGGATTTAGTGCTTAATTTACCAGTTAATATTTATTGGAAATATTTACGTTTTTTAAGGAGTAACAGTTGACAAATAAGTATACTATGCCATGATTCTTGTTTTTTTTTAAATGGCTCTACCCTCATCTAATAGAAGAACTTTGCCAATGTAAGTGTTATCTGTAAAGAGTTATCTCCAATGCAAATCAAATGGTTTATAGGTAAACCAAAAAGATAAAACACTTGCGCGATGTAATTAAAACCCAACGCCATCTAGGTATTGGTAGGTACTCATTATCAGGAACTGTGTGAGTTCTGAAGTTAAATTTTATTTATACAGGGTGTATCTGTGAATATTTACATCCCTTTAACCACGTGTTCTATCAACCATCCTAAACAACATTTGTTCTATGACTTCGTGACACGGAATTTTGTATGGGGAGTCAACAATTTTTTCGAGGAATTTGGAAAAGTTGTTGAACAAAAGTTGTTCAGAATGGTTGATAGAACACGTGGTTAAAGGGATGTAAATGTTCACAGATACACCCTGTATTAAGGTTACATTTTGGTGAGGCCATGCTTGAAAACTTTGTTTTCTTTATTTTATTAGTACCTAATGATCTGACTACAATATCTTTTACAAAAAAAACTGTCCTAAATTATTCGTTTAACAAACCTCTCCAATTACCCAAAATAACGGGATCCCACCCCCGCCAACTGTCACATTAAAAAAACAAACGCCACAAAACAATTTGGCGCGCAAATTATGACAGATGTCAGATTTGTACTGAGTGGCGCCCCCTGGCCCGCATTGCATTTGAATATCGAATCTTGTTAGTTGTTACAATGAAATGATTACAATTCGATTATCCGATGTTGGTTCCCTTTTGACGTTAATCGAGTAAAAAAATCAATTTCGTTTGTGGACGTAGGATGTTTTAAGAACATTAGGGTTTCCTAATAATGTTTTCCCTCAACGCTAAGCTAGTGGCAGAAATAGGATCTTACATTTAATTATGAAATCAATTTATTTCATCCAACGTCCAACTGTGAAAATACAGTTGCGAACTTCGTTAGTCAAATACGATACGACAGATACCTAAAATAATAATAAATAATAAATTCTTACAACATCTCATAACTACATTGACCTGACTCCGTAATAAGTAGCTTAAACACTTATGTTATAGATATCAGACAACAGAGCCCAGACACTGAACAAACACAAGTGTTCATCACACGAATGTTATCTTACTTAGTTACTCTTATTTGCACAAAGTTTACAAATCTTATATTAAGTTTTAAGTTTGGATCTACAATCGCACATTCTTAAATATCCACTAAACGACATTTTCAAATAACTGAAAAAGAAAAGAAATCACAATGAATCGAAAGAACTTGTCGTATCATGCGACATGCTAAACTAAAGTGTTTGTCGAAGCGAAAGTCCATTTTATTAAAAAGCAACATAAACAACGTGGCGATAATTGGTTAATGCTCACAGACAAGTAGGGTAAGGTTGCCACTGGTTGCTACTATAGGCAAAGACAGTGAGGCCCTTGCATCACTGTTGTCTCCTTTAGGCAAACCGGGGCGTTAGACGCACACAGTTTGGGTACAAAATAAATAGACACAGGTCAGCCTGTGTCTATTTATTATCGACTAGTGGCCCGCCCTCACTTCGCTTCGGGACTGAAACCAATAGATGGCGCTGTGACCAATTACATCGCGCAAGCGTTTCGTGTTTTCGGTTTACCTATAAGTCTTGTCGTTGTCTATAGAAGTTATCTCTTTATAATTAGTATAGATATCAAAGAGTTCGTTGAACCACGCCCTCGGTAGTGTATTGTTTTGTGTCTCTCCAGCACACGAGCTGTTTAGTCTGTCTCTGTGTTTTTTTCTCCTCCCCATAGTAATGAATTATGTACGAAAAGTTGGATTTTAGAATGCAAATTTCCAAAACTCATAGAACAAAATGTTATTTGGAATAAGTGGCATAAGACGTGGTTAAAGGTAAGTGTTCCTGTGAATACTTACATCTCTTTTTTTTATGACATAGGGGGCATACGAACAGACGGATCACGTGATGGCAAGCTATTACCGCCGCCTATGGACACCCGCAACACCAGAGGAGTCGCAAGTGTGCCGCCCTTTAACCACGTCTTAGATACAATTAAATTAGATTCGATTAAAATATTTAAGTAATTACCCTTTAATATGTTAAGCATACGTAATATTAACGGCTGTTGTTATTCCTTAATAAATAAATAAACAACCTGTAATAATAAAAGTTACCTCACTGGAACGTTAGTCCCCTGTGGCAGTGGGGTACCGTTTCGTAGTTGACACCGAGAACTTCGGCGTCGCGTGATCCGGCTGATTAGCACTAACGCTCGAATTAGCCCCTAACTCACAACACTAGTTAAGACACCATTTTGGTAGCCTTTAGTTCTAATGGCAGTTGCTAATTTGATAACGATTATGTTTAGCAAAGGTTCGGTTAAGAAAGTTTGGGACGGGAATTGAAATGTTATTATACTTACTATTACCGTGGGAGAACCACGCTTTGGCATGAATGGGCTGGAATGATACCACAGCCTCACAGAAGACCGGCGTGAAGCAGCATTGTGCTGTTTGTTTATCACATGAGAATATACCTGTAGCATTCAAAAGAAACGAACTCTGTTTCGGTCGTATCGTTCCGTGTTGTGACCTGGAGATCGAATACGGAACCTTAATCGCTTACTTCCAGGTGATAAATCTGCTTGTGCCACTCATCATATAAAACAATCCAACAACAAATACATTTCGGCTCATCATCAAATTTCAGCCAATAGACGTCCACTGCTGGACATAGGCCTCCCCCAACGCTCTCCACACCGATCGTTCTTGTGTCACCCGCATTCAAGGGACTGCCGCGGCCTTTACTAGATCATCGGTCCACCTGGTGGGAGGCCTGCCACGGTTGCGGCCTCCTGCACGCGGCCTCCACTCAAAAAACTTTCCACCCCAACGGCCGTCTGTTCTCGCCGTGTGCCCTGCCCATTGTCACTTGAGGCACGCAATTCTTTGGGCTATGTCTGAGACCTTAAATCTTCTGCGGATCTCATAATTTCTAACACGATCATGCAAAGAGATTCCGAGCATAGCCCTCTTCTTTTGTTGCTTGATTATTTCAAAGTAGATTTAAGTGGCCTCCACTTAAGGAGCTTTCCACATTCCAGCTGATAAAACAAAAATAAAAACGATTTTATAAATTAAGAAATTTCACAATAACGAAATTTAGAAATTTCAAATTAAGAAAATACACTTTAACTGTGGGAGAGCCACGCTTCGGCATGAATGAGTGATACCACTGCCTCACAGAAAACCGGCGTGAAGCAGCCCCTGTGCTGTCTTTCGCCGAATGAGTGAGGGTACCGGAGGCCCACCCGGGGGGGAAGGGGATAAAAGGTTGGCAGCGCACTTGTAACTCGACTAGTGTTGCAGGTGTCCATGAGCGGCGGCATTGCTTACCATCAGGTGATCCGCCTGCTCGTCTGCTACCTATCACATAAAAAAAAATACAGTCTCTAAACTTAGCTATTATATTATTTTCCGCTTTTTCTAACCCATTTACTTATATTATACCTTGTACTCCGTGTCCTACTATTTTTGTGTTATATGTTATCATTTCTGTTTGTGGTCAATAAATGTTTTACTTACTTACTATTATTACTATCGAATACGGCCATGATTTCTTCAGGAATTGCGCGAAGTTCCTAACAACAGGAAAACAACCCGGGTCGCGTGTAACAGTTGTAGCGCCGCGAGGTGGCGCCCCGTGAGCTATGGTGTCGCCTCGTGCCGATGCCGGCAGGGCTGCCTCTAGAAAAAAACTTCTAAATGCCTTACATCTATACTCTGATTCATAATCATGTAAAGTACACTGACAGATGTCAATGTGTCATCGCCATACAAATATACTCAATTTGACACATGCAAAATGATTCTGTGGGTAACTGTGAAACAAGCCGCATCGGCTGATGCAATCCAAAGATCTTAATTAGTATCTAGTGGTTTTTAGTGTACAAATTTGGTGTTACTTTGTGCACTGAAGTGCCGCAGGGTGATATTAATATAAGAATCATTGAATTGTGTCGTTTTTAACACTGCTATTGTGTGTCGAGTGAGTTGTCACGTGAACAATTTGCTTTGACCTAATAGAGTCTTAAAACCTACGGCTTTGTTAAAAATAGTCTCCACAGAATCCTTAGGACATCAAAACGCTAAACACCGGCGTTTTATTGAGTGACTGTGACTTCGACTGACTTTGACTGTTGACTACACTTTATCAAACTACACTTGACATTGGCAAAATTAAATGTGTCATGAACACAATACAGGCCATAATAAAAAAAAACACATGCAAAAAAAAAAAACTTGTCATTTTCATCTGTCAGTTTACTTTACATGATATGAATCAGAGTAATATGTACCTACATTAAACCCGACGAATGGGGGCTATCGTGTGAAAAAAAATTTAAATCATCTAGATGGAGCACTGTTAGACTGAAGTCCGAGTCTGGATAATTCAAAACCGAAGCCCCCCCACCCCCATTACTTTTCCCGCATTAAAATAAAAACACTTCGGCAATCGCACATGACTAGCTTACGAAATCGATTTCTTACTCGATTAACGTCAAAAGGGAACCATCATCGGATCAATTCATAATCATTTCATTGTTTAGATTGACCTTTACAGTGAGTTAGCCTTTACAGTACGCCATCTAGCGGATTTTTCACACCCCCACAGAGTTCCTCCTGGCTTTTTAAAAAGGCGTGCGTACAAGTGTGGTGATTAAACCCAATCATAGTAGCCATGAATTGATTTCTATGATAGAGGTCCTTGGCTTGCGGGACAATGAGACGGTATAAAGGCTGATACTTTTATTAGGTACTAGTGGCCCGCCCTCACTTCGCTTCGGGACCGTAATTCAGAAATGAACCAATAGATGGCGCTGTCTCAATTACATCGCGCAAGCGTTTCGTGTTTTCGGTTTACCTATAAGCCTTGTCGTTGTCTATAGAAGTTATCTCTTTATAAATAGTATGGATTGAAATGTTGGCATAGGTAAATGTAGTTGATGACCCTACACGTAACGCAATTCTGACTTCAATAAAATGCTGTACTAAGCCTGTGAGTATTGTTTATATGATTATCTTCTGATTTATCATGCGTTTATTTATATGGACACTTCTGTTAATACCAAGGGTGGCGCAATTTAATTGCAATTGAGAGCTTTATAAACTCTTTTGGAAGATATTTTTTTTAAATACATGAAAGAAAATTTAAAACTTTTTTTCAGGGAAAAATCTACATTTTAAGAATATTCTTTACGTAACTTCAGAGTTATTTCAACGAAAAATTTTGTAACACATTTTTAAGGTAAAGGGCACTATTACCTAACAGTGTATCGTCTTAACTTTTTTTTCAATATATTGTTAACCTTCTTCGAATTATCTTTTACTAACTAAAGGTCGTTCTTGTATGGAAATCATACCATACATGAATATTTAGAATGTTCGTGAGTGATTCAGTATTCGGTTTTTATAGTGATTTGTGATTGCGTCGCATATTGGTTTTTACGACGCGCCTATAACATTTCTACGGGGAATGTAAGTCCAAATTTGGTCGCAATTTGGTGGCAAAACTCCAGAATGTTTAGTATTGATTTAAGAATTAACGTTTGTACACAATACTGCTATGTGTAAGCTTTGTAATACGAAGTTTTGTTTTTATTCGTCATATTAATAAAATGGAACCTAGTTTAGTGCGCCAATGGTCGTTAACTTGAGGCCCGTCACATCATTTATATTATGATGAAAATAAAAATGTGTTTATTCTATATGTACCTAATAATAACACGCGTTATGGGTTATGGGGAGTAGGTCGTATATGATTGTGTTTGAGGGCGATGGTAGCTCAGTGCCTACTTTATGGGTCGTGGTTCGAATCCGAGCATGCACCTTTGGATTTTTCAATAGCTCTGGTTCCTTTAGTAAAAGGTTCCACAGGTCAAATGGCAGTCGCTTTATTGTAATTACCAGGCTCCCCAAATACACAAAAATGGTCTAAGCGCACCTCGGGCTTCGAAGCAACCACTTTGATGCAACTGGGAATGACACATTCAGATGAGAGAGCTTTGTGTTTCCCCAATTGTCTGATATCCGAGAAAACCCAAGTTCTTAAGCATCATCATCATCATCATTTCAGCCAATAGACGTCCACTGCTGGACATAGGCCTCCCCCAAAGTTCTTCACTCAGTTCGGTCCTGTGCCACCCGCATCCAAGGGATTCCCGCGACTTTCACCAGATCGTCGGTCCACCTGGTGGGAGGCCTGCCACGGCTGCGGCCTCCTGCACGCGGCCTCCACTCAAGGACCTTTCAGCCCCAACGGCCGTCTGTTCTTCTCGCAATGTGCCCTGCCCATTGCCACTTCAGCCACGCATTTAAGTAGTATGAAATAAAGTAATTCATGAGATCTTCTCTGAAGATACCATTTCCAACTTGAAAAATCGTATCCAAAAGTTTCTCTCCGCCTCAGCTCCTATTCCCAGTCGAATAAAAACTCCCAACAATAAAACTATAAGTCGCCATCGTCATTGAACTTCTGGCTCTCGTGTTTTATGCCGACGTTTTCATTGTCAAACATATTTAATGCTCCTGACAGGCGAGCCATCCACCTCGCATGCCGCTAACTCGCTGTCTCCTACCCTGAAATCGAACTGATCACGCAAGCCCCCTTCTTTTTACCGCTCTGGCAACCCCGTGAATATATCATTTCACACTACAATTTGACACCACATTCATATCACACACATACTCAATCAACAACCCAATCCCGACCCAAACGTGATATACTTACAGTCGGAATTCGATCGTGGAATATCCATTTTAGGGTGGATGGCACAATGATGGTACACCATTTATGTGATTGAGTTCGTGTTTCATGCTTTCCCATATTCAAAGTTAGTTTTGTTATGTCTGGCTTGAAACTGTTTAGAAGTGACGTGTTTTCACTGATTTATTATCTAAAAGGCGTCCCTTTTACGGTTTTGTTGGGGCAAAGTTTGGTATAATAGATCGCAGCACATTAATTAGTGGAAACTTTGTTCGGTGATTTTTGATCGTTTAATTTTGTTGTTGCGAGTTTCAACGCTTTTTGAAATGAAATTAAAGTTAGGATCTGATATGCTAAATTGTTTAGGGTTTATTTAACTTCTAGTGGTTCATCCACTTAATCTGACTATTGTCGATTGTATGCTAAAATTAACATTAACATTAGCCAAAGAATAGAATAAAATGATTTCAACAGTTCATATTATTATGCATCATTAATCTGCTTTCCTACTTCTACATTTGTCTAAACCAGACTTCTTTTGTTTTTTTTTGTTCTCATTATTTTATTTAGTCCAACTGACGTCACTCAAAATCTAAAGATCAATCCTGCTCCACAAGCTGAAATTTGGACCTTCTTGATTACCATTTGAACTCTATTTCATATTCTGTCCTTCTATTTGATTGTACGTATTTTATTACGTAGATACAATCAAATAGATGGTACGTACAGAGTGTATCTGTGTTACATCTCTTTAACCACGTGTTTACTCACCATTCTGAACAACAATTAATGGTTTGATCTAACGATATTTTTTCTACCTTCAGGTTTGGTTCCAAAACCGTCGAGCAAAGTGGCGTCGCCAGGAGAAGATGGAGGCTGCTCGTCTCGGCCTCTCGGAGTACGGGTGCGGAGGAGGGGCGATACCCAGGCTGAGCGGGCTCGGCTTGCCAGTAGATCCTTGGCTGGCTCCTCCATTGCTGACTGCTCTACCTGGTAAGCTTACTTATTTACTCTAATGGTTCAGGGACCCAAAATGGGCCTTGACCCACAGTACCTCGATGTACAGTGATGAAGTCTTACTTTTTCGAGTCACTAGCCCCTTAGACTGCCCATTCCTTCAATTAGGTCTCCAGTACTCTCATTAATTCAGCGAAACATGACTGTTCCACGCCTATTTCCTATGAGTCTGCAGTATCACTCAATAGAGTCTGTGGAACAAGGTGAGTTAAAAAGCTGGCACCGTGACGCGATTGTGACTCCACTGACATAGCGGGTTCAGAGGTGGTATCACTCACGTACCATCAGGTGATCCCTCTGCTTGTCTTTCCTATTATAAAAAAGTGTCGATCGCAACCTAGAAGTGGTTTGTGCTTATTAAATTTGTTATTCTTTCACAGGTTTTCTCAGTCACCCCCCATCAGGATACCCAAGCTACCTGACCCCCCCTGCGCCGGCGCCTCCCGCGCCCCCCGCCCCGCCAGACCCCCGCTCCTCCTCTATAGCAGCCCTCCGTATGAAAGCCAAGGAGCACGTGGAAAGCTTGAGCAAAGGACTCCAAATGGTGTAATATTAGATGCTGAATAGTCCCTAGTTTGTATTAAATAAGGTTTATATTGGCTTGTCATGACTTCGGTTCGAGAGTTGTTATGCTATTGTACTCGCACCTCGTCCTAGAAATAAGTAGGTATCCTGAAATGAATTTAATGTAGGTAATCCTTATCTTTTTGGATGAGGTGCTTCGTACAATTATGTTAGAACATCACTTAGTAAGTTTGTTTAATTTATCAATGATGTCGCCCAAGCCAGAGTAAATTCAAGATCTTGCCCAAATATTTATCTTGGTCTTAAAAATGCAAGACTACAAAGACTAAAACATGTAACTGTAACAAGACCAAGACCAACTGTAAACCTTAAATCTTGCTCATACATAATCTTGAACAACACTAAATTTTGATTTCCAATTATGTAAACCAAACTGACAGATGTCAATTTATCATTCCAAATGCTTCTGACAAACGCAAAATGTCAAAATGTATAGGTATTAGACATTTGATATTTACATCTGTCAATTTAGTTTGCACTACAAAAAATATGAGTAAATTCGGTTTACAAGTAAGTAATTGGCTACAAAGTATTTTGCAAGACTGTATTAATTTAATTTTTAAACCACGTCATTGTATTAATATTGTAATATGTAAAATTTATCTGCATCACGCCTGTAGTAAATGCTTCAAATTGGTTTAGTAAAGTTAAGTAAAATGAAGTTTATATAATTCCATAGTAGTTTTTTTTTCGCTCCAGAAACTAGGTAAATATTTTAAATTAACATAGCACTTATAATAAAAAATCTGAGCAATAATGTAAATAATAATATTCATGAAATAATGAAGGATAGTGAATACGACGGGGTTAAAAGAGAATATTGATTTGCTACAACACCCTTTTTATTTCAAAGGAACGCAAGCTTATGACAAACATATTACTTATTGTTACTCTGTAAATGTAATTTATTCTAATTTTAAAATATCAATATCGTCTTTTCCTTGTTTAAATGTGAATTTTAATCAACAAAAACATTATATTTTTTTACGATTGAAAGCTCTCGCTCCTATTTGCTTTTATGTTGTGAAATAAGTACACCATATTTTTTAATAATATACAGAATTCTCTGATACGTATTCATTCATATAAATATAATTGAAAGCACAAAATAGTACCGTAGAAAATTTTTTTTTTCACTTCCTTATAAAAAAAGGTTTTTTTTTCTAAATTAATCAATGCTGTAATTGAAGAATTCTCTAAGCTAATGATAGTTAATACAGTTTAAAAAATATTATGTAAAAAATAAATATAAATAAATAAGATATTATGATATTTATTTTCACATCGTCAGTAAGTTAGGGTTAGGATTATTTTTTACTGTAATAGATATTTTTATTTGTTTGTAAATGCAGTAAAATGTATACTTGTAGTAAACAATTTAGGTAATTATTTCAAAGATTTTATTGCTTGCCATATTTTTTAAGTGAGTTTTTTAAATGCAGGTATACGAAAATGTCGTAGACAAAAGTGAGAATTCGCTGAAAAAATCAGGTTTAGATTTACAATCGTGTCATATTTTTATTTTCATGCAACTAAACCACTATTATTTAAATATAATTAAATACTATACACGCACATATCACAGAACCACAAAACAATAATTCTTGCATGTAAAATTACAAAATTAAAAATCATCATAAGTTGCCATTATAAGGACGTTTACCCTATTTTTATTTTTGTGTAAAATTACGTGTTGTATGATGTAAATAAAGTTCTTGTAAATAGAATGTCTTAATAAATATTTAATACTGATAAAAAATCCTTTTCGTACAGGTTTTTTTTTATTTGCACAGGTGCACTCGATATTGAAGTCGAATTAGAAATTTGTATGGACGAATGTATGAAACCTCCAAATTCGACGTATATGTCGACTGCTCGAGAATGACCCTCCAGCTCCTAAACTTATTATTTATATTGTTCAGAAGTTATAATTATATGTTTTCCTACTAGCTGTTAGGTATGTTGTAAATAAAATCTTTAGTAAATATTATATTATTTATAATTATGGTTGTATATAATGAGTGGTAGCATACACATAGTTATGAACAAAATATCATCTATACATAATGAGAGATAAATAAATGTGTCTTTTCGTAACATGCATTTTGATTTATAGAAACCTTATACCACAAAATAATTAGACACAGAAGGCTGACTGCATATCTTTATTTTGTGCTTATACTCTGGTTCATAATCATGTGTAGTAAACTGAGACATGTCCATGTGTCATCCCCATACATTATCACTAAATTTTATAGATGCAAAATGTCAAAATGCATAGAAACTTGTCATTTTTATCTGTCAGTTTACTACACATGATTAAAAACCAGCGTATAGTTTATACTTCAAAATTATATACTAAATGACAGTTTGCAGAGAAAAAAATCATAAATAATTTTCATTCCATTTGACTTGAAGTAAATAAATATGTAGTTTAAAATAGGGAAATAAAATAAATATTTTATTTAATTTATGATTTATATAGATTAGATTAGATTTGATATTTAAGCTATCAAAAAATTGCCCCTTTCATTTTTTTATTTTGGTGCGCTTCGTTAGAAAAATGGTGCGCCCCCATAAAAGCCTTGCAACTCGTTTCGTATGAGCAAAATTTACCTAAGTAAGCTCAAAGAGAATACTAAAGTACCTAGATAGATAAACACATATTCGGCTAGATACCTACAATATCTCAATTACTTATCTGAATCCGTCTCTCTTATGTAAAAACAAATATTAACCCATGTAGCTGTCCGCACCAATTTTTAGAGACAGTGAAGAGCACACTTTACTTTGCAAATGAAAAATTCGATAGATAGTACATCGATATGTCTGGTTCAACTTTGACGATATTGGTGGTTTTGCGCTCGCCTTGGTAATTTTGACACGATATACTTACTTTAAAATGTAACCAACCAACTACACGGCCTCGATGGCGCAGTTGCTAATGGGTTCACTGGAAGTCCTGGGTTCGATTCCCGGTCAAGTTAATTTAGGAAACTACATTTTCAAACATTTCTTGGGTCTGGGTGTTCTGGGTTGACGCCCCCAGTTATATCATAGTACAGGGGTTGCCCTAGTTTGAGACCAGGTTGAGTGGTGTGATTGTCTGGCGCAACTAAATTCTTTGACCAGTGGTCTACGTAGGTAAATTACCGTTAGCGTTACCTGCGAAGACCACTGGTCCAAAGCCAAATATGACAAAAAAGCACATCGGTGCTTAAAAAATGGTGCGCCCATATTACATTAAACAGTGCAAATTAATTCGTAACAAAATGGACCAGTAAAAAGTCTTACCTGTGTACTGGTTCAAAGCCAAAAAATGGCAAAAACCTCACTGTTGCATCAAAACTGGTGCGTCTGGTGCGCCCATATGGGTGATTTTCCCAAGCACTTTTTTTTAGCGGCGAAGCTGAAAATCGATGTATCGAGAGCTACTAGTAACAGTTTTTATTTTTTTGGTAAATATTTGAACTATTATTTATGACGTGTCATCAGCGTTTTAGCCTTTAGATATGTATTTATTAGTTTAAAAAATGTTGGAAGACCTAAATTCTAATTACGGTGGACTGTCCGAATTGCATTAGTTTACAATAAAAGTGTTATTGTAAGTTTTTGATGAATAATTGTAACTTTAAAATAATGTACACTTAAAATACAATAGACGAGACTTCAAATTAATCAAACAGAATTATTTAAATATTAATAATTGGAATTTTATATCGATCTCAAAAATGTCCCGCGGAAAATAGCAATAACGGTGGCGCGTTTTGAATCCTTATTTACTTGTCACGATGTGCTTTGGGAGACACGAACTCTGCTTCCTCCTACCGCTCAGTGTGTCCCCATGATCGGGATTAAAGGACATGCGGCGCGCTGTCATCGTTTTCCCGCCAAACAAGTAAGTACTAGTTGCGGTGGCGCAGGAGAACGTTTTTCATCAATACCGGTGGCATGTATTTTGAGCTGTCTTTTCTCCTTTACATGAAATCCAGTTTTATAGCTTATTGAGATTAAGTTAACTGTCATATTTATAGACTGTAAGTTAGTGGTGGGATAATATATTTTTTTATAATACCAATTTTGTTACTGTTTCTAAGTCCGGTGGTGCAATCCCGGTGGCTCCGGTGGCGAAATATAGCGCCACCGTAATTGTACAGTGCCACTGAAATTGATTTTCTACTAATTACAGTACATTTCTGGACTCTTTCCACACCCTTTGTGCCGATGAGCAACGGCGAAGAACTTGTCACTCCACATTTCATTTCCTGGGTCTGGGATGTTTATCTTCAGACCCATTTCCCGAGCTTCTCGTCGAAGGTCGTCCAGTTTGGCCTGCATGTCAGCTCGTGTGTGGCTCAACAGGCAAAGGTCATCGGCATAGTCCAAATCTTCCAATACGTTGGACAGTCCCCACTCTATGCCTCAGCGTTTGTTCTAGGTTTAATGCATAATGCCATCCAGAGCGACAAATAAGAGAAGAGGCGAGAGGAGACACCCCTGACATACCTCCGGATCAACTGGTACGTCCTCCGAGACGAGGCCTTCATGCGTCTCGACTCGACTCTACAGGAATAGTTCCAGTAGATGGCCTTGATTATGTTGGTGATCTTCTCGGAAACTCCGATTTCACGAGCCACCAGATAACGTTTCATTTTAGATAGCGTTTCAAAGACTTTTTCGAAATCCACAAAGGTCACATACATTTCCCTTCTGATGCCTGTTTGAAGATTATTCGCAAGGTGTTGATCTGGTCAGTACACGATCGGTTGGGTCGAAAGCCAACCTGCTCTTTGCGAAGAAGAGCTTCGACGGCCCTCGATACGATAGTCTGTCTAGGATGATCCAAGAGAGCTCTTCAAAAGGAATTGAGAGCAAGGTGATGCCTCTCCTGTTGCCACATTCACTAAGGTGTCCCTTCTTGGGTACGGTGGTGAGAAATCCTTTTTTTTCTCTAATCCTTGGGCACCTCTTCGGCCAGTCAGCTGTTCTTCAAGAGGGGATTCAGCACGTTCGCAGCGGTCCAGACATCAGCTTTTAGCATTTCCGCTGTGATGAGGTCCACTCCTAGGGCTTTCCCGTTTTTCGGGTATTGGATGGCCTTCAATACTTTTCCTCCTGTAGGGGGAGACAACATCAATGTTGCCTTATATATCTCCCTGAGATTACTGGCATTGTCAGTGCGTTAAGCTCGTTCGGCAATACTGTCAGCCCACAATCGGCGATCACGACGGGTACTGCGGTAATTTTTTCTGCGAATCTGTCGGTATTGGAGGTTGTTGAGTTTTGGATGGAGAGAGAGTTGAAGATGGAGTTCCCGTCTTGTCTCAATCAGGTTCCAGGTTTTCTGAGACATACAGTCTTCGCGTGTATGTGTTTTGTGTCCAAGGACGGCGGAGTTAGTCTCTGTATGGGCCATTTTGATATGGTTCCACTCCGCGTTGACAGAAAGTGTAGAGACATTTTCGAGGGCGGAAAAGCGATTTCGCAGTTTTAGCCCAAAGGCGTCGGCCAGGTCGATTATCTTGCGAGCTTTGCTGTTGAATCGGGCCGTGATGATTCGCTCTGAGATGGGTTTCCAGTCCAGTAGGCTCTTCGTCGCAACGTGAGAAAAGAGGAATCCTACGCCGTTTTCACGTACCTACGCCTTCTTCATCCTCCTTCCCAGATTAAAAAAAAGTAAGGCCCCTGGACGTTCCCAGTTCTCCGAATCCATTCCTACGCACTTGCTGTGGACGAGTATTTGCAGCTTGTATCTAAGCATTTCTGCTTCCACTTAGGCTAGTCGGCTATCCTCGCCGAGTGTTCGCACATTCCAACATGCTATTCGTGACCGTATTTTCATGCCAAAGGTCGTTGTAGCTTTATCGGTCCGGTTTTGTACTTCTTCAGTTTCTTCAGCTGGGTTCAGGTAAGCCAGTGATTAATCCACTATACCCTAGCAAGCTAGTAGGGCTGCCACCTTGGAGCCTGCAAGCGTGCTCGGTTTTGTTTCGGGTTTCCTTTCTTGTGAGTTTGGTTCGGTTTGGAGGCGCAGAAGACTCGCCTTTCGACCTGAGCTCAGCTGCACCTCAAGGTGGCGGCCGTGTGGTTGAACGGTTCCAGGAGGAACGACGGTGACGTGAGGTGACTTGGACTGGCTAAGGCTCTGCTTAAACTTGGTGTTCCGTCACTAGCACTGCAGATGGTTTCTTAGCACTTTATTGACAATGCCGTTCTCACTTACTAACAGTAATTCCCACTAAGACCATACCCTGATCCCCCCCCCCCCCCCCTTACGACTATTGCTATGCAACAACTTAAAAACTGATCATATTCTACACGACTATTACCTTTATTAAAAAGTCATACAGGTTACATTAATTAACATCAACTAATGTGTACCTATATTAACGTGATTGCAATACAGCTACATGTCATATATTATATCTAATTAAACTCAGGTTTTTAATAATTTAATTCAAATAAATGACAATAAACAATAAAATTGTTTATTTATTATAATTTCGCTGGCTTAAAATAATCGCGGTGGTAGGGATTAAATTACGGTGGCTCAAATACAATTACGGTGGCTTGTAAAAATTTCAAATTGAAATATCTCTAAAAATAATTATAATATTTTTATGCCTCCTATATTTTTGAATACTACAATGTTTATTCTATTATGTGCCTCCCATAAAATGTATGTAAAGTGGTTTTAAAAATTCGCCACCGTAATTAGGCAAAAATGGAGTTTGTTGAAATTCACCCATATAACCGTGCGACTCGATTCGTAACAAAATGAATAGTCGCGGCGCGCTCGATTAGCGCTCAAACGGCGCATTAACATGTTATTGCCCCCTCCCCCCTCCGCCCCGGGGCGGGGGCCGGGGCCCTCAGACGGAGCTTTTTTAGACGAGAAGTTGTGGCAAAGTTTGAGACGGCTGGAGAAGTGATAACCCTATATTTTTGAAGAATACTGTCACTTTTGGTTACTACAAACCGTCAACAACAAGTCTTTTTATATAGTATAGGAAGGCAAACGAGCAAGCGGGTCACCTGATGTGAAGTGAACACCGCCGCCCATGGAACCTACACCAGCTACACCAGAAGTTTAAGATAAGATTAGATATTTTATTTCACTTAAAATGTAGTACATGATGATCTTGAAATTAATGATGTTTCACACATTTTGTCAGAACCCTAAGTCAGAACCTGAATTGTGAAATCAATTCATAGAAATTGAAATATTCTTTATTCAATTTAAGTCCTTATAGAACATTTATGAATGTCAAATATTAGGTATGTAAGCTACCGCTGTTCGCTGAAAAGTTATTCGTTTTAAATAATCTATTAAGTAAGTACGGTTATACTACACCTACCGAAAATCATCCTCTTTACCCTCCGAGAAAAACTTTTTTTTTATGTGATAAGTGGTAGACGAGCTGACGGATCACCTGATGGTAAGCATTTGTCGCCAATGCCACCCATAGACACTTACAACACCAGTAGAGTTTAGTATCTACCCCTTTCCCCGAATTGCGCCTCCAGTACTCTCACGACAAAACACAGGGCAGACTCTTCTGTAAGATCGTGGTATCACTCGGGTTGAGCCGGCCCAATCATGCCGAAACGTGGCTCTCCCAGGGTTAAAAGTGGTTAATCGTACTTAAAAGTTACCCAAAGTTGACAAAGTATTTAATTTATGAAATCAGCGGAGCCATCTCCCACCCTAAAGGGGATAAGTGGAACTATTCAGAATATGAGTGAAATTATTCTTGTTTGTAAGAACACGGGTACTACAAAACATAATTAAAATTCATGAGCATTACGCGGTATGAAAATAGTTCCTGTGGGGACAGTGTTATGCCACTTGGGGGTAAGTAAAGCATAGTTTTTATCACACTAATATTATAAAGGAAAGTTTGTGAGTTTTTGAGTTACCTAGTTACTTCTTCATGACTAAACGACTGGAGCAATTTAAAAAAAAATGGTTTGGAATTTTAGCTGACACTATAGATTTATATGTAGCTTAACATTTATACAATTTATAAATGTTAAGCTACATTTTCCTGCGGGAAAACATAAAACTCCCCGGGCAAGATCTATGAAATTAAATTATTCGCTTCCTAAATAAGTGCAATGATGTGCGCGGTTGTAAAATATAATTTAGACACACATAGTCATAATTAATGCAATTTAGTTCATATAACTGTGGGAGAGCCACGCTTCGGCATGAATGGACCGGCTCGACCGGAGTGATACCACTGCCTCACAGAAAACCGGCGTGAAGCAGCCCCTGTACTGTGTTTCGCCGAGTGAGTGAGGGTACCGGAGGCCCACCCGGGGGGGAAGGGGATTAAAGGTTGGCAGCGCACTTGTGACTCCACTGGTGTTGCAAGTGTCCATGAGCGGCGGCAATTGCTTACCATCAGGTGATCCGCCCGCTCGTCTGCTATCTATCACATAAAAAAAAAATATAGCTAGATGACCAAATCTCAATATTATTACAAACTTGGTTCCGTACACACAAATATTTTAGAGCTCATAATATCTCGCTAGTAGTGAATGCTGCGTCTGGGCCAAGGGTTGCGGGTTCGATCCCCGCACAGTACAAACATTCGTGTGCATGAACATTTCTGTTTGTATTGGTCTTGGGTGTTTTCTATGTATTACAAGTATGTATTTACAAAAGAAAAGTATTATATATTTGTAATCCCACTGTTGGTTCTGATATCTGTAACATAGGTGCTTGAGCTACCTATCTGAGAGTCAGATGAATGTGTGTGATGTTTTGAAATATTATATTATTATACCTACAATATCTCAATTTACTTGAATCCGTTTCTCTTATGTAAAAATAAATATTAACCCATGTAGCTGTCCGCACCAATTTTTAGAGACTGAAGAGTTGTATACTGTATAGGTACCTACAACATACAGCTACACTTTACTTTGCAAGTGTAAAATTTGATAGATACCGGTACGTACTAGATATGTCTGGTTCAACTTTGACAACATTGGTGGTGTTGCGCTCGACTTGGTATTTTTGACACGATATACTTACTTTAAAATGTAACCAGCCAACTAGACGGCCTCGATGGCGCAGTGGTCCCGGGTTCGATTCCCGGTCAAGTTAATTTAAGAAACTACATTTTAAACTTTTCTTGGGTCTGGGTGTTTTGGGTTAACGCCCCCAGTTAATTATCACCTGGTACTCATAGTACAGGGGTTGCCCTAGTTTGAGACCAGGTTGAGTGGTGTGATGGTCTGGCTGGCGCAACTAGTTCATGGACCAGTGGTCTACGTAGGTAAATTGGCGTTAGCGTTACCTACATAGACCACTGGTCCAAAGCCAAAAAATTACAAAAAAGCACATCGGTGCTTAAAAAATGGTGCGCCCATATAAATATAACAGTGGGAATTGATTCGTAACAAAATGGACCAGTCTTACCTGCGTACTGGTTCAAAGCCAAAAAATGGCAAAAAACGTCATTGGTGCTTGAAAACTGGTGCGTCTGGTGCGCCCATATCTGGCGCGTCTGGTGCGCCCATAGAACCGTGCGACTCGATTCGTAACAAAATGAATAGTCGCGGCGCGCTCGATTAGCGCTCAAACGGCGCATTAACATGTTATTGCCCCCTCCGCCCCTCCGCCCCGGGGCGGGGGCCGGGGCCCCCAGACGGTGCCTTTTTAGACGTGAAGTTATAGCAAAGTTTGAGACGGTTCGAGAATAAGTGATAGCACTGTCACTTTTGGTTACTACAATCTGTCAACTGTTATTCCCAAGAAAACAAATATGAATGAGACAAAAGTAAACTATCAATTTGCTATCGATAGTTATCTTGGAAAGTATTACTTCGTCCCTGGTAAGTCTTAACCGTCCCATACGGAATAAAGCGTCCACTTTTTTTTTCTTTTTTTTTATACTAGAGGCAGCCAACGAGCAAGCGGGTCACCAGCTGGTAAGTAATCACCGCTGCCCATGAACATCTGCGAGATCAGAGAGGTCGCTGATGCGTTGCCGGCCTTTTAAGAAGGAGTACGCTCGTTTCTTGAAGGTCCCTAAGTCATAGCCGTCAGGAAATACTGCCGCAGCTAAACTATTCCACAAGACTGAGGTTCGCGGGAGAAAATTCCTCGAAAAACGTAATTTCGAGAAAAGAGACGTAGGTACAAAATTTTGTAATGTTCGAGCCTTCGAGGTTACAACAGAGGAGTGATATTATAATGTAATCAATTATATTTAAAACTACTTAATAAGTAGGTAAGCGACATACGTTACGTTGCAGCGCGGGATAATGTACGGCTAATACACTACACCTACCCCGAAAATTATCCTTTTCCCTCCGAGAAAAACATAGGTATACATTTTTTTAATGTAATAAGTGGCAGACGAGCAGACGGATCACCTGATTACCGCCAATGCCACCCATAGACACTTGCAATACCAATAGAGTTTAGTATAGTCTGCCAAAAGAAAGTGTAGTTATGACCTTGAGTGCGCAGAAACCAATTTTGATAGAAAGTCTTCTTTTTTACAAGTGCGCAAAATAACGGTCATCGCTATACTTTCGTGCCTCCAGCTATATCTACCCCTTTCCCCGAATTGCGCCTCCGGTACCCTCACTCACTCGGCAAAACACAGCGCAGGCGCTGCTATACGCCGGTCTCAATGAGACCGTGGTATCACTCGAGTCAAGCCGGCCCATTAATGCCGAAGCGTGACTCTCCCACTTTTAAAAGTGGTTAATCGTACTTAAAAGTTACTTAAAGTTGACAAAGTATTTAATTTATGTAATCAGCGGAGCCATCTCCCACCCTAAGGGGATAAGTGGAACTATTCAGAATATGAGTGAAATTATTCTTGTTTGTAAGAACACGGGTACTACAAAACATAATTAAAATTCATGAGCATTACGCGGTATGAAAATAGTTCCTGTGGGGACAATGTTATGCCACTTGGGGGTAAGTAAAGCATAGTTTTTATCACACTAATATTATAAAGGTGAAAATTTGTGAGTATTTGAGTTACCTGGTTACTTCTTCATGACTAAACGACTGGAGCAATTTAAAAACAAATGGTTTGGAATTTTAGCTGACACTATAGATTTATATGTAGCTTAACATTTATACAATTATAAATGTTACGCTACATTTTACTGCGGGAAAACATAAAACTCCCAGGGCAAGATCTATGAAATTAAATTATTCGCTTCCTAAATAAGTGCAATGATGTGCGCGGTTGTACAATATAATTTAGACACACATAGTCATAATTAATGCAATTTAGTTCATATGGCAATGACCAAATCTCAATATTATTACAGACTTGGTTCCGCACACACAAATATTTTGGAGCTCATATTCGCGGTAACTTACGACCGCGATTCGCGCTTATTCAGTGTACCATGCTGCTGGCTCACAATCCATCTACTGCATTGTATACCAAAAGCTGTCTATCAATGACAGTAAAGTTGTTTAATAAACTTCCACCTTATATTAAGGAGTCCCTGTCGCCACAATCATTTAAAGCTAGACTTAAACATTTCTTGACTGAAAATTGTTTCTATAGTACCGATGACTACTTAAAAAATGTTATTAAATGACAATAAAGTATGAGATGTAATTAAATGAATAGTAATGGTGACCAATAACATAATATTTAAATTTTTAATTAATTCAAGAGTAATAATGACAATCTCTGAATAATTTAATATTGTAACTTCTTAATTTAAAATCAATAACATAATTTAAGTTAATACTCTATTACTTTAAGTTAATAATTTAATATTGTAAGTGAATAATTTAGTATCGTTATTAAGTAAATATCATAATACTGTAGTGTAACCACACTAATATTTGCATGCCAATTCGGTGAAACGTGCCTGTACTTCTTTTCTGTAACCATCTTAATTTACCATGTTTCTTGCAATAAATAAATTCTATTCTATTCTCATGTATTTTTATAAGTCTCCTAAAGCATCATAGAATTCACTTTTACTGCATAGGTATTTAAAAATCTAAATTACAATTAAATACTGTAACAAAATTGGTTTCCTAGGGTCATACTATTTTACTTACATGGATGACCTAAGATCAGCTATGAACTCGCGGTATTGCTCGCATCGTATTAACGCATATTTATATAATTAAATTTCATTATTACTACTGTACAGCCGTGGTTCCGTACTGTGGTAGTTGGTAATCGCGACAAAGCATCAGTCACACACAGCTATCTCGGGGGTCATAACTTACGACCTCGACTCGCACTCATTCAGTATTCCATGTATTTTTTAAAAACTGCTAAAGCATCATAGAATTTCATTAGAATTAGAATTCATTTTAGCGCATATTAAAAGGTCTGCTGTCTGGGCCTTACGACGTTAAATAACAAATTGTCAATATTACTACAGCCTTGGTTCCGTACTGTGGTAGTTGGTAATCGCGACAAAGCATCAGTCACACACAGCTATCTCGGGGGTCATAACTCGCGGTAACTTACGACCTCGGCTCGCACTTATTCAGTGTTTCATGTATTTTTCTAAAACTGCTAAAGCATCATTGAAATTAGAATTCACTTTAGCGCATATTTAATGTCTGCTGTCTGGTCCTTACGACGTTAAATAACTAATTCTCAATATTACTACAGACTTGGTTCCGTACTGTGGTAGTCGGTAATCGCGGCAAGGCATCAGTCACACACAGCTATCTCGGGGGTCATAACTCGCGGTAACTTACGACTTACAACCTCGGCTTCCATGTATTTTTTTAAAACTGCTAAAGCATCAAAGAAATTAGAATTCACTTTAGCGCATATTTAATGTCTGCTGTTGGGTCTTACGACGTTAAATAACTAATTGTCAATATTAACTACAGCCTTGGTTCCGTACTGTAGTAGTCGGTAATCGCGACAAGGCATCAGTCACACACAGCTATCTCGGGGGTCATAACTCGCGGTAACTTACGACTTACGACCTCGGCTTCCATGTATTTTTTTAAAACTGCTAAAGCATCAAAGAAATTAGAATTCACTTTAGCGCATATTTAATGTCTGCTGTTGGGTCTTACGACGTTAAATAACTAATTGTCAATATTACTACAGCCTTGGTTCCGTACTGTAGTAGTCGGTAATCGCGGCAAGGCATCAGTCACACACAGCTATCTCGGGGGTCATAACTCGCGGTAACTTACGACCTCGACTCGCTAACCGCCGCGTTTCGGGCAATGATTAAATGAATTGTTTATTTGTGAAATGATGACTGATTTTTGTGGGGAGCATTTGCATTTTTTTAATTAATACGGTATTTTATTTGTTGTAGGTTTTAACGTGAAATTAACATTGATTAGATCTTTTTATCTTTATGAACTTTTATCATAAATAGGGGTAGACAGGTAAGTAGGTCGCGTGATGAAAATTTGACATTTACAAATCGCTCTTTTAAACAAGGCGCCCTATGTCAAGTCAGAAAGATTGGTGGTGAACAAGTCCAATGAGGACTGTCGCATGTGAAAAATCCGCTAGATGGCGTACTGTAGGACTGAACTCCGTCTATTTTTTTTATAATAATGGCTGCTATCGTGCCATAAGTATGAAATGCCGATGTTTATGCACACTGCCATGAGTTTTTGGCTCGAGTATAAAAGCTCGAGATACTTTAAACATACTGGTTGTTGAACCGCATACGGCCCCCTCGAGACCAACTGGCCGGTTATAAAAAGGAAAAAATTGTTTGTCAGTTGTTTAGAGAAAAAATTAAATGTCAATATTGAAAAATAAATTACTATGAAGAAAATTACTACGGTTTTTGATTCGATAAAACTAAACTAAATAATTATGTATATATATATATATATATATATATATATATATATATATATATATATATATATATATATATATCTGAAGTAGACGACACTAGGCTACACTGGCCATTATCAACACCTTAAGGGGCTACACGAATGAAACTAGCGCCGCCAACCTATTTACACAGATTGTGGCGAAAATACGATATTTTTTAAGAAAGCAAAACATTACAGACTTAGATAAAAGTAAATTGAATTTTTCAAGATGCAATACAGTATATACAACACGCGACAAGTAACAATAAAGTTCATTATTGCTAAAAGTGGCCGTTTTTAGCAATAATGAACTTTATTGTTACTTGTCACGTGTAAAAAATATTGTTTTGCATCTCGAAAAATTCGATTTACTTGGATCTAAGTCTGTAATGTTTTATTTTCTTAAAAAATATCATATTTTCGCCACAATCAGTGTAAATAGGTTGGCGGCGCTAGTTTCATTCGTATAGCCCCTTAACTGACTTTTCGTTTAACATTATAAATGAACGAAAAAGTAGGTAATAAAAAGGTAAAGAACCGTGTACTCGCCCGCGCTCTCAAACTTCGTACCTAATTCATAAATAGTAACATTTAGTTAGTAAATAGTCATAACAATTAGTCGGTGATTTGCATTCGGCGCTCGTTCTAACCGAATCACAGCGGATTAATGCTACTTGTAATAACTGTTATGGGCTAGACCTGCGGCCCGGGTACGGACGAGATAAATCACATCAATTTAAAGATATTTATCAAGTGATGCATAAATAATCAAAAGCAGCTCTATGTTCAGAACATTTGATTGGCGCTTAGCTGCTTTTGTTTTTATATGCCTCTAAAGAAATAATTAATTTATTTAACCAATTTTCGCTCTCTACATTTTTAAACACGTCATATCGAATGCATAATAATATGAGTGGCCCGATGTTTGCGCATTTGGTAGTGTCCTAGCACAAAATGTGCATGTAATAGGTAACTAGCTGTTAGCCGCGACTTCGTCCGCGTGGAATAGTATTTTTCGGAAGAATTTTTAATTATATTAATAATTTTCGACCCCCCCCCCCTGCTTTAACCCCTTACAAACCCCTTTTCGCAGTAACAGACAGACAGAGATACTTTCGCATTTATAATATTAGTTGGGATACTTACATCGTCGAAAGGCTCATAAGCCTTTTGAAAGGCAGGCAAAAACAATTGATTTTCTATTGTATCTGCTGTCTGGGCCTTCGTTATTACTTAGTAGCTTTTACCTCTGTCATTATTATAATCTGCGCCTCTGTCCCCTGGAGTAGGTATGAGGCGTGCGTTCGCTTCGTAATTACGAGCCAACATGCCCGCCATCACGACAGACGCGCATTAAAACAACTAATTAATGCCAGCGATTAATACCACTCATTGCTATTTTTAACTGATTTTCATCCTGACAGTAGGTGCAGTAAAAATATCAGACAAAATCTAAGTTGATAGGTAGTAGTTAGTTAAGGCGGACGGGTAATTGGCGATGAATGAATCAGTTCTAAAGTATGTACACATCGCAATTAAATGTTTTTATCATTCGAAATCAGATCTAGAAGGGGGGGGGAGGGTTCTTAAAATACAGGGCATCCCACGGCCATGCCACATGGCGGGAAAGTACCTTTAATATTGTCTTTTATTTAGCAAAAAATAATCCTTTATAGTGGAGGCATTAGCCGCAGAACTGACAACCGTTGGAGCCGTAAAGTCCTTGAGTGTAGACCGCGACTCGGTAAGCGTAGTGTTGGACGCCCTGCTACAAGATGGGATGACGACATTCGAAGGCTGGCTGGTGTGGGCTGGATGAGTGTGGCAGAAAATCGGGAGCGGACAAGTGTGGGTTGCTGATGATGAATCCTTATGATGAAGCCTCCCGGTTGGTATGATAAAGCTACAGGGCAATTATTTTTCTCGTGTAGCGGGTTCGATTCCCGGTTCAACCGTGTTATTATTTAAAAATCTATGAATGAAATTAAAGTAGTTTTAATAATTTAATAATGTCTTCTTTCAGTAAAATGTTCCATTTATAATAATAAAGGTTCTTTCCCTCCATGTGGCATGGCCGTGGTATGCCCTGTAGATATAATTCATAATCCTCACAATTAATATTAAATCAATTGGCGGCGCTAGTATCGTCGCAATCCCATCATAGCATAGTAGCGATGACTTGATTCTACCATGGAGGCCTCTGCCCTGCAGTGGGACTGTTATATGCTGATACTTTACTTTAGTTTAAAGAGGTGACGACTGGGAATAAGGCGTTCTTTTATACGCAACTTCAGATGTCGTGAGCGTGCGTGTACGAGACCCGCTTATTACAGTTTTAATGTGGCCTAATTAATAATTCTTGGAGGATTTATTGCCTGTCGCTACCCACACTGCTATTAGTATGCCCTGATTGCTGCAATCGGATAATTTTATTGCTCTACATACATTTTATGGTTATTTCTATTTTATTTGTTGGTTTTTATTAGACATAGATAGGTAGATAGATACTCTTTATTGCACAACACATAACAGAACTTAATGCTAATAGTAATTTCCAAATACAATATCGGCGGGCTTATCGCTAATAGCGATCTCTTCCAGACAACCTTTGGGTAGAGGAATAATGCAGTGAATAACAAGGGGTAAGGCAGTGCAGATCTTTTATGTACAAGACATGTTAAAAAAAGAATTAAAATGCTGATAATATTATAATGATGGCGCCAATGCTGCTTATGTCATGTTATGGTAGCGTCATTGGTTATACATTGGATATATCTGTAAACATTTACATCCCTTTAAACAAGTGTTCAGCCAACCATTCTGAACAACATATTTTGTTCTATGACATTTGTAAATTCGCATAAAAAAAATTCACCTTTCCATACAAAGTTGGTCACGTGACTTGGTCATTTTGTATGGGGAGTCGAAAAAATTTTCGATGATTTCGAAAAGTTGTTGAACAAAATTAAATGGTGATCAGAATGGTTGGTAGAACACGTGGTTAAAAAGAGGTAAATGTTCACAGATACACTCTGTATAAAACATGGGAACTCCGTTAGTTTCTCAAAAAATACTTTCTTGGCGCATTATTTATTTATTCCTAAGGATAGGAGACGTGCCATAGTATATCGGTAATAATGCAGAATAGGCTGAGGTTCGGTTTCTAGGAAAACCTATAGCGCCATCTATTGTCGAGTAGAAGTAATACAAAGCTTTTGTACATTTTTCCCTATTTAATAACGCTAATACCAGTAGAATAAATTATACATTATCGTAAAGATATAAAAAATAGTGCACTTTTAAAAAAAACTTGGTACTTAATAACAATAACTTTCGTTAAACAACTTTAGTTCAAAGAACCGCCACCAGTCATTACGCACCCTTATTCAAACAAAGAAATAACTCAAAATTTCACATTTGTGGGAAAACGCATTTGAAGTTTGACACCTCCGCTTAGTGTACTTCAAAATTAAATAAAAAATAAACTAATAACAATAGCCTTGTTTTAAAAATAGGTATGAATAGTTTAAAACATATAGAAATTAATTTGTATGGAGATCATAGTTATTTATAAAAGGAAGGTATTTATTTATATTGTTGAAAAAAAAGTTCGTACTTATTTCACTTTTTGATAAAAATATTAATTTAATTCCTTCAAAATGGTACGATGCAAGTCAGAATGTTGCTGTTTTTTATTGTTATAATTTAAAAGGTTTCATCTTTTTTACTTTTATCCCAGTATAAGATAAAATTAAGTGTAACACAAAGACTTAAATTTATATAAAAAGGTGCATTTTCCCCCCAATTGGGCCTGCGGTGCCCTCACTTACTCGACGAAACACAGCGCAGGCGCTGCTTCACGCCGGTATTCTGTGAGACCGTGGTATCACTCCGGTCGAGCCGGCCCTTTCATGCCGAATTATTACGTTCTGCGCTGCGTTGCTAATTTTGCGCGTTATTTGTTATGTCGACGACGCACTGGTGACAGTCCGAGTTTTTGAACTTCGGGGTGCTACAGTACTGTCCACTGCTGCTAGGCGCGGATCCAGACCTCAAAAATGGTTGTGGGCATCTAGGGATTATCTGACTTGGGACATAGTGGAAGGGGGGTTCTAGCGGCTCGTTCCCCCTAGCTACGCCCGTGATTATGGGCATCTAAGGATTTTCCGACTTGGGGTATCGTCGAAGGGGGGTCCTAGCGGCTCGTCCCCCCCTAGGTACGCCCATAGTTGTGGATACAACCTCCCCCGCCAATCCCCCTCTACCTCTCTTAGAATCTCTTAGAATGCTGATCCTAAGTTGATAGATAAAAGTGCAAAGTCTCAAGTAAATTTAAGGCTGTGGGCATGCCCACAGTGCCCACAATGGTGGATCCACGCTTGACTGCTCTGGCAGAGGTTGTGTCAAGGGGTACACTTCACAAGTCCGAGGCAATCTGGTTTCTCAGTCCTGGGAAAAAGTCCTCCTGGATTCACCATTGTGGTGGGTGGGACTACCATCCCAGTTGGAGCTACCCTTAAGTACTTGATACTCGTGGTTGACAGCAGATGGGAGTTTACCGGGCACCGGCAACGGCTGGTCTCGAGATTAGTTGGCGCTGCGGGGGCTCTTAGTCGGCTGTTGCCCAACCTAAGAGGAGGCGATGAAAGCTGTCGCCGTTTAAAAATGGGGTAGTAAGATCGATTGCCCAATACGGGGCACCGATCTGGTCGAGATCATTAAAGAACCGTCATAAGGCTTGTTTCAAGTACAAAAGGTCATGGAAGTTCAGATAATTATAGGATACCGTACCATTTTTCACGAGGTGGCGTGCGCCATAGCAGGTCCCCTTAAGGGATCTAGACGCAGAAGTCCAGGATTTTGTTTACTGGCAAAGTGCTCAAATTCGCAGTGAATGGTGCCGGGTGTTTGTGGTTCCTTCGTTGTTTCTGGTTTCCATAGTACAAGGGAAAACCTTAGTTTAGGACCAGGGCAATGTATGTGATATTGTTTCAATTTATTTATTCATTTTTATTTATTCTCCGCTGGACGCAGTAGTGCGGTAGTAAAGAGCTGCTCAGGACACGGCACTAAGTGAATGGCGCGCCTAAACTAGTTCGACACCGAAGGTTCTGAATCACGACGTCGGATTCTGGAGCCGGTCTGGCCCATCTTAGACAGATGGATTCGAAGAAAGTGGGGTGGATCGATGAGCTATCTGTTGACACAGATCCTCTCATGACATGGCTAAGTTGGAAGGTATCTATGCATCGTTGCCGGTGCAGATGTGTACGACTGTGCGGAAGATACCGCACAGCACACAATGGCGGAATGCCTGCGTGGGATGAATCAAGGACAACATTAACCGCTCTTGGAGATCGGAACCTCTTATTGCCGCCCGTCCTAGAGAAGATAGTCACTATTGGAAAGTGCCTTGGAGTTCTGTTTCATTTCATTTAATAAAATATGCCATCATCTTACACCACGTAAAAGGATTGACTAGGAATTTCGAAAAAAACGATTATCGAATATCGCAGATCTAATATTCGAATATACGGAACAGTTTTATATTATTTTTTTTCGAATATTCGATTGCAAGCCCCAGTTGAGCGGCGTACGTATATTTATATTTATGTACAGTGGCCAGCACATCAAGTTACTACAATCTGTCAAATTTCTTCAATCGAACCTCACTTTTATGTCAAACGTGTTTGATTCAATATCAACTGAGGAAATTTGACAGATTGTAGTAACTTGATGTGCTGGCCACTGTACAATGACAGTCATACAAGAATTAATGTACGAGCAGGCGTATAATAGACACTCATCGCAACACGAGCGGAGTCACAAATCCCCTGCTAACCTTTTAACCCCCTTTCTCCCCGATGGAGCCTTCAATACCATCATTTATTTTCTCGTCGAAACACAGCGCAGGCGTAGCTTCTTGCACTGGCACTGCCGTGCCTCCAGATACTTTACAATCAAATAGATATAGATAGTTACTTTACAATCAAATTTGGTGTCATTCAATGTATGAGGGTCATACTTTTTTGAATCGTTATCAGATATTGATGTATTTTGATCAACTAAACCTATATCATCCGCGTCCTAGATAATGACGCCATGCTAAATACAGATTAAAATTGCCATTATTACGATACTTTCAGTAACGTGACATGTATGAATTTACTTTAATAGTGAATTAATTTAAAAAGTTGAAAAAGTAATATTTCTAAAGTTATTAACACAGAGACTCAACTCCAAATACCACAACGGTAATCGTGAATTAACAGTACAACATTGAAATAAGTCTTATTAAGTTCAGTATCTTATGAAACTTTTAAAATAAAACAGAATTATGTCTAAAATGATACGTAGATATTTCAATTTTTTTTCTAATAAAGTGAACTAAGTATAAATTATTGCACTATTAGATTAAATATTAGAGAAAATAAATTTTATCTGGCAGTAAAACACCGCAATGTTTGGTTTTATTTCACTCAAACACGGAAGAGCAGCGGTCAAACCTTGAACAAAGCTGGCACATCACTGAATCTTTCGCTTTACCGGAATCAACTTTTTCGCGCGTGTTAGTAAAAGAGAGGCGGACCATGCGCTGTCTCCCTCAGTTTGCTCATATTTGAATGGCTGTTCGAGTGAAACGATAGTCCTTGTTAAGTTATTACAGTTTTTGATGAAATCTCGGAAAACGCGAATTTTGAGTTATTTCTTTGTTTGAATAAAGGTGCGATTAGTTCCGCTACTCCCCGCCGCGGCGCTAGCTCTGCGTCCGATTTTTAATTACGCGAACCCCCAGGCGACGCGGGCGCGGTGACAATTTGCAAGTCAAAAGCCGCTGAAAAAACCCTAAAACACCCGACACATAGCCCTTTGGCGCTTGGCGGGGACAGAGATTGTAGAGGAATCTGTGGAGGCGACTTTGTTCATAATTTTTACCTAGTGTTGTGGCCTCACAGAAGCGTAGCGTAGTGTAAAAGAAGGAAGCCGTCGAAACCTTCACACTATTTGTACTAGATACGATCCCCAGGTCGCGCCAAAAATAACTGAATTTTCTATTCAGAAATTCTCAGTTTAAGCCCGAAGACTGGAAGTTGGCGGTCTTGTATGCCTCGGTTGGGTCTTCCGATCTCTATTCGATCATGTCACACGGTGTCCCATCGAACTAATAGAGAAGAATAGAGAGTGCACCTGTATTGGCGCATACACTTGAACGCTAAAATATATCCTGCGTACGTGGCTAGCCCCCAATTCTCGAGATTTTCGATATGAAAAACTATAGAAGATTTCACGCAAAAACTATAGCTACTATAGCTAAATAAAAACTGCCTTTTTGCAATATATGTTTAATCGATAAAAATCACAAGCGCGAGAATCAGGGGCCTAATATTTTAAGATTGGTCGCCATAGCCGAATGTTGGTTGGAAGAGGATTTTTTTTTATTAGACTATAGGCCAACGCTTGACCATAATCGCACCTGATGAAGTGACGATGAGGACTAGGATGACACGCGTTTGCCTAGAAGATGCCTGTTCACTCTTGCCTTAAAGATGTCCAAGTTATAGTTATTATATTTACTTATTAAAGTAAAGTAAAAGTATCAGCCTATATACTGTCCCACTGCAGGGCAAAGGCCTCCATCATAGAAATCAAGTTATCGCTACTATGATGGGATTAGGCTTAATCACCACGCTTGCCTAATGCGGATAGGTGATCACAAACCCGAGCTATGTTCGAAAAGTTCGAAACATACTTTTGCTCGACCCGGGAATCGAACCCGGGACCCCGAGATCACGGCCCGGTACTTAAACCACTAGACCAGCGGGGCGCCTAATTATATTTAAAAACAAACAATACTGCACTACTCCACACCTCCTCTATTCCACTCCGATCTCTCTCGGAGGTGAATTTCGTTAGCTCTCATTTGTTTTGGCGTAATTGCTGGAGATATGAGGGTTTATTGGGCCCCCTCCCCGCCCCAGAGCCTTATTGGATTGCCTTATTGGGTTTTTATAGAGGTGAAATTTGTAACCATTTGGGTATTTGACTAATCTCGATTTAGTAAAAAATATTGATACTCTATCAAAATATTGGTAAATAAGAACCAATGGCCAACATTTTCAGTTAAAAATATAACATCTAGCTGGTTTTGTGAGCATTGAAAGTTTCATGGGCAAGTCCATTTTTAAAGTATAAATTAAAAAAAAAAATTATATCATTGAACTACCCGTACATTTTTCATCAACTTTTATTATAAAACCATATACTTAAACGAAACATTTGATATAGCTACCATATAAAATTTACTAGACGCGCATACAGAAGGTTGAATCGTGACGTCACGATTCAATAGCCATTTGTATAGAGCGTTTTTGGGTTTGCCCAAAATACGTGCTCTTAAAGTTGTGATATCTCAGGTAATTCAAATGAGAATCAAGTGATTCTTTCAACGATGTTTCTTAAATTGAGGCGTCTTTTGATTAAACACATAAAAAAAATTGTCAAATACCCAATTAATGCTCTTTTCTGCATTGTATAAATTTGTTCGAGGTTTGATTAATTCTATTGTTTTGGGCCGTTTTTGTTCTGTCTGTAGCTTGGTCACCTGGTGGTAATTTAGATTAATGAGTAAAATCGCTTTTGTGTGTAATAGCAGAAAAGCAAGAGCTATCTATGAATATTGTGAATAACATTATGGCGAGCAAGGAACCCAAGGAAGAAGGTGAAGGGTAGGTACGGGACACTAGTAGCGACTCAAAAATATTTAAATTGTTAGCTTCTAAAGCATTTTTTAAATATTTGCTGTCCATCAAAATAGATCTAAACATTCATTATATATCTTACAAAAATTTTTAGTCCCTTTTTTTTTGAAAAATTGTATACTACCTAATTAGCCATTAGGCCACATTAGTGGCCGCTTTTAGCGTTAGCAAGTTTTCAATCAAAGAATCATTTATTTGCAATCTTGACTGGTGTTGTGATTTTACTAAGGGCGGAAAATTATTTTTTGCAAAATTAAAATAATAATGTGAACAGTGCCATCTATCTAAAACCACCATGACGTAAACGTGACTTGCGTGGTGTGCTTTTTCCCCGCTCAATGCTATGCTTTAACAGCGACATCTATTGCCGACTAGGTATTACCATTGTTATAGCTTACTAAACAAGATGGCAGCACTAATCCGTAAACTGACTTCAAATCAGAAAATTAGGCGGGACTTCGAAGGCGAAAAAGTAAAAAAAAATACGGACTTTTAGGTACATTAATTTATATTTTTACTTAGAATGGAATTACTTACATAGTATTATTATTGTAAGCATTGTGTAGTCTATTCAAAAGTAACTTTTTAATTACTAAGTTGAACAGAGGTAACGTAGACAGACTTGTTACAAAAGTGGAAAAATTGGTCCTAAATTTTTGTTTGGATCTCCTAACTTGCGAAGGGGGGATGGGGGAGGTTACTCCCTCAACATAAACAGGGTAAACGAGTTTGTCCGTTTTTAATTCCGTGGCATTAAACGAAGCAACTTCGTAATTAAAAATGTTCGGTTCGGTCGAGTCTGTGTTTATTTGGGGGTAGATAGATATATACTACTATCACTATCTACTTACAAAAGCTTGGGTTTCGGCTCTTTTACAGTGCGACTTAAGTACCTATGTCTTTTGGCGCATGAATAACTAAGTAATAATGGGTTTTGGAAGTTTTCGAATACTTACTTTTTAAGTGGTAGGTGGCAGACGATCAGACGGATTACCTGATGGTAAAGATTACCGCCGCCCATAGGGTGTCTATGCAACACCAATGGAATTACAACCTACGCTGCCAACCTTTTTAACCCCTTTCCTTCCGATACTTAGGTATGTACATACAGAAAGAAATGAAAATCCCATTTGGGGGGAAAGGGGTCAAAGGTCGGCAGCGCACTTGTACTCTACTGGTGTTGCAGGTGTCTATCGCTTACCATCAGGTGATCCGTCTGCTTGTCTACCACCTGTCAAAAAAAGACCGAGGTAACATAACTATTTTAATTTAAGTTTTTTATTCTTTATAAGCACCTAAGTAGCTTGTAAAAAATCTGATTTGCCCCCCTCTGGCCCAGAACCTGGGTAGGCGCCCATGCAAGTGTGATACCAGTGGTATCTGTGTGAGCGCGTCCCGCATGAGCTTGACGCGTGTTGACTCGTCACGCTAATGCATACTTAGGTATCAACTAAGTAATTCGTAAATATTGGGTATCTCAGCTAAAGAGTGGAACTCCCTGCCGAGGTCTGTTTTTCCCGACCACTATAATCTGGACATCTTTAAGGCAAGAGTGAACACGCATCTTCTAGCTAGGCAAACGCGCGTACCTACCATCCAAGACCCATCGTCACTTTCCATCAGGTGCGATTGTGGTCAAGTGTTGACCTAGGAAGTATCAGCCTATATACTGTCCCACTGCAGGGCAAAGGCCTCCATCATAGAAATCAAGTTATCACTACTATGATGGGATTAGGCTTAATCACCACGCTTGCCTAATGCGGATTGGTGATCACAAACCCGAGCTATGTTCGAAAAATTCGAAACATACTTTTGCTCGACCCGGAAATCGAACCCGGGACCCCGAGATCACGGCCCGGTACTTAGACCTAGACCAACGGGGCGTTTGACCTATAGTTTAATAAAAAAAATCTCAGCTTTTTATCATCAAAACAAGTACCAGTGATACCAGTGTATCTGTGTGAGCGCGCCCCGCATGGGCTGGTCGCGTGTTGACTCGTCGCCGCAATTTGCCTGCGCGCAAACACGGCGAGAGCCGCCGAACCTAAGGACGAGACTATACTGGCACTTCAGGTCCAAAGTTTAGACATACGAACAAGAGGATCACCTGATGGTAAGTAATTATCGCCCCTCAGCGAGATTAGACACATCAGTAGCACTACCATGAGTTTGAAATACTATCCTCGTTATCGAAAACTATCGCTTTGTCTCTTTCATTGTGATGCATTTGAAAGAGATAGAGCAATAGTTTACGTTATGTCAGTTTTCGATGTCAACTCATGGTAGCGCTACAGAGAAGTTATTATGTGTCATTGGTCTTAAAAACGGTAAGTATTTTAAAATTATCCCTTCGATACCCTCACTCACTCGGCGTATGGAATATAAGTACCGTGGGAGAGCCACGCTTCGGTATGAATCCGACTTGACCGGAGAGATACCACTGCCTTATAGAAGACCGGCGTGAAGCAGCGCCTGCGCCGAGTTTCGTCGAGTGAATGTGGATACCGGAGGCCCATTAGGGGGGAAAGCGGGTTAAGGGTTGGCAGCGCACTTGTGACTGGCTGACTACCTAATTTTTTTTTTTATGTGATAGGTAGCAAACGAGCAGGCGGATCACCTGATGGTAAGCAATTGCCGCCGCCCATGTACACTTGCAACACCAGTGGAGTTACACGTGTGCTGCCAACCTTTAATCCCCTTCCGCTCCCCGGGTGGGCTTCCGGTACCCTCACTCACTCGGCAATGTATAATGTAGGTACCTAGTTAGGTGTCTATGGGTAGTGGTAATCGCTTATCATCAGGTCATCCGTCTGCTCATCTGCCACCTATCACAAAAAAAAGAACATCCCTGATCTATAATGTAGTGTAGTCTATGGGCGGCGGGATCCAATTAGGTGATCCGTCTGCTCTTGCCGCAAAAAATACTAAGGAGAACATCCCTGATTTTTGACTTCACTACATTATAATGTATTATAATGTAGTGAAGTCAAAAATCAGGGATGGTTCTCTCTCTTCATTAGGTACTCTAAACTGTAATTCGAGACCAAAAAATCTACGACAGATACGTCACTGTCAAATCTGTTAAAGTCACTTATGTCATTCTCAAGTGACGTTTTTAGGTTGCGCCAACCTTTTGGCATTATTTTTATTATTATGCAGACTAAACTGTCAAGTTTCCATACATTGTTAAAATGTTGTGGGTAGATACCAAATGTTATTAAGACCTGAAGTGTTACAAGCGCAATAACATCTTTGAAAAATAAAATTACGGATGATTACCTACGTTTTTGTTAAAGCGTCTTGTATTTACGTGAAAATAAGTTAATAAAATTATTTCTTTAAATTATACAATCAAAATAATTACCAATAAATAAATTATATCTGCTAGTGTATTTAGAAAAAAGGGTTATACTATGGTACGATCATTTTATTGCAGTAGCAACATTGTAGTAGATTTTTTGGTCTCGAATTACAGTTTTGGGTATAGATTATATGTATTTTGTCTAGTATCTGTGTATTATGTGTATAATGTAGTCCCCACGCTAGTGTGTCCGCGCCCCGGCAGCGGTAATGCGGCGACCCCCTAACGACAATTTAATAAAGAAAGCTAAAGCGGACCGCGCGCCGCGCTCGTAATAACGTTTGTAAAAATATCCGCAGACACACTGTTAAGGCGAGGATAGCCTTTACCGAAAGAGACGCAGGGAGAGCCACGCTTCGGCATGAATGGGCCCGTTCGACCGGAGTGATACCACGTCCCTGCAGAAAGACCGGCGTGAATCAGCGCTTGCTCTGTTTCGTCGAGTGAGTGGGTGTGCTGGATGCCCAATTGAGGGTAGAGAAGGTTAATGGTCGGTAATGCACTTGTGACTCTAATGGTGTTGCAGGTGTCTGATCGGCGACAATGATCCGTCTACTTGTCTGCCACCTATCATCACATAAAAAAATGGTGACAAAAGAGAAAAATAATCCCTTTTGTTGCTAGTGGTGACGGATACGACGCGACTCAAGTGGCAATTGCCAACCAATCGACGATTTGGTGAAGGCCACAGAAATTCCTTAGATGCGGGTGGCGCAGAACCGATCTTTATGGAGAACATCGTGGGAGGCCTATGTCCAGCAGTGGACGTCTATTGGCTGAAATGATGATAATGATATTATGTAATGTGTCCCCACGCTAGTGTGTCCGCGCCCCGGCAGCGGTAATGCGGCGACCCCCTAACGACAATTTAATAAAGAAAGCTAAAGCGGACCGCGCGCCGCGCTCGTAATAACGTTTGTAAAAATATCCGCAGACACACTGTTAAGGCGAGGTTGGCACAAGAGGCGCAAGAAGAGACACGCTTCGGCATGAATGACATTTTTAACACTTCAAAAGGTATCTTTAAAAAAGGATGTCTTTGAAGTTCTGGCAGAGGTAAAAACTACATAAAGTAACATTAATTTAAAAATATTCGTATCGCAGCAACTATAGAATTACTACTATGCATGCACCACACACACGCACACACTCGCTCTTTTTCTTTCATACACATACTCACACCCACACACATACACAACACAAGCACAAACAACATGACACACTTTACATAACCTCCCATTTATGGTGACACACTTTAGATTTATTTTACTTGATTTATTTTACTTCTACTTTTATGTTTGCCGAATAAAATAAAATGTAACATTTATAAAATGTTAAACCATTATTGCCTGTAGGTTTAAGTTAACCAAGTTTGTATGTAACTAGCACTAAGAGCTGTGGCTTTTGTAATAAAAATTATATGTAGCACGGCTGTAGAGGCGTGAAGCAGCTCCTACGCTGTGTTTAGTCAAATCAGTGAGGGTGCCTGATGCCCATTTGGGGGGAAAAGGGTTTGAAGGTTGCCAGTGCACTTGAGAGTGTTGCAGGTGTCTATGAGCGGCGGCAATCGCTTACCAATCAGGTCATCCGTCTGCTCCTCTGCCACCTATCACATAAAAAAGACTAAGAAGGAGAGCAGTACTCTTGAGAGTGTTGCAGGTGTCTATGAGCGGCGGCAATCGCTTACCATCAGGTCATCCGTCTGTGCGTCTACCACCTATCACAGAAAAAAGACTAAGAAGGAGAACATCCCTAATGTATAATGTAAGTAGGTACAGGTGTGTATGGGCAACGGCAATCCGCTTACCATCAGATGATCCGTCTGCTCGTCTGCCACCTAAAAAGACTAAGAAGGAGAGCATCTACATTATACTACACATTACACTTCACTAAATTATAATGTCATCATCATCAGCAACCCACGCTCGTCCACTGCTGTACATAGGTCTCCCCCAATGCCACGCCACCGCTCCCGATTTTCGGCCACTCTCATCCAGCTCACTCCAGCCAGCCTTCGAATGTCGTCATCCCATCTTTGTAGCAGGGCGTCCAACACTACGTTTACCGAGTCGCGGTCCACTCAAGGACTTATTATAATGTAGTATATTATATTATGTATCCCTACGGAAGACCGGCGTAAAGCAGATCCTGCGCTTGTGGATTAGGGATTTATGGTCGGCAGCGTAAAGGTGCAGGTGTCTTTGGGCAGCGGCCATCACCTACCTTCAGGTGAACCGTCTGCTCGTCTGCCACATAAAAAAACATGTCACTAAATAATACTTAATCCACTCTAAAATCCTCACTCGCTAACCCTTAACAGCTCGGGGGTGCGGTCTCATAGAGTTTTATTTGCACGTCGCCTTAACCCGCGCGCTGCCAATATTAAATTCTGTGGGGGGCACGTTGCACCCCCACCCTGCGAATTACATTATATGTTTGCAGATCCACCTCGCGTCTGTGATGAATGGTTATCATTTTTAATTGCGGTTCAAGATTGGAAGGATTTTGGGGGGTTAACTTTTTCGGATGTTTTTCTGTAGTTTGGGGACATAAGCTTCTGAATTGGAATATTATAGCAGTTTAGTTCAGTTAGCTGCTAAAGAATGGAACAACTTGCCGGCTTCTGTATTTCCAAAGAGCTATTTTGGGTGTCTTTAAATCGAGAGTGAATAGGCTTCTTCTGGGAAAGCACGCTACATCTTAGACCTTATTGTCACTCTCCATCAGGTGAGATGAGGTCAAGTGCAAACCCATCTTATATAAAAAAAGTTAGTATCCACGAGAATGCAATAGGGTGATAGTAACTCTGTGGTTATGAACTCGCTATCCTATGCCAAGGAACATTAATACAGGGCGTATCTGTAAACATTTACATCCCTTTAACCACGTGTTCTATCAACCATTCTGAACAACTTTTGTTCAACAACTTTTCCAAATTCTTAAAAAAATTTTCGACTCCCCATACAAAATGTCAAAGTCGCGTGACCGACTTTGTATGGAAAGATGAAAATTTTTATAAGTCATAGAACAAATGTTGTTCAGAATGGTTGGTAGAACACGTGGTTAAAGGGATGTAAATGTTCACAGATACACCCTGTATGGCGAACTCCTGAACCTACCGATAGAGCTGTCATCGTGGCGGAGTATTGGGCTGGGAACATTAAACATCATAGTACCATCGGCACGAGAAGAAGGTGGAAATAAATCTCCGATCGTCAGGAAATACTTAATATAGGTCAAAATACCACAGTTTGCGACCAAAAGTCTCACACCGAAGTCATTGGACTTACGCCAGTTTTAATTTTACGCAGTATCTATGTAATGTAGACGAAACGTGTTTCGGTGGTTCGGAAAAACTAGAAGATTAGTTTATTACATTTCACGGGAGCAAAATCATTATACTCTGATTCATAATCATGTAAAGTAAACTGACAGATGAAAATGACAAGTTTCTATGCATTTTGACATTTTGCATGTGTCAAATTGAGTGATAATTTAAGGGGATGACACATTGACATCTGTCAGTTTACTTTACATGATTATAAATCATGGTATAGGTATAAACATTGGCATACCTACTGCTGGAACTTTTCATTAAACTACAAAAAAAAATTAAATACTTATAGTTAACTAGTGGTCCGCCCTCACTTTGTTTCAGAACCCGGTCCTTTCTGTAGTAGTTCCAAACTGTTACCAATAGATGGCGCTGATTGTCAATTACATCGTGCTAGTGTTTTGTGTTTTCGGGTTTCCGTTTTTCGCAGATTTAACCTTTTTATAAATAGTATAGATTGCACGAACTAAATATTGTAGATCTTTCATATATAAAGGTTTTCTCGTCATTAATTATAGCAATGCAAAAAGTCATTAACTACAATTTTTAATGTTTTGGGGTTTATTAAAACTCACAAATCATCATAGTATTTTTTTAGTGATACCTAAGAAAAATGTGTAGGAATCTTAATATTGGTTTATGGTAAACTGCAGTATCTTCGTAACTTCTTTCTTTTTTTTCCAAAAATCAACGGAAACGAAAGAATCAAAAGCTGCCGATAGTATTAACTATCTACTTTTCAAAAATTACCCTTTCAAAAAGGATTACTCAGACCATTACACAATGCTACTTGTTTTTACTAAAAAGGTAAAAAATACTATGCTAAAAATCTATTTTGAACCTTAAAGCCATGAGCTAAACGATTGCAATTTAAATTTGACAATACTTGTACAAATGTACAAGTATTGTTAGCTAAACTATTTTAAAAGAGAGGGCGTATTGTTCACAATTGTTAGAAGAGTTAAGCGTCTTTATTTATTTTAGAGGGATTTTGCTACTGTAAATTCAATGTGACAATGGTTGTAAAAGGGTGTTTTAATTTAAAAACGTTTTTTTTTCTTTTCGGCTTTGACCGTGCTCTAGGGCACTTTAATTCTGCCAACGTCAAGTGATTAAAGAGACACGTTACGTTGTGTTCAAATTGACCGGTGATTTTGAGCTGTATTTTTAAGGGGCTATACGAATGAAACTAGCGCCGCCAACCTATTTACACTGATTGTGGCGAAAATATGATATTTTTGAAGAAAATAAAACATTACAGACTTAGATCCAAGTAAATTGGATTTTTCAAGATGCAATACAACATTTCTAACAGCAATTTTTTGAGACATTAACAATTTTTTGAGATGCGCAATAATATTTTTTACAACAATTTTCATAATTGGCCACTTTTAGCAATTATGAAAATGATTGTGATTTGTAGGAAGAAATAATTACATAAGTGTGCCCCTAAAAATTGTTAATACTTTATATTTATATCGATGCCTTGTACAGTCAAGTTCAAAAATATGTATACACTTTAGGACCTTGTCACAATACATATTTATAAGAAAGTGGAAGTCGTTTTCTTATACATATGTACTGTGACAAGGTCCTAAAGTGTATACATATTTTTGAACTCGACTGTACCATAGATCGAAATAACCCTAAGTAATCTAACTCCTCAATTAAAGTAACTAGATATAAATGTGGATTATATTACAGCAGACAATGTCACAAGCAGGGCATGTAATAAAGAGCGTCGGAACAAAGCGCAACGAGCGTGATTGAGATCGCGCTCAACGCGATTAATATTCGTGTCGCTCGGTCTAGTGTAGTGCGGGGGCTGAACGTGCAAAATGAAAGAAAATTTAATAGAATACAGACAGACATACAGACACACTTTCCCATTTTAGTACCTATGGATTTCGCGCTTACAATATAAGTAGCATCTGATGCTACTTATATTGTAAGCGCGAAAGTTTTTGATTGTTTTTGTGGTTTATTCATGGATTTTGATGAACCTTTACAAAAATATAGCTTTAATATCAGAATACCATATCTATACTAAAATGGGAAAGTGTGTCTGTATGTCTGTCTGTATGCTTGTCTTTCTTTCTCGGCAAAACGGAGCGACGAATTGACGTGATTTTTATGTGGAGATAGTTGAAGGGATGGAGAGTAACATAGGCCTTTCTAACCCCCATTTTAGGGAAGTGAGGGGCGCGAGCTAAGCCGCGGGCAAAAGATAGTAGGCTATTAATCCTCTAAGCTAACACCGCTCTAGCATCAAGCAAATTCTGCATAACAATTACCGAAACTTCTTCACTGGAGAGGCACATACTCAGCATGACGGCATCAATGTTGTTAAAATTATTTTCTTATAACTCTTCGGTGTGGCTGTGAACATTGTTTCAATTTCTGTCTAAACCTATGGCCTCACAGAAATTAAAAACTACAACTTAAGTAGAAACAAAAAAAAAATTTTGCTTATAGGTAGGTATACCACCACATCCACCACATCACATTTGTGCAAGTTGCAAATAAAAATCTTTTCTTTTCTATTCTAAAAGTTTGACAACCCACTTATTTTTCATTCATTCATTGGTGTCTATATAGGCGGTGGCAATCGTTTGCGATCTTACGATCATCCGTCTGCCATCTGCCAAAGAGATGATGTTTTGGATCTTTCATGGATGCAGGATCCAAAATCAAGTCATAGTCTTATCACAGCGTAAACAACTGCGAATTCGTAAACCCATTGATGATTTTAAATATTCGCGTTAAATTATACAAAATAATTAATCCGTTTATATCAATTATTTCTATCATGTTCAATTTATCAATCATTTACACTTCAAACTGGCACTCTATCCTCACAGATCGAACACTTCATCGAAAGCAATTTTCAAGAATACAAAACTAAAATAGCCTATTTAAATTGCGCTCAGCTCCCGCACTATCTGAAACCGGCATTATTTGCGTTCGCGATATTAGACAAGTTCAGCGGTCGGCACATTTAGAGCTAACGACTGCTAAACTATATTAATAATCATTATTAACCTGCGGCGTCCGGGGGGTTGACTTCAGGGTTGCCAGCTAAAGCGACGCGTTTAGTAAATTAAGTATAATGCAACAAGCTCTAGAGTTGCAAGTCCCAATCAGAAAAGGAGAGCGATATGCTATTAATGACGTCACTAGGCTAGTGCTTCCTCCAAGCGTCGTACAAAAGCTTGTTTAATTAATAGACAGGTATATAAAAAGTTTGTTGCTCAAGAAAGTCATGCAATTCATGGCGCCACTGCCGCTTACGTCATAGAGTATAGTAGCAATAAAAATAGTATAATATGATTTGATAACACTTTGGAAATTCTAGTTAAAGTTATCTGTGGGAGAGATGACGCTTTGGCATGAATGGGCCTGCTCAACCCGGATTTCTACCATGGCCTCACAGAAGACCGACGTGAAGCTGCGCCTGTATTTCGCCGAGTGAGTGTGAGGGTATCGGAGGCCCAAAGGAAAGGAGTTAAAGGGGGAAATCTTTAACCCCTTTCCCTTTGAGCCTCCGGTACTTGCGAGTCTAATGGTAAATGGCGCACTATGGCAGGTGTCTATAGGCAGCGGCAATCGCTTACCATCAGATGATCCGTCTGCTCGTCTGCCACCTATCACAAAAAAAGTCAATTTATTCCAATTTCCGTGTCATCCCTGAATCAATCAGAGGCGGCTATTATAGGAATGCCGGACTATGTCGATAGGGCGCATTATCGCTTACTCGTGTTCGTGTTGGTATTACAAAGCGATGGCCGCGCGACAAAACCTTTTATTAATATAGCCCTTAACAACATTTACGCCAAGGGATAGGATGCGATTTTATAAAAACGTAGAATAATACGTAGCAATTTTTTATGCCTAGTTTTTTATGTGGTAGGTGGCAGACAAGCTGACAGATCACCAGATAGTAAGAAATTATCGATGGTTTTAGACATCCACAACACCAGTGGAGTCAGAATGGTGCTACTTTCCTTCCTTTGATACCACTCATACGCCGGTTTTCTGTAAGATCTTGACTTAATGTTTACCGTGAGAGAGCCATGAAATCAGCGTGAAGTAGCACCTGTGCTGTATTTTACTGAGAGAAACCTAATTGGTGGCACAGAATAATATGGGTGGGGAAGATTAGTATATAGGGAGCTCTCTTTACACTCCAGTGTCGTTGCGTACCTATGCCAGTAAGCGGCGACAATTTTATTTACCACTACGAGTATTTTAACACTTATCACATGCTAGTCGGCAAGTATGATGCATATCCATATTTTAACTTTAATAGGTCTATTTAGTGATGTCGATTATCAGGCGGCCCAGAGGACTATTATATTTATTTAAACTGGCAAAAATTAACCATCAGAGCAGCTAGATTTCATCAATCATCATCATCATTTTAGTCAATAGACGTCCACTGCTGGACTTAGGCTTCCCGCAATATTCTCCACACGAGCTAGTCCTATGCCACCCGCATGCAAGGAATTCGCGACCCTCACTGGATCGTTGGTCCACTTTGGGGGACCTACCACGGCTGTCTTTTTTTTTATGTGTTAGGTAGCAGACGAGCAGGCGGATCACCTGATGGTAAGCAATTGCCGCCGCTCATGGACACTTGCAACACCAGCGGAGTCACAAGTGCGCTGCCAACCTTTTATCCCTTTCCCTCCCCGGGTGGGCCTCCGGTACTCTCACTCACTCGGCGAAACACAGCACAGGGGCTGCTTCACGCCGGTTTCTGTGAGGCAGTGGTATCACTCCGGTCGAGCCGGCCCATTCATGCCGAAGCGTGGCTCTCCCACAGTTTCTTTCTCTCCCATACATGGTCTACGCCACCCCGGCGTCCTCTCAAATTCCTTGAAATGACCCATATGATTTGCACCATATCCCCTCGCCTATTTCATACAGGAACACTCTACCCGCACGAAACAGGCGATTATATTGGACGTTTTTTGCACGTGCACAATGAACGCCAGTTCGAGTTCATTGGAATATCTTTTGACACCATTTCATATGCCTCTTGCCAGTCTATTGATCACCTACAAATTGGATAGCTTTGAAATCTAGTGTTGCCAGGCGGGACTTTTTAAAAGTAATCGATTGTGGTGAAAAAGTGTTTTTTCCGATTATTTTTTACTAGCGGCCGCCCGCGACTTCGTCTGCGTGGAAAAGTAACTTTTTACCCCCCTTTTAACCCCTGACAACCCCCTTTTCGCAATAAAAAGTAGCCTTTGTTCTTTCTCAGGGTCTAGATCATCTATATACAAAATTTCATATAAATCCGTTGCGTAGTTTTGGCGTGAAAGAGTAACAGACAGACAGACAGACAGAGTTACTTTCGCATTTATAATATTAGTATGGATAGTAAAATAATAGTAAATAGTATAGTATAGTATAATAGTATTTATATAGTATAATAGTATATAGTATGGAGTATGGATATTAGTATGGATTTACCTTTTTTTATTTTTTTTATGTGATAGGTGGCCATAGACACCTGCAACATCAGTAGAGTCGCAAGTGCGCTGCCAACCTTTAACCCCCTTTCTCCCCAATTGGGCTAGTGCCCTCACTCACTCGACGAAATACAGTCGAGCTGGCCCATTCATGTCGAAGCGTGGCTCTCGCACGGTAGGAGTTCTATAAAGAAAAACTACTTCACCTACCCTTTGAATGATTAGTTTCTTGGCTTGACCTATCTTCAGCAACGTGTATGGCATTCATTGCAGACTAAGGTTTTCAGCGTGGTGCTTATTTGGTCTTACTTTACTCCACTGGTTTTTGCGACCCGAAACAAGTCTTGCCAACCTTCCTATTATCATCCTTTTGGTCCATTGGTATCGCTAGAAAGACGTCGTCACAAATTATCTGCGAGAACTTCGGGATAACAACTGGCTGGTTTGGTTAGATTTGGTCTTACTTACTTCCTTACTCCATTGGCTCAGCGACCCGAAACGAGTCTCGGCCTCCGAAACAAAAGAACGCCACTTTGGTCGATCCTGCACTACTTGTCCTATTGGCTGGAAAGACGTCGTCGAAAATTAACTGTGTCTTCAGGCTAATTGACTGGATAGCTTGGTTGGATTTGGTCTTACTTACTTCCTTACTCCATTGGCTCAGCGACCCGAAACGAGTCTCGGCCTCCGAAACAAAAGAACGCCACTTTGGTCGATCCTGCACTACTTGTCCTATTGGCTGGAAAGACGTCGTCGAAAATTAACTGTGTCTTCAGGCTAATTGACTGGATAGCTTGGTTGGATTTGGTCTTACTTACTTCCTTACTCCACTAGCTCAGCGACCCGAAACGAGTCTCGGCCTCCGAAACAAAAGAACGCCACTTTGGTCAATCCTACATCATCATCACTACTTGTCCTATTCACCGACCTATCCCTGGAAAGACGTCGTTGAAAATGACTTGGAAGAATTTTAGGCTGCTGACTGGCTGGTTAGAATGTATTTGGTCTTACCATAGAATAGAATATAATAGTACAAGTCTTACTTAAAAGGTAACATTATTCAATTCCTGGCAATATTCTTACAATTGCCTAGTGGGCGCTATACGGAGGTAGTGAGGTGTTGAATTCGTTTGAAACTTGAAAGAAATATAGAGAGTAATTTAAAAAAAATCTGTTGTTCATTGAAATAAAACTTGTAGGTAGCTAAACTAAATACTCTCGGCGTCAAAAAAATCGCACATTGCGTAGTTTTCATACTAACGCGCTTATATCACAGCTTCGTATATTAAAAAGAAAAACATTTTATTACAAACTTTTTAAGGTAACATTACCAATTATATGCTCGTCTTTTAATCCAACATTTTCATCATCCATGGAATTCACTTGATTCGTCCAAAAAAATTAAAAAGTAAATCAGTTTTTCAGCTCCATAGAACATTGTATGGGACAAGAACATTGATTTACTTTTTTATGTTTTTGGGAAAATTAGGAAGTTTTCACGAAACCATGTTACGTAAAAAATATTGCAATCAAATGTTTTACTTTTTTATATACGAAGCCGTGATATGAGCGCGTTAGTATGAAAACTACACAGATGTGCGATTTTTTTGACGCCGAGTGTATATAAGCGTCATCTCCAATAAAAAGTAAATCTAATACTGCTAAAGGTGTTTAAGTGAATCGCCAAACGTCCACATTTCCCTTCATTTAATTTTAGGTACCTTCAAAGTAGGAGGTCAAATTTAAAGGATTAACTTTACAATACTCCAGGTAGCAATATTACACAACAGTCCAATAGTTTAGCTCTTTGTGCGAAAACTAATTACGTAGGTACTTAGCTTTGTGTTGTCAACTCCTTAGACGCTTCACTTCAAAAGAAAAAAAATAAAAAAGGAGCAAGAAGTAAACTAAAAAGGTTTAACTCACAATTTGGATTTAAAGGATGAACACTTTTGCTTTCGGGGTTTTTGCGTAAAAAATATTTGGATGCGGTTTTAACTATTTCTGTGAAGTTTTTTTTTAATACTTGGCTGTGTCATTGCAAGTTTCAGTTAGCGATTAGAAACTAAGTAGGTAGTAGTAGCACAAAATACATATTGACACAGAAGGCTGACTGCTCACTAAGAGCTAAAAATATGTCATGTACTCACGCATGCGCACTAACGGGCAAAAACGCATTTTCGACAACATTAATCCTAAGTTATGACATAAGATTGTCAAACTGTCGAGGTCTATGGTAGAGGCCGCGCGCATATGTACTCATGCCGGGCAACAATCCTAGCATATGTCAACGAACTCTTCTAAATTCAAAATCAGGTCAAAGTCTAACTTCTGTGTGTAATTATTTTGTGGTAGTAGTAGGTACTAATCACTTTTTAAAATGTGTTCTGATAAATTTTGTGCGTGTTTGGTGCTGTCCTTGTTTCAAATCAAATCAAATATCTTTATTTTCAGACAACATGATACATAGGTCCATGGGTTAGTACAATTATAAGTAATTAAAAACTTTAAACGTTTCGGATTTATGTAGACTGTCAACTGTAGCGCTACCATGAGTTGACATCGAAAACTGACATAACGTAAACTATTGCTCTGTCTCTTTCAAATGCATCACAATGAAAGAGACAAAGCGATAGTTTTCGATAGCGATGATAGTATTTTAAACTCATGGTAGTGCTACTGGTCTAATATACCATCGTCCTGACAGTCAACTGATCTATTATACCATTGTCCGATGTTATCGCTCAATTGATCGATTGATCTGGTAGAAAATATCGATCGAGGTTGACTTTACTTATTCTTTTTACCATCGATCGATCCTCTCAACTTCCGATCGATTGCTTTGGTAGAAACTATCGATCCATCGATCTTAAATAAATAAATAAATAAAAATCAATTTATTGCTCAAAATCTTGACCCATTCCACCAGCGATCGATGTTCTCAACTGTCGATCCCTAAGCTATCATTTCTTTCCCGTTGCGTGTTGGTTTTTCTTTCATTTTACTAAAATAATACCATACAAAATCCTTAAAAGATTTGAAACTAAATTCTTTCGTCATTCGTCATGAATAACTTACGAGTACATCAACAACAACAAAACACCTACAGACTAATGTCTGAAACCAAATTGTCAACGGTATTATTGCTTGCCAAAACTCATTACATTTTCAAGAACCATGTATTCACCATTAACATTTTATTTTAAACCTTATCACCTCGACTTTTAAATGCAAATTATCGCGTTTTAAGAAAGCTGTTCACAAATGACAACTAATTTTAAACTCTACCACTCTAACTTTAAAGTGCAGACTGCGTTTTGTAATGAGACCAGAAATAGCAGATACACCCCATCGAAGTTTGGCGTTTAATTACTTTCAGTTTGAGATTGTTTCGGCGCTAATTACTTGACATTACAATGGTTTAAAGATTGGGGATAGGTCTTTGGGTAATAGATTATTTAACTCTGATAAATAATAATTAAATAACTAAAACTTTATTAAAATCGTCAGAACAATCAAATATTAAATACATACAAGTCTTACTAAGGGAGCAAATTTTAGTTTGCTGCCTAATCTTCTATATCTATACTATTTATAAAGAGATAACTTCTATAGACAACGACAAGGCTTATAGGTAAACCGAAAACACGAAACGCTTGCGCGATGTAATTGGACACAGCGCCATCTATTGGCTCATTTATGAATTACGGTCCCGAAGCGAAGTGAGGGCGGGCCACTAGTCTAAAGATAAATAAAGATTAGGTTGTGTTAATAAGTTACATATTATAATTTTTCTTCATCCCTGTACTGTTGTCAATATTGCATGCCGTTGTCACCTCTAAGTAGGTAATTCGTTTAAAATTGTTTGTTGTATCATTTTACTGTATCTTGCACTTATGTAAATCTTGTTGGTAATCTAATAAATAAAAGGAACAATATTTTTTGTCGTCAAAATTTATATTTGTCACCAAGTTCTGTCACCTAATAAATAGATCTATCACCAAGAAATATTTTTGTTCCCAGATAAATTAAAAGTGTTCCCAAATACAAATTACCATATTATATGGGTAAAGCAAAACAGCAAGCGGGTCACCAGCTCTTAAATATGTATGTATGTAGTATGGTTCTGTCTCTTGCATTTTAGAGATAACAAATATCCTATCTCACTTAGTTTTAGGACTTAGTTTTGCTATTCCCAGTACTATATGAGATCGTGACGATGTCCGGGAGCATCTTCCAGCACACCCAGACTCGACAATTCAGACAAGTTTGTTTCCTAAATTGGTCTGACCGCGAATTAAATATGGGATTCAATTCAATTCTCTCTTTATTGCAGCAAGCTCCAGTGGTACAAATTATCTTAATTACATAGCAAGTAATGTACGTACAAGGGTGTAAACAATATAATGGAGCGCCTGTAATGTGAGGGCATATGGCATAAGGGGATCTTTTGCGCTTGGGCACAACACCGTAGGCACCGTGCCATCGGTCGTCGAGAGATGACCAGAACTAGTCATGCTAATTATACCAATCAAACGATCAGTGATGCACCCAAAATAACAGATGTATGACGTGAGCTCGCTGAGTATTTTTGGCATTTACTTTTATAGTATTACAACTCTGAAGTGACGCTCAGCTGATAGTACAGTGAGTCAAATTAGGAAACGTTGCGGTGCAGTGGCAGACGAGTAAAGGGATCACCTGATGGTTAACAATTGACGTTAACTTATCCATCCACCATAGATCGATGCTCTCAACTGTCGACCGATCGCTCTGATAGAAACTATCGCTCATCGTTGACCTAACCCTCGAGTATCGATCGATTGCTCTAGTACAAACTATCGATCGAAGCAGTGCAGTTTTGTCATTAGATAAGTGGCAGACGAGCAGACGGATCACATGGTAAGCGATTGCCGCATCCCTTGTATCTGCTCTGCTGATATGGGTTTACATGTGCAGCGTATGTTATTTATCAAATAAAAAAAACCATTTGTTTCTTTTTTAGCTGCTACCGTGTCAGGAGACATTCCTGACACGGTAGCAGCTAAGAATGAAATTCATAGTCATATTTTAGAAGATTGACCCATGTAATGAGTTTATAATCTCGCTGGATTTTATTTTAAACGAGTTATCGACAGCATCTAAAACAGAACAAACACATTTTGACCCTAAAAGTGTCAAGGCGATGACCGTCTTATCACAAATCTTGCCCAAACCTTCAGGCAATGCACTCGAAATAATTCGTGACGCAAGAACGCTGCGTATTCTTGGCATTTACTTTTATAGTAGTACTGCTGCTAGTAGTAGGTGCTGCTCTGACGCAGCGCTCAGCTGATAAAGGGGTTGACTCATAATACTATTTCTAAGGGTTCGTGATAAGTTGCAGGAAAAGGGAATTGAATTCCAAAGATTCCAGACACAGCTTCCTACAATGAGAAACGGATTGCCAGTAGTGACTCTGCTCGTCCAAATAAACATTGTTCTACCTAACCAGATGTCTTTTTTATGCTAGAGGCGACAAACGAGCAAGCGTGTCAACTGATAGTAAGCTATCTCCGCCGGCAAGATTAGAGAGGTGGCTGATGCGTTGCGGCCTTTCAGAAAGGAGTACGCTCTTCTCTTGAAGGTCCCAGTCGTAGTTGGGAAATACTTCTGTTGTCATATGTTCCATGAAACTAAGGTACGGACAGCCGCACATCAGGTTACTACAATCTGTCAAATTTCCTTAGTTGATATTGAACCAAACACGTTTGACATAAAGGTGAGGTTCGATTGAAGAAATTTGACAGATTGTAGTAACCTGATGTGCGGCTGTCTGTACCTACATGTAGAAATATTGCAAGAAACGCACACTAGACTGCCATCTATCAAGATGCAAAGGGTTGGGTTTGGGTCGTGGTATGCAGAATATTCTTAATTGCACAGAAATAGAATACAGAATGAAACAAGATCAATATAAAATACCTACAATAACTTAACTTAGCTTTAGGTTAGAGAAAAGTAAAATAATGCCACTATAGCTGTTTTCTTTTGGGGGCAGTGCAAAGAAATTCATACAAGAAATTCTTCTTTGTTAATGTGTCGCAATCACATAGATGTCGTAACATATTGCTGCAATTATAATAAGACTGTCAGAGCTATAATAAAGAACTGATGACTCGAGCACCTGTTCACAATTTGATGTATGACTGATTCTTGTGGTCCACACTTAGGGATGTTACGAATGTCAAAATTTTCACATTACGAATGCGAATGTTTACGCCACGAATGTGCGAATGCGGATGTTAACTACTTAAGACATCAGTCACATCAAATTTAAAAAAACAACATATAAATCAATCATTCTTATTACATAAAAGACAAAAGACATACTGCTGACGCAGCCGATGTCAGTCTAGCAAGATCAAGAGTCACGAGTTCACGCACGCACGACCTGCACATATTCGCATTCGCATAACATTCGCATTGATTTAAGCGAATGCGAATGTCGATGCGAATGTTAAAAACGATGCAAACCATTCGCATAAGCGAATGCGAATGCGAGTATTCGTAACATGGTCCACAGTAGTGTTCATATTTATTGCTAGTGTGTAGAAAAACTTTTTGTCCCACTGCTGGGCAAAGGCCTTTTATAAACCACGACTTTATAGAAGACCGGCGTGAAGTAGCGCCTACGCTGTGTTTCGTCGAGTGAGTGAAAGCATCGGAGGCCCAATTTGGGGAAAGGGGGTTAAAGGTTGACAGCGCACCTTTGACTCTACTGGTGTTGCAGGTGTCTATGGTCGGCGGCTATCGCTTACCATCAGGTGATCCGTCTGCTCGTCTGCCACCAGTCACATAAAAAAAACTCAAAGGAAAGTGTTTTAAATGTGCAACGATCAGAACATCCAACTCCAAACATTAATGAGCTTCCATTTTAAAACGCAACACTAAAATGACTCCACTGGTATCCATCATTAAGATGGTTGACAGTTTTCAACTATGCGTTTCTCAAGAAGCTTTCTGCTTCGTACCAGTAAACTATCCCTTGCAATATTTTGGACTGGGAAAGTCGGCAGCGCACTTGTCCTCTGGTGTTGCGGCTGTGCATGGACGGCGGTAATCGCTTACCATCAGGTGATCCGTCTGCTCGTCTGCCACCAGTCACATAAAAAAAACTCAAAGGAAAGTGTTTTAAATGTGCAACGATCAGAACATCCAACTCCAAACATTAATGAGCTTCCATTTTAAAACGCAACACTAAAATGACTCCACTGGTATCCATCATTAAGATGGTTGACAGTTTTCAACTATGCGTTTCTCAAGAAGCTTTCTGCTCGTACCAGTAAACTATCCCTTGCAATATTTTGGACTGGGAAAGTCGGCAGCGCACTTGTGAGTCCTCTGGTGTTGCGGCTGTGCATGGACGGCGGTAATCGCTTACCATCAGGTGATCCGTCTGCTCGTCTGCCACCAGTCACATAAAAAAAACTCAAAGGAAAGTGTTTTAAATGTGCAACGATCAGAACATCCAACTCCAAACATTAATGAGCTTCCATTTTAAAACGCAACACTAAAATGACTCCACTGGTATCCATCATTAAGATGGTTGACAGTTTTCAACTATGCGTTTCTCAAGAAGCTTTCTGCTCGTACCAGTAAACTATCCCTTGCAATATTTTGGACTGGGAAAGTCGGCAGCGCACTTGTGAGTCCTCTGGTGTTGCGGCTGTGCATGGACGGCGGTAATCGCTTACCATCAGGTGATCCGTCTGCTCGTCTGCCACCAGTCACATAAAAAAAACTCAAAGGAAAGTGTTTTAAATGTGCAACGATCAGAACATCCAACTCCAAACATTAATGAGCTTCCATTTTAAAACGCAACACTAAAATGACTCCACTGGTATCCATCATTAAGATGGTTGACAGTTTTCAACTATGCGTTTCTCAAGAAGCTTTCTGCTCGTACCAGTAAACTATCCCTTGCAATATTTTGGACTGGGAAAGTCGGCAGCGCACTTGTGAGTCCTCTGGTGTTGCGGCTGTGCATGGACGGCGGTAATCGCTTACCATCAGGTGATCCGTCTGCTCGTCTGCCACCAGTCACATAAAAAAAACTCAAAGGAAAGTGTTTTAAATGTGCAACGATCAGAACATCCAACTCCAAACATTAATGAGCTTCCATTTTAAAACGCAACACTAAAATGACTCCACTGGTATCCATCATTAAGATGGTTGACAGTTTTCAACTATGCGTTTCTCAAGAAGCTTTCTGCTCGTACCAGTAAACTATCCCTTGCAATATTTTGGACTGGGAAAGTCGGCAGCGCACTTGTGAGTCCTCTGGTGTTGCGGCTGTGCATGGACGGCGGTAATCGCTTACCATCAGGTGATCCATCTGTTCGTCTGTTTCGTATATCATAAAAAAAAACAAAAAAGAATTCATCAGATGATCCGTCTACTCTTCTGCCCCCTATTACATAAAAATCACTAATGATTTTATATTGAAACAAATATTTGTTAGAAAAAAAAGACTAGGTGTCAAAGAAATAAAGTTGTTCATAAGAATGTGTGGCCAAAAGTAAAAATAATAACTAGGAAGCCAACCAACCTACTTCCATTTACTTTAAAACTAAATTAAAGGAAGGCTGAAGTGTCTTCCTTCCTTCCACAAATGACCCAATACCTAAACAAATCTATTCTAAAGCCATACGCTATGGGGCCGTGGCGGTCAAACTCCACCAAGTATAAAATGATACACTGGAACCAAAATAGATTGCGAGACAGAGACGAAAAACACCAGACTTCTCGCTCGAACGGTAGTTTACTTTCAACAATTTGTCAGTTTTCAAAAGTTTAAAAGTGATTAAATGATCTGAACTGATGAACAGAACAAAATAAAAAAAGTAAATTTGAAAATTGATTCAGAATTTGATGCAATTACAAATCCTCATATTGATCTAACAAGGAATCCCAACAGACACAATAACACGATATAGATATCAAATAGTATTATAGTAAGTCCAACAAATGTTAATGAAGAAGAAAATCGAAAAGATTATAAACCCGCAGACAAGACGATGACATGAAAACCTAAACCAATTCTCACGACATAACACGCGAATAAAATTGTAAACAGACCAACACGTCATTCCAAACGTCATGTGCGACAAAATAAACACAATTCTAAACCCTAAGCTCAACGGCATAAGACCAGAAAACGAGGCTATCCCACACGAACGACGATCCGGGAGTCTGAAATATTAATAGAAAAGCTGGAACTATCGCTTTTTTTACACTACTCGACGAAAACACGTGGCCAAGCGAAATCTGATCTTGTTCTGTTTAGAACTGGGCTTAGAATGGAACGACCGTAGGCGCCGGCTGGTATTCTGATAAATTTAGAAAATGCTTTTGGGTGGGAGTGTTTACTATTTATGGTAATGCCTGCTCCGGCTAAATCCGAAGCGTGTGGGGTAACCTCTGATTCTAATTTCGTATCTATGCCCGCATCAGCTCCTACCCGGCGTCTACCAGCCGGTCACTGGCGACACTTAGAAATCCACAAACTATGACAACTAGGTATCAATCGACTGCAGGAATGTTGGCAAGCATTCTGACCTACTTTTAGATAGGTACCAGTCAAGTGTAATCTTATACCACACAGGAAGGAAACAAGGTTCAGGGAACTCCAATCAAAATCTTCATTAAGTATAAAAAAGAAATAATGTAATTAAAATAAATAAATTAACCGTTTATTTATTAATTACATTTGGCGTTGAGATCCATAACGATCCCGTGTATATAATAAAAATAAAAAAGAAAAATTAAATTTATATAAATTTTACAAATAAATTACAATTACGATAGATGGCGTTATATTAAGATGTTCAGTTCTGTCAGGTATCACTACGTACAACGTACAAAATGCTCGCGTTCCGAAACTCTCAAAGAGAACAGCACAACACACAGCACTAGGGTCACGCAGCTTAGAAGCACTTGCGGTGGACGATGCCGGGGCCGGACTCGTCGTACTCCTCCTTGGAGATCCACATCTGCTGGAAGGTGGACAGGGAAGCCAGGATGGATCCACCGATCCATACGGAGTACTTCCTCTCGGGGGGAGCGATGATCTTGATCTTGATGGTGGAGGGAGCGAGGGCGGTGATTTCCTTCTGCATCCTGTCGGCGATACCGGGGTACATGGTGGTACCACCAGACATGACGGTGTTGGCGTACAGGTCCTTACGGATGTCAACATCGCACTTCATGATGGAGTTGTACACGGTCTCGTGGATACCGCAAGATTCCATACCCAGGAAGGAAGGCTGGAACAGGGCTTCGGGGCAACGGAACCTCTCGTTACCGATGGTGATGACCTGACCGTCGGGAAGCTCGTACGACTTCTCGAGGGAGGTGGAGGCGGCAGCGGTGGCCATTTCCTGCTCGAAGTCAGAGAGCGACGTAGCAGAGCTTCTCCTTGATGTCACGCACGATTTCCCTCTCAGCTGTGGTGGTGAAAGAGTAACCCCTCTCGGTGAGGATCTTCATGAGGTAGTCGGTCAAGTCACGGCCAGCCAAGTCCAGACGGAGGATGGCGTGGGGCAGGGCGTAACCTTCGTAGATGGGGACGGTGTGGGAGACACCATCTCCGGAGTCCAGGACGATACCGGTGGTACGACCAGAGGCGTACAGGGAGAGCACAGCCTGGATGGCGACGTACATAGCCGGGGAGTTGAAGGTCTCAAACATGATCTGGGTCATCTTTTCCCTGTTGGCCTTAGGGTTGAGGGGAGCCTCAGTCAGGAGGACGGGGTGCTCCTCGGGGGCGACACGCAGCTCATTGTAGAAGGTGTGGTGCCAGATCTTCTCCATGTCGTCCCAGTTGGTGATGATGCCGTGTTCGATGGGGTACTTCAGGGTGAGGATACCTCTCTTGCTCTGGGCCTCATCGCCTACGTAGGAGTCCTTCTGACCCATACCGACCATGACACCCTGGTGACGTGGGCGACCGACGATGGACGGGAAGACGGCGCGGGGCGCGTCGTCGCCGGCGAAACCGGCCTTGCACATGCCGGAGCCATTGTCTACTACGAGCGCAGCAACATCGTCGTCGCACATGGTGGATGTGTTTGTGTTCTGGGGACGCGCTGGAAGTTGACTCTACGGCAGCGAGACTGCGAGTGCGGCGGAGAGAGGCGGCGCTATCTTATATAGGAGCGGCCGGCAACCGCGCGGCGCGCCATACATGGCGAGCGCGCCCGCGCCCGCGACCCGGCGTTCCTTTGCTTTTTTCTTACACTTTTCTCTAAACTTTCGTTTTGAACCCCAAGTTTAATCTTCATAACAATATTTGCCACCTTTAGGTAGCAGAATCGATCGGTTTGCAGCTCGATGGGGGCTATAAAATGCGCGGCCGCAGCTAGTTCGGAGTCGTTCGGCTTGCGCCTTTTCAGGCGTTGGGCGGGCGGCGATTTAACTTTAAATTATTTACAAACTAGGTATTTTAAAACACGATTTTAACTAACAAAAATCTTACTTTAACCAATAATGCGTATAAAGTGACGTAATAAAAAAAGTTCCGGATTTTTATTTATAGAAAATCGAAAACAAAAGTTCAATGTTAATGAGAGAAACGTAAAAACTATTACCGCGGTACGATTTAGCTTCAAATCACATAATATTATTATCAAAACAATGATATAAAGCAATTTTATTTTTTAAATTACGTAATTTTACATTAAAATTTGCTTCTGATAATAATTTTAATCATAATTACCTATTATTTTGTTAGAGAAACAATGGAATTATTTATTTTGGGTTTGATAAAAGGACCGTTTGTTATAATAAGTTATTTGTATAAGTAATATTTTTTACTGTTTATCTCAGTTAGTTTATTAATCAAACTGAAGTTCAGCGTAATCTTCAAGAATTTCATTAATTAGTTGTCTTAAATAATATACATGGGAAATTGACCTAATTCCATCAAAACTGGGTCAAATACAAGTTTTAGGTACAGTTCACACATCTAAATGCAATTGTGTACTCTGGGTTTATAAATTAGTTTTATAAAATTTTAAATTTGAACGCATATTGTTAATTCCATTTCAAAACGGTTAACTATATTGCAAAATTAACTTTTCTGTTCTTTCAAATTATTTTGATTGTTTACATGAAGAAGGGTTTATCCGAAACTAGCGGCCGCCCGCGACTCCGTCCGCGTAGAAAAGTAACTTTTTACCCCCCTTTCAACCCCCTTTTCGCAATAAAAAGTAGCCTATGTCCTTTCTCAGGGTCTAGATTATCTGTATACCAAATTTCATTTAAATCCGTTGAGTAGTTTTGGCGTGAAAGAGTAGCAGACAGACAGACAGACAGACAGAGTTACTTTCGCATTTATAATATTAGTATGGATTATGGGATTTTAAGTTCTCAGCAATGTTGACAATGGTTTAAACGCAACTGCATTCATGATAACAAGTCTTATGTAGGGTTGCGCAGTCGCTTTATTGTAATAACCATACTTCCCCAAACCTGCTCTGGTTCCCAAAAACCCAAAACATGATCCAAGCATACCCTTTTTTATGTATAGGTAGCAGACGAGCAGGCAGATCACCTGATGGTAAGCAATTGCCGCCGCCCATGAACACATGCAACAAGTGGGCGCTGCTAACCTTTTATCCCCTTCCCCCCGATGGGCCTTCGGTACCCTCACTCACTCGCGAACACAGTACAGGAGCTGCTTCACGCCGGTTTCTGTGAGGCAATGGTATCACTCCGAACGAGCCTCCCATTCATGTCGAAGCATGGCTTTCCCACAATTAAACCCTGGGCTCCAAAGCACCGTATTGGCTGCAGCAGGTCCATGACACGGTAGTTTGAATGATTAACCCATTAAAAAAAAAACCTTTCTCTAGGCAGCTTGATCCTCTGCTCTGTGGATGGTAGAATCCCTCTGTATTATTTACCGCATTTATCAGGGGAGTGATCTGAGGACTGTTCAATCTACTCCCTGCAACTGAATTCTTACATCAAACCACATGCAAGCAGTTACAATTCCATAATCATAAAAAATCATAAATCTGCCTCGAACTACAAAACTATGGAATGAACTGTCACCAGCGGTATGTCCGACCCGATACGACCTACAAACCTTCAAAAAAGCGAGCTGTATTCCTTCTTAAAAGGTCGGCAGCGCATTTGCGACCCCTCTGGTGTTGCGGGTGTCCATGGGCGGCGGTAATCGCTTACCATCAGGTGATCCGTCTGTTCGTCCCCCCATCTCATAAAAAAAAAAAATCTTGATGGTTGGCGATTCAGTAGGTACTGTGCGTTTTCTCGAGAAATTTCTTCCCGAACCTGTTATGTGGGTTTAGCTGTTTGTTTCCCGACGGCTATGAACTCAGGGACTCGCAAAATACAAGAGTACTCCTTTCTGAAAAGCCAGCAACTCATTGACGACCTATCTGATCTCGCAGACGGCATAGCAGCGGCAAACAAAAAAACGGGAGACGCTGATAGGTGGCAGACGAGCCGACAGATCACCTGATGGTAAGCAATTGCCGCCGCCCATGAACACATGCAACAAGTGCGCTGCTAACCTTTTATCCCCTTCCCCCCGATGGGCCTCCGGTACCCTCACTCACTCGGCGAAACACAGCACAGGAGCTGCTTCACGCCGGTTTTCTGTGAGGCAGTGGTATCACTCCGAACGAGCCGGCCCATTCATGTCGAAGCATGGCTTTCCCACAATTAAACCCTGGGCTCCAAAGCACCGTATTGGCTGCAGCAGGTCATGACACGGTAGGTTGAATGATTAACCAATTAAAAAAAACCTCTCTCTAGGCAGCTTGATCTCTAGCTCTGTGGGATGTAGAATCCCTCTGTATTATTTACCGCATTTATCAAGGGGAGTGATCTGAGGAACTGTCCAATCTACTCCCTGCAACTGAATTCTTACATCAAACCACATGCAAGCAGTTACAATTCCATAATCTAAAAAATCATAAATCTGCCTCGAACTACAAAACTATGGAATGAACTGTCACCAGCGGTATTCCGAACCGATACGACCTACAAACCTTCAAAAAGCGAGCGTATTCCTTCTTAAAAGGTCTGCAGCGCATTTGCGACTCCTCTGGTGTTGCGGGTGTCCATGGGCGGCGGTAATCGCTTACCATCAGGTGATCCGTCTGTTCGTCCCCCCATCTCATAAAAAAAAAATCTTGATGGTTGGCGATTCAGTAGGTACTGTGCGTTTCTCGAGAAATTTTCTTCCACGAACCTGTTATGTGGGTTTAGCTGTTTGGTTTCCCGACGGCTATGACTTAGGGACCTCCAAAAGACAAGAGTACTCCTTTCTGAAAAGCCAGCAACTCATTGACGACCTATCTGATCTCGCAGACGGTCATAAGCAGCGGCAAACAAAAAAACGGTGAGACGCTTGATAGGTGGCAGACGAGCCGACAGATCACCTGATGGTAAGTGATTACCGCCGCCCATGGACACCTGTACCACCAGTGATGTCACAAATGCGCTGCTTACCTTTCCCTGGATTGGGCCTACGGTACTCTCACTCACGCAGCAAAACACAAAGGAGCATGCACTGCCTCACGCCGGTTTTGCATTGCAAAAAACTCTGTCATATCTTGAAAATAAGCTGTATTTTGCTCTTGTGATTTTTCAACCTAATTATGAATTAAGTATAACTGTTTTCATAAAGTCTGATATAGGTTTTCGATATTTTTTAAATATTTATTCACCACAAAATATAGCAAATACAATCGGGACTAAGCACACAACATCTTCTTGATGAAATCATATCGAAAATAACAACAAAATTGGTTTTAATTTCCAATAAAACATGAAAAACAGAACAAAAATAGCAAGTGAGGGTAATTAGCTATAACTCATAAACAAGAGCTGTTAGAGAAAAAGTGTTGCCATATTTATAAAATACGCGTTGATTTGAGATAGAAACATAAAAAAAACCACAGGAAACAAATAAGTTTATTTTTTTTGTTGACCAGAATCTACCACTGGTTCGGAACGTCGATTTCTACTGAAAGACACCAGCAAGAAACTCTGGTCTGGTTCCCAAAAACCCAAAACATTTTTTTTTGTGATAGGTAGCAGACGAGCAGGCGGATCACCTGATGGTAATCAATTGCCGCCGCCCATGAACACAAGCAACAAGTGCGCTGCTAACCTTTGATCCCCTTCCTCCCCGATGAGCCTCCGGTACCCTCACTCCCTCGGCGAAACACAGCACAGGAGCTGCTTCACGCCGGTTTTCTGTGAGGCAGTGGTATCACTCCGGTCGAGCTGGCCCATTCATGCCGAAGCATGGCTCTCCCACAATTAAACCCTGGGGTCCAAAGGACCGTATTGGCTGCAGCAGGTCATGACACGGTAGGTTTCAACCTACCGTGATCATTCATGATTAACCAATTAAAACCTCTCTCTAGGCAGCTTGATCCTCTAGGTCTACAGCGGGATGTAGAATCCCTCTGTATTATTTACCGCATTTATCATAACAAGGGGAGTCCTCTGAGGAACTGTCTAATCTACTCCCTGCAACTGAATTCATACATCAAACACGCAAGCAGTTACAATTCCATAATCTTGATGGTTGGCGATTCAATAGGTACAGTCAAGTTCAAAAATATGTATACACTTTAGGACCTTGTCACAGTACAGATGTATAATAAAACGACTTCCACTTTCTTATTAATATGTATAGTGACAAGGTCCTAAAGTGTAAACATATTTTTGAACTCGACTGTACTGTGCGTTTCTCGAGAAATTTTCTTCCACAAACCTGTTATGTGGGTTTGGCTGTTTGGTTTCCCGACGGCTATGACTTAGGGACCTCCAAAAGACGAGCGTGCTCCTAGGCCAGCAACGCATCGACGACCTTTCTGATCTCGCAGACGGTCATAAGCAGCGGCAAACAAAAAAACCGGTGAGACGCTTGATAGGTGGCAGACGAGCCGACAGATCACCTGATGGTAAGTGATTACGGCCGCTCATGGACACCTGTACCACCAGTGATGTCACAAATGCACTGCTTAGCTTTCCCTGGATTGGGCCTACGGTACTCTCACTCACGCAGCAAAACACAAAGGAGCATGCACTGCCTCACGCCGGTTTTACATTGCAACAAACTCTGTCATATTTCGAAAGCAAGCTGTGTTTTGCTGTTGTGATTTTTCAACCTAGTTATGAATTAAGTATAACTGTTTTTATATTACTAGGTAGCTTAGACACTAGTCTATTAATATTTTTTAGTCAAACTTGAAGATAAATATTTTTCATCATCATCAGCCTGTTGCAGTCCACTGCTGGACATATGCCTCTCCAAATGCTCGCCACTCTGATCGATCTTCGGCTACTCGCATCCAGCTCCAGTCAGCCCTCTTGCGCAGATCGTCACTCCACCTGGCCTGAGATAGATAGATAGATAGATACTCTTTATTGCACAACACATTACAGAACTTAATGCTAATAGTAGTGCTGAGGTCGTCCTACACTACGTTTCAGGTTCAGGTTTCAGGATTCATATTGTAACTAACGTAGGTATTTTTACTAATGTAAAATTGGCAAATTCTTGAAAACTTCTTGTTTGTTTTCCTCTGGCTTACAGGTGAGTCCAGGTGGCCTAAATTGCTAATTTTGTGTGAAAAAAATCTATGTCACATATCACGCCACTTCGTTGGAATTGTTGTTTTGGAATACGAGTATATTTACAATTTTACATTTAAGGTTGGCAACGCACTTGTTGACTCCACTGGTATTTGCGGGTATCAATGGTCCGTAGTAAAGACCGGAGTGACACCACTGAATCACTGTGTGTGTGTGTTACACGGACGCCGGTTTTCTGTAAGGCAGTGGCGTTACAGAAAACTGCGCTGTGTTTCGCAGAGTGAGTGAGGGTACCGGAGGCCCACCCGGGGGGGATGGGGATAAAAGGTTCGCAGCGTACTTGTGACTCCACTGGTGTTGAGGGTATCCATGAAATTCGGTTCGGGTCGCTGATAGCCAGCGATGTATTTAAGAAGTTGATCAAACAACACTAGTTAAGCCAAAAGTACCGAAGTTGCTGGATTCTTAGACTTACTGAAGTCATCATAATACCCCTTTCGTCTTGATTTTGTCAAGAGTTAAATAACCTATGAGTCAGTTTCATAAATTGAAATACCTCTTGACTCAGTGAATGAGTTCAAACTTACTCATCATAATTAATAGTCACATGCGATTACTTCCACATTAATCTGGCACCTGTAGAACGAATCCTGACATAAGAACATCTAACCGCGCGATGCAAACACCTGCTCACAAAAATAGAACGGCCAATGCACCCGAATGCACAGACATAAATGCACTCACCAAGCTTGCTGACAACCCTACTATCAATACAAAAGCTACAACCATCGACGCTAATGTTAAAGGTGTAGACGAAACACTTGTAACAAAAGCAGTAATGGTTCCAATAGAAGATGGAGATGGTGACGTATCGAGCTCGATTAGAAAAGTCGAAGTAGAAGTATTGGTTTTGATTGTACGAAATCGATGAATGGGCATAGTGAAACAATTGTCGTTGTGTTAAATATAGGCGGGGCAGTTAATTCTGTCTTGGCTGATGGTAGGATGGTAATTTTAATTGCACTATAAATAATGTATTGATCCTTGATTGTGGTTGTTCTTTAGTTCAAGTTCGGTTCCTAGTAGGTCGCATCTGCTATGTGAGTTTAGTAATGTAAACAAATGACTTGATTTTGATAGATATTTTCTTAATTAATAAGTAAATAAGCAATGTTGGAGGGCGCACTGAAATGTTTCGGAATATTTAAGAATCTGTTATACTTTTATTTAAATTTGGGTTTCGCTATTTTGTCCAGCAAATTTCCAACGAAATCCAGCGGAAAAATAATGCCAGTATTTCGGGTATTCTGCCACATATCTGATAGTTTTTTCTTTTTTATTTATTTAATGTCAGTTTAGTTTAAGTATCTACATAATACCTATCAAGTTATTGTATGTAGGTAATATTTATTTATTAAATTGCACATGTTACATTTGCATTCTTAAAGCTAATATAACACATACACATTTAAATACAATAATGTAAAGTATGTTTGGTAAAAAAGGCAGTGAAACTCGTTGCTTTTTTATTTTGAGCATGATAATTAAAGCTTTGTTTCTTATTCCTTACCTAAGTGTTATTTACCTTACGTATAATTTTCTGAAAAATTACATGTAGATAGGTATGTATTAGTTACAAAAAGTCTCTGGTCAATTCTGGAAAATTTCAGAGTGCTCTGTGTAATAACAATGCGAAGAAGGTTCTGATGACGTCAAATCTGATATGAGTGGTGGCCACGACGTAAGCGGATTCTTCATGATGTTTTCCCTTACTGCCACTTGTAATGCTATAAATATGTAGATACATATTTATTGGATTGTTCCTATTTCTACTCTTTTTATTCAAATCAAATCAAAATCTCTTTATTCAATTTAAGTCCTTTACAGAACATTTATGAATGTCAAATTTTATAATCTACTGCTGATTCGGAAGGTGAATTATTGATTTGGAATCCAGCATAGCATTCTCGGATTCTAACCTACGACTTCCCGTATAGAAGGCGCGTTCTTATTCGCTAAGCTACTATCGCTCTTAGGCTACGTTACGTTAGAAAATAGTGCAAGAGACAATCAGTTTCCCGCTGAATTTGTTGCTTTGGGACAAATAGTTCCGTTTTTTTTGTGATAGGTAGCAGACGAGCAGATGGATCACCTCATGGTAAGCGATTGTCGCTGCCCAGGTTGGCAACGCACTTGTGACTCTACTAGCGTTGCAGGTGTCTATGGGCAGCGGCAATCGCTTACCATCAGGTGCTCCGTCTAATCATCTGTTACCTATCACATAAAACCTACGCACAGCTTCCCGCTGACTTCATGGCTGTGCACCAGCAGTTCCGATTGGCGACGAATGTCAGATAAATCGAGCGTGCCAACATCCGCGGCGACCTTACACGGCGCGCGCGCTTCAAATAGTTCGCGGCGTGTGGCGCTTGCGACAACCAACTAAAAACAGGAATAATAAATAAATAATATTTCATCATCACATACATTGATCTGACTCTGAGATAGGTAGCTCAAGCACCTGTGTTACAGATATCAGAACCAACAGTGGGATTACAAATATATACATATAATACTTTTCTTTGTAAATACTATACTTATAGTACATAGAAACACCCAGACCATACAAACAGACATGTTCATGCACATAAATGTTTGTACTGTGCGGGGATCGAACCCGCAACCCTTGGCCCAGACGCAGCATTCACTACCTCTGAACCAACCGGGTCGTCAAAGTCGGAATAAAGTAAAGTAAGTATCAGCCTCAAGGAGGAAGAGAAACTGCTAGTGGCAGAAAGGAAGGTGTTGCGAAAAATCTAACTAACTGTGGGAGATCCACGCTTCGGCATGAATGGGCCGGCTCGACCGGAGTGATACCACTGCCTCACAGAATATCGGCGTGAAGCAGCCCCTGTGCTGTGTTTCGCCTAGTGAGTGAGGGTACCGGAGGCCCACTCGGGGGGGAAGGGGATAAAAGGTTTGCAGCGCACTTGTAACTCCACTGGTGTTGCAAGTGTCTATGGGCGGCGGCAATTGGTTACCATCAGGTGATCCGCCTGCTCGCCTGCTACCTATCACAAAAAATCCTAGGGCCGAACGAATGCGACAACCAAACTAAAAAAGGAATATTTAGAAAAAGACATTCTAAACATACAACACACCAATCTCACATGACTGAAGATATGGCAATCCAAGAAGTCTTATTGGTGATGTATAAGAGTGCTAGCTTTTGCCCGCGGCTTCGCTCCTGCCCTCTACTTTTCTAAATTGGGGGGTTAGAAAGGGGCAAAAAGTAGCCAATGTTACTCCATCTCTTCAACTATCTCCACTTAAAAAATCACGTCAATTCGTCGCTCCGTTTTGCCTTGAAAGAAACACAAACATACAGACAGACACACTTTCCCATTAGTATTAGTATCATGGATTGATTGATATAGAGAGGAAAAACTACTCGTGGCAGAAAGAAAAGCCGCAATTTGTTATGTAATTTGCTTTTGTGGCCAATAAATACGTTTATTCTATATACATATCTATCTATCAATTCTGGGTCCAGTAAAATTACCTAGAAGTACAAGACGAAGGCTGGAGAATACATACAAATGCCGAAATAGAGAAGATTGTGGATACACCTAACAATATCGGCGAGGAGGAAATTAATATTATAATCATTAAATAATTAAAAATGCTACCCAAAGATTCCACGCGGACGAAGTCGCTGATAACAGCTAGTAATATTACAATTGCAATTCATCAAAAGTAGATAAAATCGTATCCCACATTAACCACAATTATTCCTGTCATATGATACACGAGAAAACCATACTACCATACCATTGAACCAGATATCAAACACCAGATCTTTGCGATAGTCTAATATCTATTCACTGAATACCCCATCTCAATGACCAGGCTACATTCATTCTAATTTAAACCAAAAACTTGCAGAAATAAGGTTAAATATTCCATAATGTGTCATGACAAATTTCTAAGGGTGAAATTTTAGTTTTAGGGTGATTTGTTTTTCTAATTTCAACTCTCTGTTATATGGTTTAAAGTGGAAAATCGAAAGGCACGGTGTTATTTTCTAAGGGTGATTCTCATAGATTAAACTTTTTACGTATCAATTTGAACGCCAATTAGGGGACTAAATCGTGTGCAGTGATTTTAATTTAGGCAATTATATGGATTTCGCGTGAACGGTTGAGTAGTTCACTTTATTTCATTTTTAGAATCATCCTTTTAGCGAATTTGTCAAAGTCCCTCAGAAGGCCACTCAACAGACTAGGGGATAATGCCACTAAGAAGTTTTTAATTTGCCGTTCGACCAATCTGTATCCGACAGAATCTATAATTGTTTAACTACATAATCGCAACGGTATAACATAGTTTTATCACAAAATAAATATTGCTAACTAAGAGCTAAAAACATGTCATGTACTCACGCATGCGCACTAACGGGGAAATACGCCTTTTCGACAGCATTAATCCTAGCCTATGACATAAGATTGTCGAACTGTCGAGGTCTGTGGTAGAGGCCGCGCTTATGTACTCATGCCGGGCAACAACCCTAGCATATGTCAACGAACTCTACTAAATTCAAAATCAGGCTGAGTCTACCTTCTGTGTGTAATTATTTTGTGGTTTTATTCTTGGATGAAGATTGGTCGAATATTGGCCTTAAACCACAAAATACATATTTTGTGCTTAAACGGTTAAAAAAGCAGGGTATTCCAAATATGAAATTCAAATTTAAAGTTTTTTTTTCACACTGCCAACCGTTAGAAACTAATAAACCATGAACAATTATTGTATTTTATTATCCCCAATAAAATTCCCCGACGACTGTCATCCCGAACTAAATATGTTCGATGAAATTAAATCAGGGAGTCCGATCACACGCACGCTCCTCGTGGCAAAGAATGAGAGGCGCAGAAGGGTGGCAGCCTACTTTGCGATAAAAGCCATCCATATATGGACATAGTTATGTGAAAACGACAATATGAGGATGTGTTGAATGATAAACTGTATGAATACATTTACCTGTTTTTATTTCGTATTTTCCAATATTGTTTGGTACTTTGACTTCTCACTTATGACAACCAAAACATTAATCAAAAATTAACATGTTACGTACTGGACTTTTTTTAATTACCTGTACTGTACGAGAGTGATAGCTACAGGCGTCTCCCAGAACACCCAATTTAGTAAAAAAAAATCCAAAATTCACCCGACCGGGAATCGAACCCGGATCCTTCTGCGCACTGTTCTATGCCGGTGCGCGTGTCCCAAAGTGCGCATCGCGCGCGCGCTGCAATCATAGCGCTAATTGACGAGCCGCTGGCCTGCTACACTGTCGAGCCAGGAAAACGGAACACTATTTATAGGTTTAAAAAAATATTTTATTGTCTCTTAAAAACATACGCTGTACAAACACAGTAAAAAAGAAAACTATATAGGTCCTAGGTCTTGACAATGTATGTAGGTACAGTTTATTTAATTTTATAAAAGTTACTTGGGAGACAAAGGGATGAAGTTCAGCTCATGCTGCCTCGAGCGTACACTCTCGGTCATCGCTGGTTTTCAACTTAGATAATAATTATACTTAGATAATAGATAATAGACTCAACTTAGAAGTGTGTGAATGTTATTTATTACATAAGTATTCTGAACATGTAATCATGATCCTAATGATTCAGGCCCTCACTCCAAGGGCTGCAAAATAAATAGATAACCGGGACCGGGAATCAAACCCGGGATCTTTCGCGCTTTGGGCGAACATCTTAGCCACTGCACCATCGAGCCGTCGGTGGTCGAAAAGTCAGACGGAAAGAGATTAATTATAATTAGCCAATCTTATCAAGTCCTGGTTCATGATTGGGTCATTCACATTGAGATATGATAGCCGTTGCAGTCTTTTTATCTAAATTTAGAAAATTATATTAAAAACGAGATTTTTGCCGCCCCGCGTAGTAATCTAGAATAAGGTTCATTCATTCTATAAGAGGGTCGTGGTTCGTTCGTACTTCTTCAAATATACCATACACACGAAGCCAAAAAATCAGAGTCTGAAACTACATAGAATTTCATAAAAAATATTAACAAAAATACCTAAACTCTATCCTATGGTCTGCCGAAAGTATCCTAGATTTTTTTGTCACACTCGTCATGATCGTCTCAGCGTGAAATTGCTGAGACGATCATGATGATTTTCATTTCATTTTCTTGTCGAACCGTTTCATAAGAATTTAAGGATTTTAAATATTTTATCTGTGACAAAGTCACTATTGCGTTGTCCGCAAGTGTAGGTTGCGCACACGTCGTTAATCCTCGGGATTGTGCGCGGGGGCTACGTACTTAATTTGTCCTTTATTGTGTTGATTTTGTGAACCCCCCGCAAGTTATGGTGTACCGACTAGTGATGTCCCTAAAAGTGTCGGCCCTATGCGTGAAGAATATACTTACTTAATATTATTTTGATAACTAGGTATACTTACAAGTGCAACAAAGCTGTTTTCACGGGATTCAGGAAGGCATAATACCTACTGCATTTTTTCAGTCTTCATCTCTTACTAGTGACCCGCCCTCGCTTTGTTTCGGGACGCGGTAGTAGTTCCAAACCCAATAGATGGCGCTAGGTTTCGATTGCATCGCACCAGCGTTTCGTGTTTTCATTTTACCTATAAAGGCTTGTCGTTGTCTTTAGAAATTACTTCTTTATAAATAGTATAGAAGATAGATATAGAAGATAGATACCTACATATTATTATATGCGACATAGTCTACATAGTCGATCTCCAACTAGCGGGGCCACCCTATCACATAAAAAAAGACAACTTTGTCGCTTTTCATCATCATCATCATCATTTCAGCCAATAGCCGTCTACTGCCGGACGTAGGCCTCCCCCAAAGTTCTCCACACAGATCGGTCCTGTGCCACCCGCATCCAATGAACTCCCGCGACCTTCACCAGATCGTCGGTCCACCTGGTGGGAGGCCTGCCATGGCTGCGGCCTCCTGCGCGTGGCCTCGACGCAAGGACCTTTCCATCCCAACTCTTTCTGTCGCTTTTATCTATCTATTCTATACATATAATAAAAATGTAAAAAAGCTGTGTCTGTACATTGAAGATATTTATCTCAAAATAACTTAGGACGACTAAAAAACAGTAACTGAACATGAATCAATGATTTTTAAAATTTTTGTCTGTCTGTTTGTCTGTTTATCTGTTTGTCTGTTTGTCTGTTTGTTCGCGCTAATCTCGGAAACTACTGAACCAATTCGAATGAAACTTTTTTTATTGTATAGCTGTAATATCAGGGCAACTTATAGGGTATATTACATTTTGAAGACCAGGCTTCTTGATGTAGAACCACAGCAGCCCAGCTAAACTATAAGAGGTAGGTCAATGGCACCTTAACAAAAGTTGTTCAGATTGATGAGCAGTTTATGAATCCATGAAAAAATCAAAGATCATGGAACATCTGGTTTGGACCTCTAAGAGCCCAGCTACACTATAACAAATATGGAATGAAATGGAATGGAAAATTGTCAAATGTGATGAGCATTTTTGGATGAGATCCTATAAGGAAGGATATTTCGAACTTAAACCCCTAATGGAGCGAAAAGAGGGTTCAAAGTTTGTTCATGGGACAACGTGATTCCTTGGCCCAATTTACTCCAAGTACTATTTGACAGAATTGATGGATAAAATATAAGATTCAAACTTTAATAGAATACTTACATCCCCTAATGGAATAAAAAATAATTTGAGGGTTCATTAGAAGTTGATATTTTAAATATTAAATGGGTTTGCACTTGACCTCATCTCACCTGATGGAGAGTGACAATGAGGTCTAATATGTAGCGTGCTTTCCCAGAAGAAGCCTATTCACTCTCGACTTAAAGACACCCAAATTGTATCTCTCTGGAAATACAAAAGCCGGCAAGTTGTTCCATTCCTTAGCAATTCGTATAAAATATTAATGAGCCGCCTTAAAAATCTATTAACCTATAAACGAACATTTATAATCTATACATATAATAAAAATGTAAAAAAGCTGTGTCTGTACATTGAACATATTTATCTCAAAATAACTTAGGACGACTAAAAAACAGTAACAGAACATGAATCAATGATTTTTAAAATTTTTGTCTGTCTGTTTGTCTGTTTGTCTGTTTGTTCGCGCTAATCTCGGAAACTACTGAACCGATTCGAATGAAACTTTTTTTATTGTATAGCTGTAACATCAGGGCAACTTATAGGATATATTTTATTTCGAAGACCAGGCTCCTTGATGTAGAACCACAACAGCCCAGCTAAACTATAAGAGGTAGGTCAACGGCACCTTAACAAAAGTTGTTCAGATTGATGAGCAATTTATGATGCCATGAAAAAATCGAAGATCATGGAACACCTGGTGAAGAACTCTAAGAGCCCAGCTACACCATAACAAATATGGAATGAAATGGAATGCAAAATTGTCAAATGTGATGAGCATTTTTGGATGAGATCCAATAAAGAAGGGTATTTCGAACTTAAAGGGGATTCCAAGTTAAGTAATGGGACTACGTGATTCCTTGGCCCAATCTACTATTTAAATAATCTTTAAGTCAATAGTCATAAAGTTCACGCAAACGAAGTTGCGGGCGGCCACTAGTAAGTAATATTTTTGTTAAATTCTATTTAAATAATCATCTTTAAGTCAAGAGTCATAAAGTTCACGCAAACGAAGTTGCGGGCGGCCACTAGTATTAACTAAAATTAGGAAATTTTTTAAAATTGTAATTGAACAAAACGTGTTTCACTTTAGGTATTCGATTCAAGAATTATGACAGGTTATTCTATAATTATTATGGATGATGATTGTACATCACTATTCCCAAATCCGGCGGAATCATTTGCGGGTCGTTTGCTCCATTAATTGGCCATTGTTGCCCCTTTGAGATTTCTCTAATTTGACATTGACAGGTTTTGCAAACCAATTTGACGCGATTGGTTTAGCGCGACAAATTGACAGAATTACTGTCTTTTTCTATTTGTGCGGTCCATTTGGTATGTCAATGTAGATGTGATAGATGATGATTAATGATATTTCAATTAAATACACGTTGGATTTTAAGCTTGATTAATTTACGAGATTATTAACTAATGGCCCGTCCTCACTTCGTTTCGGGAAAGTAGTCCCTCTGTCTACCAATAGATGTCGCTGGAAGTCAATAACATCACGCAAGTGTTTCGTGTTTTCGGTTTTACCTAATTTATAAGCTCTAAAGTGGACTATGAGATTAACCTCTTTATAAGTAGTATAGATACTATTATTGCTAACACCCGTGTTTGTGGTTTAAGCTTTTTTTTTTCTATTTGACAATCACACCAATAGGGTAGTTGACTAATATCGATGTAGTAAAAAATATTGATACTTTACCAAAATATTGGTAAATAAGAACCAATAGCCTTAATTTTCAGTTAAAAATATAACGTCTAGCTGGTTTTGTGAGCATTCAAAGTTTCATGGGCAAGTCTATTTTTAAAGTTTATAATATTATAAAAATAATTATATCATTGAACTACCCACACATTAAACACAAACTTTTATTATAAAACTATGTACCTACATAAACGAAACATTTGATATAGCTACCAAACAAAATTTGCTAGACGCGCATACAAGATACGAGCGTGTGACGTCACATGTTAGTAGCCATTTGTATAGAGCGTTTTTGGGCCCGCATAAAATATGTGCTCTTAAAGTTGTGATATCTCAGGTAATTCAAATCAGAATCAAATAATTCTTTCAACAATGTTTCTTTAATAGAGGGGTCTTTTGATTAAACATATAAAAAAAAATAGTCAAGTACCCTATTAACCCGGTATCGACAGATCAGATGACGATAAATTAACTAGGGGCGTCAATCCAGACCCAAGAAAACCTAGAAAATGTAGTCTCCTAAATTGACTTGACCGGGAATCGAACCCGGGACCTTTCGCGTTTTGGGCGAGCACCTTAGCCACTGCGCCATCGAGACCTTCAAGCCGGAGGTGATAACAAGGTTGGAGGCGTCTGCCACATTAGCTATAGCTGGAGGCACGAAAGTATAACGATGACCGTTATTTTGCGCACTTGTAAAAAAGAAGACTTTCTATGAAAATTGGTTTCTGCGCACTCAAAGTCATAACTACACTTTCTTGCGGCAGACTATACTACCTCTAAAACCATGCTATAGCCATCCAAAATAGAACTCTAAAACAATAAAACAGAAACTCCCAACCAACCCCGTTCTTCGGTTCCCACGGGACAGGCCATGTCCCGCTTGTACAAATAACAAATAGCAACTTACTATTTTCGTAGAGGGACACTTTATTGTCGAATCCGTTTTGATTTCGACTTTGTAGCTGGCTTTGGGCACAAAATAATTACGCACAGAAGTTAGACTTTGACCTGATTTTGAATTTAGAAGAGTTCGTTGACATATGCTAGGGTTGTTGCCCGGCATGAGTACATAAGCGCGCGGCCTCTACCACAGACCTAGACAGTTTGACAATCTTATGTCATAGGCTAGGCTTAATGCTCATGTAATTATCTATTGTAATATTTGTGTCATTGAATAAATTTATTTCTATTCTATTCTATTCTATAATGTGGTCGAAAAGGCGTATTTCCCCGTTCAAACCTTCAAAAAGCGAGCATATTCCTTCTTAAAAGGTCGGCAGCGCATTTGCGACTCCTCTGATGTTCCGGGTGTCCATGGGCGGCGGTAATCACTTACCATCAGGTGATCCGTCTATTCGTCTGCCCCCTATCTCATAAAAAAAAATGCGCATGCGTGAGTACATGACACGTTTTTAGCTCTTAGTGGACAGCCTACTTTCTGCGTATAATTATTTTGTGACTTTATTGTCGAATCCGTTTTGATTTCGACTTTGTAGCTGGCTTTGGGCCTTAGTAGACCGGTAGAATTAGAAAATAAATTCGTCAGTGTGAAGAGTTTTGCATTTTTGACGACCTTTAGCGCAATGGTTTGAGCGCCGGTTGAGATGCAAGGGTCACGGGTTCGATTTCCGCACTAACACAAATGTTTGTGCTCCAGGAGTCGTGGGTTTGATTTCCAGTTTGTTTAACTTTAGTGCGCTGAACACTAGTTTTTATCCGACTTCAGAATAAACAGGAGTTTATCAATTCTACTGTTCATATTTTTCTATAAAGGTAGCAAATGAGCTAGCCGGTTACCTGTTGGTAAGTTAAGTAATCACCGCAGCCCAAGAAAATCTGCGAGATCAGAAAGTTGCCAATGAATTTCCTCAAAAACATAGTATGTTGTGTATATATGAGTTTATGATACCTAATAATGTGTTCCCACGCTCGGCGGTTGACTCACTGACACACTGAACTATATCCTCCCGAAACATATAGATATGTATAAATGCTACATACTTCAGCTGTGATATTTTGTATGACACGTTTTGTCTTGTTTCTACGGTACTGAAAAAGTTATAGCTGAAAGACGAGATACAGTGGAGTATTCACCCTAGCCTAAGTAGGCTGAGGCTTATGGTAGCAGATTGTAGGGGGCGGAAAATTTTGGACCATTATGTGACCATAACATTTATACTTCACTAGCGGCCGCCCGGGACTCCGTCCGCGTGGAAAAGTAACTTTTTACCCCCCTTTTAACTCCTTACAACCCTCTTTTCGCAATAAAAAGTAGCCTATGTTCTTTCTCAGGGTCTAGATCATCTGTATACCAAATTTCATTTAAATCCGTTAGAGTAGTTTTGGCGTGAAAGAGTACAGACAGACTGACAGACAGACAGAGTTACGTTTCGCATTTATAAATATTAGTATGGATACAGGGTGTAGCTTTGAATATTTACATGCCTTTACACCGAATCAAATTGTTTCTATAGTTCAAAACTACTCGTATTTGTCAAAGTCAAATTTATTGCTAATTAAGTGTACAACATATAGATCGTTAGAAGAAATAAGTAGCTTAGGAACTTAATTACCTTTCACAGGTGTTAAATTATACCTAAGATAAGTTACTATCACCTACGTATTAAGTATAATTAATCTCAACTTACAAACAGAAAAATTATGTAGGTAAACTTTTCCGTCAATATTCGTACTGCCTAAACACAAGTTCGTAATCCTACGCGTTGACAGATCAGTCTAAGCCAAAGATCACTGGCCCACTGTACGGAGCCAACGCGGCACCTGTCGTGGCATTTATTAATCGCCATGAGATGAATGCCTTTGTAATAATAGCCAATCACATACTGTTATGACTACGCCCCTTTGTCACACTGTCAAAGTGTCATTCCAGGTTAAAATACCACATCAATACTATACTCTTATTTTTAATTAAGGGCCTCGTTTACCATCTGAGTAAAGTTCCAAGTAATTTTCTTGTCAATTAAAGAGGGTTCGGAGAAAATTTTCCTCTGGTCTTTGTATTGAATAAATTATTTCGCTACAAGCGATAAGACCGCCTTATTGTACTGTCTATAGCTGTTGTTTCACTCATGTATACTATTTCTGTGCAATAAAGAATATCTATCTATCTATTTAAATAAAAACAAGGCCACGGACCAGGAGCCAATTCTCTCCAAACCCACTTTGAAGATTAAATTACTTAACACTTTACTCAAATAATTAAAAATCTGAGTTTATGCACACACATACACACACCACAAACACACACACACACACAAACACAAACACGCACAACACTTTTTTTTTTTTTTTTTAAGGCTAAAAAGTAAATTATATAAAAATTAATGTAAGTTTCTACTTTAAGACATACCTATTTCGATAAGTGTTTAGTAAGTAATGACAATTTAAGCTAAGGAAGAGTGACTTTCTCTGACACAGGTGCTTTTGTACTTAATAGAGGAAGTCTACACTTAATTTGTAAAACTATTTGATACAAATAAACAATTATTATTTATTATTATGATGACAAAGAAGAAGAGCCGAATAAGAGGTGAAATGTGGGGAGGCCAAGTTAGAGCCACTTCGGCATGAATGGGCCGGCTTGTCCGGAGTGATAGGTCATACATACCACGGCCTCACAAAAGAGCGTGGATCAGCGCCTGCGCTCTGTATCGTCGAGTTAGTGAGAGTACCAGAAGCCCATTCTGGGGTAAATAGATGGCAGTGCGCTTGTAACACTACTGGTATTACAGTGTCTATGGGCGGCTGTAATAGCTTACTATCAGGTGATCCATCTGCTCGTCTGCCACCTATCACATAAAAAAACTGCACCCTTATATACCAATTTGTTAAAGAGAAAGTCCAGGTTAAAATACCCCACCAAAACCGTAATGATGTAGAAGAAGAAAAACCGAATAAGTGGTAAAAAATTGTTTATACGTACGTACAGCCACACATCAAAGTATACAAAACTATCAATTTTTTTCAAGTGGCACTCATCTTAGTGTCATAAGGCTGAATATCAATTCAGGAAATTTGACAGGTCATGGTAACCTGATGTGTGGCTGGCTGTACATTATATTCTATGCTACGAGCGTCGAACCCATAACCCAACCGGGTCACGCTACGGCGCCAAACATGTCGCCAAATTTACCCGTAAGTACCTAAACTATAACACATTTAGGGACTATTTTTAAAAGTCTCCCGTGATGAATAAATATCGCATGTACTGCGTACAATGTCGTTCATGAAAATATATGGGCGTAAGTATTTTTTTACTTATTGGAAAACACAACAGATTGCAATCTTAATTGCGTTATGTTTGTGATGTGTAGTCCTAGACGTCCTCTCTCCTGAGTCTTAGAGAAAGTATCCAATAGAGTGGCTAAGCGCGTATCACCGTAAGGGACAGATATCTATGAAAACCAGCGTTATGGCCTATGGTCGTGACATAAGCTGAGTGAGGGCCATTTATGCTGGATGCCTCAACACAACATATCCCGAAAATGCATAAAACAAATTATTACCTATCTAGAGATTTTATATTGTTTTAAACTATTATCACTAACATTAGAATAGTCATTAACAAAGCATTGCAATAGTTGACAACGCCGAAATATCGGAAACTCAAAAATAAGGTAGGTACACATGATAGCAATCCCGTAAATAACTATTCTAGGGTTTATTATGACCGAAGCTAAGCTTCAGCGTAAAGAAATTCCCGACATACCCCGAATTTCATTCTTATCAATCATAGTACCAAATGAACGTAAACAATATTACACAAGCCGCACTGAAAATATTCTATTGACTAAAGACCCACGTGCCAACGAACTAATATAGATAGAAAGAGACAACCAAACAACTGTTACGTTTCCCTTCGCGTTAGAGCGAGACGCGGATACTGCATCCCGATTCCATTTTCAGGAGAAACTCTGTGCAATTTTCTTTTAGCAACGTCTTAAGTCACATACAACTGTTTGAGCAATTTTAAATCTTAAATTTATTGAATTGAAAGTTGGATTTCGTTTGATGGTTATGAAGAGTTATTTCGAGTTTACAGTTGGATGGTTGAACAAATTTGGTCTCAAGCATTGGAAGTATAAAGTGCAATTTAATTTTGCGGTTTGACGTGGGAAGGTTCGGTTCACAATTTGCTTACGTTCTGTGTGTCGACACAGAGTACACTGTGTCTCGAAAGCTTTCATGTGTTTTCAATTTTAAATTCATAATGGAAGATGTTAAGTATATGAATAAATTGAATTGATTGAATTGAATTGAATTGAAAGTACTGTCATATTTACACTTTAGGCAGTAGTGGCACAAATTAGTATTTCAAGTATTTATTTGCAAACTAAGTGTAGGTACAGTAGTAGATAGTAGCGTAAAGTGGATGGGTATCTGCCGCCTGGGGCGGTATTTTCTTTTTAAGTGATAGGTAGCAGACGAGCAGGCGGATTACCTGATGGTAAGCAATTGCCGCCGCCCATGGACACCAGCAACACCAGTGGAGTTACAAGTACACCTTTTATCCGCCTCCGGTACCCTCACGCGGCGAAACACAGCACAGGGGTTGCTTCACGCTGGTTTTCTGTGAGGCAGTGTTTTCACTCCGGTCGAGCCGGCCCATTCATGCCGAAGCGTGGCTCTCCCATAATTACTACTTTACTTTTCTTCCTTAAAACATAGCCCGGGTGGGTGATCACCAATCCGCATTAGGCTAGCGTGGTGATTAAGCCTAATCCCATCATAGTAGCGATGACATGATTTCTATGATGGAGGCTTTTGCCCTGCAGTGGGAAAGTATTAGCACAAAATAATTACACACAGAAGTTAGACTTTGACCTGATTTTGAACTTAGAAGAGTTCGTTGACAGGGTTGTTGCCCGGCATGAGTACATAAGCGCGCGGCCTCTACCACAGACCTCGACAGTTTGACAATCTTATGTCATAAGTTAGGATTAATGTGGTCGAAAAGGCGTTTTTGCCCGTTAGTGCGCACCCGTGAGTACATAACATATTTTTAGCTCTTAGTGGGCAGTCAGCTTTCTGTGTCAATATGTATTTTGTGGTATTAGGCTGATACTTTTACTTTAGGGACGGCTTCATTATAAGTTACCGGGCTATTTAACCTCTCTACCTAGACTATTCTTTTATTTTACAACTCGAAAGCTTCATGTTTAGATCCCAATAATCAAACTGATAGCTGTAACTGTTCTTATTCAATTAATTACAGTATAATTACTGTTAAATAGTCAAACCGCCTGGCTCACTGCCACGGGTTAACAACTGTTGTTAGATAATGTTTTGCATCCAACGTTTGTTTTTGCGTGTCAAATTTGAATACAAACAGAACTGAAGATGCTTCTTTATTCTATAGATACTAGTGGCCCGCCCTCACTTCGCTTCGGGGTCGTAATTCAGAAATGAACTAATAGATGGCGCTGTGCCCAATTACATCGCGCAAGCGTTTCGTGTTTTCGGTTTATCTATAAGCCTTGTCGTTGTCTATAGAAGCTATCTTTTTATAAATAGTATGGATACTATCCCAGATAGCAAGCGAGCTTGCTGCAAAATTGATTTTTAGATTGTCACGTCAAACATGAAAAATCAAGTTTATGACAAAATTTGCTGTAAGCTTGTTGATTAAGGTATGATGTTTCAAGGCTTCGATAATTTTGAAGCAAAGTTCGACCGCAAATATAAAATTGTAATGCTATGTATTTGTACTAGATTACCAAGTTATTTGTGCGGTTCAGGAAACGATACGAACTCTGTGCATTTTTGTTTAGCAAAGCAAACCGCAAATCATCATCAGCACCCACGTTCGTCCACTGCTGGACATAGGTCTCCCCAATGCACGCCACCGCTCCCGATTTTCGGCCACTCTCATCCAGCTCACTCCAGCCAGCCTTCGAATGTCGTCATCCCATCTTGTAGCAGGGCGTCCAACACTACGTTTGCCGAGTCGCGGTCTCCACTCAAGGACCTTATGGCTCCAACGGTTGTCAGTTCTGCGGCTAATGTACCAGCCCACTGCCACTTCAGTTTGCTAATTCGGTGGGCTATGTCGGTGACTCTGGTTTTTTGTCGGATTACATCATTTCTGATGTGGTCCTTCAAAAGATACTCGTGTTGTTCTTCAAGAAAAGGCGACAACCGCAAATATAAAATTGTAATGCTATGTATTTGTACTGGATTACCAAGTTATTTATGCGGTCGGGCGCGGTGCGGTGGTTATTTTTCTACATCGCGATGACGAGATTTTTTTCCAAACAATGACTACCAGAAGTCCAATTTGTAAATATTGCTTGGTCATGGATTCTTTATTGCAATCGTGACTGTTGAGGAGCGTCACTCGGGGACGTCTGTCACTGCGCCCTGCTTGGGAAAGTGTGTGGAACTGAGACAAGGTTTTTTTTTATATGATAGGTAGCAGACGAGTAGGCGGATCACCTGGTGGTAAGCAATTGCCGCCGTCCATGATGAACACATGCAACAAGTGCGCTGCTAACCTTATATCCCCTTCCCCCCCGATTGGCCTCCAAACTTTGTTATGTCAAACTTGCATACACTTTATAGAATAATTTTCTAGCAAGTCTGTTGCTTCGGAACTAGAAAGTTTGATTTAACCTCGCCTCAAGTTTATACACTTGCCACGGCAAATTTGAGACAAAGCTTGATGTTTGATACATCAAACCTATCGCAAGTCAGTTTCAAGTTTAAATTGTTATCTGGGATGATTTTTAATCATGTGAAGTAAACTGAAAGATGTCAATGTGTCATCCCCATACATTATCACTCAATTTGACAGATGCAAAATGTCAAAAAGTATAGAAACTTGCCATTTGCATCTGTCAGTTTACTCCACATGTTTATAAATCAGAGTAATGAAAGATAGTTGGATTAATTAGTATACAAGGTGTATCTGTGGGATCTGTTAGGTATGTATATATGTAAAAGTTGAAATGTTTCAAATGCGAATTCTGAAAAGTCACAAAAAGAAATATTGTTTATCCCTTCGGCATATTATGCTGAGTGCAAACCTTTTTCGGTGACACATTTTTGCTTTTGATTTTATTTTTACCTATTTTTTTTTATGTGTATCATGTAATTATCTATTGTAATATTGTGTCATTGAATAAATTTATTCTATTCTATTCTATTCTATTTAAAGTTTGATACAACACATGGTTAAAGGGATATAAATGTTCATAGATACATGTAATAAGTAAATAAGATGTTTTAAGACACAAAACGTGGGAAAATCTGCGTACTATTTCCCTCAAACTTTTTACCGTGGGAGAGCCACGCTTCGGCATGAATGGACCGATACGACCGGAGTGATACCACGACTTTATAGACCGGGCCGAAGCAGCGCTGTGTCGAGTGAGGGTAACGGCGGCCCCATTGGTGAGAACGGGGGTTAAAGGTTGGCAGCGCACTTGTGACTCTACAGGTGTCTATGGGCGGCGGCAATTGCTTACCATCAGGTGATCCGTCTGCTCGTCTGCCACCTATCACATAAAAAAAGAAAACTCTTCTCCCAAACACAGTGTCCCCAGTTGGAAAACTCAGAGTTGCCCACGAAATACAATTTGTATAACACGGACAGGTAAAAAGAAGGTTGCAACTGTTACTTAGTGAGCTCTATTGTTGAGGCATAAGGTCGGGTATTGAATGGGGAGTGACAGCGGGTTGTATTTATAGCATGTTGCAGATTGCGCGTGGACCGGCTTATTTGGTGAGAGTGAGGCGGGCTCGCGGTCTGGTAGAGGAGGAATAAAATTATATTTTTTATTGTCACTCTTTGTTCGCCACGGTAATCGAACCTGGAACCCCGAGATCATGGCCCGGTACTTAAACCATTAGACCAATGGGGTTTCGAAATTTTTCCCACATAGCTCGGGTTTGTGATCATTAATCCGCATTAGGCAAGCAAGGTGATTTTAAGCCTAATCCCATCGTAGTAGCGATGACTGATTTCTTTGATGGAGCCTTTGCCCCACAAATCAAATTAAATCAAAATCTCTTTATTCAATTTAAGTCCTTTACAGAACACTAGTGGCCCGCCCTCACTTCGCTTCGGGACCGTAATACAAATGAACCAATAGATGGCGCTGTGCTCAATTACATCGCGCAAGCGTTTCCTGTTTTCGGTTTACCTATAAGCCTTGTTGTTGTTTATAGAAGTTATCTCTTTATAAATAGTATAGAAGATAGAAGATTTGTGAATGACAAATTTTATAATCTACTGCTGACTGCTGATTCGGAAGGTCAAGGTACAATGGGACAAGATATAGGCTGATACTTTACTTGTCACTAGTGACCTGACCTCACTTTGTTTTGAGATATTGGTTCAATTCTGGACTCATAGATGGCGCTGGGCGTTGACTACATCGTGCACGTTTTTTTTTTATGTGATAGATAGCAGACGAGCAGGCGGATCACCTGATGGTAAGCAATTGCCACCGCCCATGGACACCTGCAACACCAGTGGAATGCAATTACAGTAACAAGTGCGCCGCCAACCTTTCATCCCCTTCCCCCCGGGTGGGCCTCCGTTACCCTCACTCAATCGGCGAAACACAGCACAGGGGCTGCTTCACGCTGGTTTTCTGTGAGGCAGTGGTATCACTCCGGTCGAGCCGGCCCATTCATGCCGAAGCGTGGCTCTCCCACACGCTCCCACGTATTTTGTTTTTTTTACCCGTATATTACGTATAACGTCGTTGTCTATAGAATTAACCTCTTTAGTTCCTCTGGCTCCCCTGTTAAAGGGTTCCGAAAATCAGACGGCAGTCGCTTCACGTTAATTACCTGACTCCCCAAATCCTGACTCATAGTCTTATCGTAACCTTGGCCACCGAAGAGACAGCTATGGAAACCAGCCCAGTATTATACTATAATATGAGATAAGATACTACTGGTGGAGTGTGTGTAACCATCTGATACCAATGTATCAATGGTTACTGAGTTTGAGTTACTTAGTACTAAGTAACTCAAACTCCTCCGTGACCCTCTGTGGTCTGATTTCTGTAACACAAGTTTACAGATATCAGACCACAGAGGATGACAAATATACAAAACCCAGATACTGAACAAATACAAGTGTTCAACACACGAATGTTTGTCCAGAGTGGGGATTGAACCCTCGACCTTTGGCGTATGGGCAGGGTCATTACCAAATGCGCCATCCGGCCAGTCAAATTATATAACAGGCTCTTCAATCCTGGAGACAGAGACGCTGATGAGAAAAGTAAACTTTTCTTAGTAGGTAGAAGTGTAACGAATGTGGCTAAGGGCGTTAAAAATACTGCCAAGGTATTCCCGACCTGTCTTAAGAGGCGACTAATCGGGCTTTCAGAGTACGTGAGCATGCTCACTACTGGGCAGTGGCTTGTTCAGTATCACGATTCCGCGAGGGTAAATCCTACTGCGTATCCTGGTAGGTCGTGCATCTGGAAAGGCTGCATTGCGCCTAGCAATTTGGCTTAAAGTGGCGAGCGTGATTAGCGGTACGGCCCAGTCCCGGCTGTAGGGTACCCGACCGCGATTGCGCTGATATGGACACCCCAGGGGTTTTGGTTAAGGTTAAAGTCCCACACACCACTTTGTCCCCCACATGTGCAAAGGTGAAGGCCATGATGGTTTCCCCTGGGAAAACAAAAGAAGTATGACGGAGCTACAAAAGATTCCAAAGTGCTAAGGATAGCTAATTTGAAGCGGGTGTTACGACCTGATCGGCGTTCCTCTCCCTTTCACACGCGCTGTGCTTGGATGCGACAGGCAGATATTCACATGCGTTACGGGATGACTTAATTATAAGCCACTAGGCTTCATGAAAATGTCTCCTAACTGATACAATATTAGAATACCAATGTTAGGACCTCAGGAACCTATTATCTTTCTTTCCAATGCCACCAGACCGTATCACTAGGTATGATTCTGTAATTGGTTGAAGATTTTAAAGTTTCGTTGAATATGTCGATGCCATGCCATTATAACGGTAGAAGGCAAGCTTCGGCATGAATGGGCCGACTCGACCAGAGTGATAATAACAGAAGACCGGCTTGAAGCATCGCCTGCGTTGTGTTTCGTCAAGTGAGAGAGGGTAACGGAGGCCCGTTGGGGGGAAAGGGGGTTAGAGGTTGACAGCGCACTTGTGACTCTATACTGGTGCTTATGGGTGGCGGTTATCGCTTAGCATCAGGTGACCCGTCTGCTCGTCTGCCATCTCTCACCTAAAAAAAACTAATCTAGTCTTTCATATTGAAGCTATTGGAGAAGCTACCGTGGCTGATGTCACCACCATACAGACTCTAAGCATCTTGACTATTGAATTTAATCAAAAGTGATTTTGTTGTCGTTCTCTTTTCCTGAAACATTGTGTTGCCCAATTGTTTGGAAATAGAACTGCAAAACTGAATTAGCAAATACCTACCTAATCGAGTATGAGCAAAATAAAATCTAAAAGCTCCTCTACCAGACCGCGAGCCGCAAACTTCTCCCGAACCACTATATATGGCGCGTACGCGTCTTTACTACGTAGTCCAGATGCCAACACTACGACCAACATCAATAGACCCCTCACATTCCTTACACTGTCACCAAACTTCATACAATAATGTTTGTACAAGAAGGGAGCGGTAGGTCCAAGTATTTTGGGCGGTTCTCTAGGGTTGCCAACTGTTCTCTAAAATAGAGATAGTCCTCTATATCATGTAGGCGTACTCTATAATCTACACTAATCATTAATAACCCACACTCGTCCACTGCTGGACATAGGTCTCTCCTAATGCACGCCAATCCAGCTCACTCCAGCCAGCCTTGTCAGCCAATGTCGTCATCCCATCTTCTAGCAGAGCGTCCAACACTACGTTTACCGAGTCGCGGTCTCCACTCAAGGACTTTATGGCTCCAACGGTTGTCAGTTCTGCGGCTAATGTGACCAGCCCACTGCCACTCCATTCAGTTTGCTAATTCGGTGGGCTATGTCGGTGACTCTGGTTCTCTGTCGGATTACATCATTTCTGACACAATGTTTACTAAAACTAGTGCACGTCTGTAATAATTTGTAAAAATCCTTAATCAGAATAAAAATGTCCACTATTTACTATTAATATGTTGATATTGGTTGGAATCATGCTGAAAAAAAAAGCAATAACCGCCGCAAACAGTACAAAAAATACCTTTTTAAAAGTAAAAAATAAATGCTACACTTTTTTGTAAGTCCGTCCCCTTTATTTACCTCCTTTAATATTAGATATTCTTTCATCATTCATCATCAGCCTGTCTCAGTCCACTGCTTGACATAGGCCTCCCCCAATGTTCGCAATTTCACCCTGTCTTCGGCTAGACACTCTACACCAACAGCCGTTCGCAGATCGTCACTTCATCTTAGCCGAAGGCCGTCCTACACTACGCTTTCAGAGTCGCGGTCTCCCCTACTCAAGATCTTTTCTACCCCAACTATTATCAGTTCTTCGACAGATATGGCCAGCCCATTGCCACTTCAACATGCTGATTCGATAAACTATGTAAGATATTCTTTAGTTCTGCTAAAACAGTTGGCAACCCTAGTTGTGCCTGAAACGTGTGCGCGTGGGCAAGTCCCCACGTGTTGGCTCGTAACGGTGTGTGGGTGTTATGTTCTTTTCGCGGTCGGTTAAACAATGACCGGTTAGCTGTCTTGAATTAGCGAGGAAATTAACTGAGGTTAAAGCTGAAAGATAACTGTTGGTTTAATAGTAAATGGTAAAATTAGGTTTTAGTCACCATTTTTAAAAAAGCTTATATAAAGTAGGTTACAAAAATATATGATAGACTTAGTTACAATCCATTCATTCATTACAAAACGTTGTTTTTTAACCCAGCAAGATAACGTTATGGCTGCTTTTCCACCAGGGCTGTGCGAGGTAGCAAAGCGAAAAAATACCAAAATTTTTAATTTCTCACTTTTAATGTACCTCATTTTACTAGTAATTGCCATACGCTGAAAAAGCGCCTCGGTGCAAAACTTCATCCGTTACGTGGTGGGTAAATACATTTCTGAACAACCATACATACATACAATTAACCATACCAAACATATGCCCTTTGCACTTACAAGTTATAACAGACTGAAGATAGGCAAAAAGAGCAAGCAGTTTACGTGGTGGTACACCTTTAGGTACCTACACATAAAAATGTGGTATCTGCTACACCAAAAATGGATTTAGATAGATTCTCAGCCTAAACGTTGCCTTACTTAAAGCGACTTTTAATAATTATGTGAGCAATTAAAACGATAACCAACTTTTAGAATATTAATTTTAATTACAATTTACGTTCCTTCGTCTATGACATTGAGTTAACAACATAGTTAACTTTGGCTTTAGTAAGAAGAAAGAAGAAGAAAGAAGAAATGTTTATTTGGAACCAAAAATTTACGAAACATAGACAAAACAACAGCCTTAACTTATTTAAACTACAAATACAAACAAAAATATACAATTGGTACCAAAATGTCAACACCTAATCACAACATGACTGTGCAATAATTAATTTGATTTGATTTGATTGAAAACGTGTAATTCAGTTGACTTAAAATGTTGATGTTTAAACAGCTCCCAAAAAATGAGTTTGAATGTTCGAATACTATCGGATTTTCTCTTTATTTTAATCTCTAGTTATCGTTAACCCAGTTCACAGTCACCGGGCCTGTGACGTCACCACCGCCGCAAGCGCAGCCGGTGAAATTTCAGCGTTCCAGTCCCGTTTCAGCCGCCGACCAACTCGCACGCATCTCGCCCTCAACCCGAACTCGATCTCAACCCGACCCGATCGAAATTAGACGCTTACCCTGGAAACTATTCTTGTAACACTCGATTGTGGATACTCTTGTGTTTCGTTTTAATTTCGTAAACTGCGTAATGTGATTATCGACGAATGTTGCCAGTGCTTTATCACTAAACATTTTTGTTGTTAATTGTATTGTTGTGGGAGTTGACTACAAAATTGGGAATCGGAAAGTGTTCCAACAGGCACGATCGTGGTTCAAAAATTGATACGTCGTTGATATTCCAAGAGAAGTGTTTGGTGTTTTTGAACTGGTGTTTACAATCCACCTCGTTTTATATTCGTACACCGCCAACTTTTAATGCGTAACTTCTTGAGGCCTTATTCCCAGTCGTCTTTTCTGGCTACTACACTGGCGACAAGCTAGAAACAAAATATAACCCATTCGTCACCACTAGTAAAATGTTTTTGGTTTTTTTGTCTCGTTTGTCGCCAGTGGGAACGTATCTAAGGGTGAAATTTATCGCCATTGCCATGACTTATCAAGGCAATGGCGATAAAGTTAGATTTTTCTCAGCCTATAACTCTGCCACCCGGTCTGCGTTGTCGGTGGCTTGCGTCATACGTACAGCTACCCAGGCTCAGAGAACTGAAGTTGGTACAGACAGCCACACATCAGATTACCTACCACCACTTGTCGAATTTCCTCAATTGCTATTCAACCTAATGCGTTTGATTGACGTAAGGAGAGAATCGATTGAGGAAAGTTGACAGATTTGTAAACTTTGATGTGTGGCTGTAGGTACGTATCAAAAGATGGTTTGGGGAACAGCGCCACACTTGCAGACATTGCTGGATGCATCCGTGAACCCCCATTGACACAGGATGTCCCTACAACGGCCTGTTAAGGGACTTCCAAGTCTACCACGACAAATTGTGTCTTGGGGAGACTCTCGATATATAGGTCAAACCTATATATTCGTATGGGACACCAGGGTAAGGGAAAATACTTGCATTTGCACACTATGATATATCCCGTAGGTACGCGAGATCGGCTGCTGTAGCCGAATCGGTAATATTATATTCGCTGCTCGAGGGTTCTTATGTCATCTTGACATTAAAAGTAACGGGTAATGTCAAATAGTTGTCAAAGCAAAATCTTGACGTGACGTAATCAAGTTCAATTACTCAATGCTAATATGGTCTTATCGCTAATAGCGAGACAACCTTGGGGTAGAGGAATAATACAGGTAATTAACAAGCAGTTCCGTCAATTCCGTCCAAAACTGTCACTTCGGATATCGGGATACGCTATTTCGGGCTATTTCGGGATCGCTTATCATCAGGTGAACAGTCTGCTCGTCTTCCACTATCACTTAAAAAAATACTACTAAACAACGCACGTCAAACTTCGGGAACCAGACCAACTGAATCATCTTAAAGGACTCAATTACTCTGACTGTACCAATATTCATGTTTTGGTATTACTTCGGAATAGATCGTATATTTATAAAAAATAATTTAAAGAGTGGTATCCGATCGGAATAGAAAATAAAAAGTATAAAAACAAATACCATTTGGTATTAGATGATGGTATTGGATCGGAATAGATCATCCAAACACAACAACAACTATAACGATGCATAGCTCCTAAAAAATCAATTGACATTTTCTAAATGTCATCGCTCTACTGATTCTAAATTACATTTCAATGTGTCACGCACAAGTAACCTAGAAACCGCATTCACACGGGTTTTGGATTCCTGGTCCAAAACTTAGTGTGATTTTTTGAAAACGTAAGTTTATGGATCTCTAAATCCTAACTTCATAAAAACAACCTAAAGATATCACCCGCTGCGCCTCCTTCAATAGAGCATTCACACAAATGGACAACAAATGGTTGAATTCAGCCCATTTACACAAAAAAAGATAATCTGACACCGTATTAGTCTATTAACATGTTTTAAATCCCAGGTTCATTATTCCAGATTTAATTTTCGCGGAAGTTATTAAATATTAGATAGTAGATAGATTTTATTTTCTCAATAATTATTTCATTAGAATATTTAAATAAATAGTTATTAGTAATATTATTGATAGCTTTTGCCCGCGGCTTCGCTCGCGCCCCCCACTTCCCTAAAATGCGGGGTTAGATAGGGGCAAAAAGTACTCTATGTTACTATCCATCCCTTCAACTATCTCCACTTAAAAAATCACGTCAATTCATCGCTCCGTTTGCCGTGAAAGAAAGACAAACATACAGACAGACACACTTTCCGATTTATAACATTACTTAGTATGGATGGGAAAAACCTTCCATATTAATTGGTAACTTTGAAGGTTCTGATGTCAATTTTGGAGGAACAGTAGATTTAAAGACTGTCAAGAAAAATTAATCTTGAAGAAACTCTTCTTCTACCAACCATTTTGGACGAAATTTTGTTCTATGAGTTTTGGGAATTCGCATAAAAACCTTCAATTTTTATACAAAGTCGGTCACGTGAATTGTTAATTTTATATTGGAAGTTAAAAAAAGAATTCGACGAATTTCCAAAAGTCGTGGGAATCGTCGTTCCAGACGTAGAAACAACTTGTTTTATTTATGTGATAGATGGCAGACGAGCAGGCGGATTACCTGATGGTAAGCGATTACCGCCTCCCAAAGACACCTGTAACACCAGTAGAGTCACAAGTGCGCTGACCATCTTTAATCCCCTTTCCCCCAATTGGGCCTCCGGCACCCTCACTCACTTGGCGAGACATAGCGCAGGCGCTGCTTCGCGCCGGTCTTCTGTGAGGCCGTGGTATCACTCCGGACGAGCCGGCCCATTCATGCCGAAGCGCGGTTCTCCCACTGTTAACTGTTAATTTTGTAGTTATAAATACAAAGTTCTTTATTTATAAAAGCTTCACAATTTAACCACTAAATGATTACATACAAATACTATCATGTTACAACTTTATTAACCGTATTTTTTTTCTTCCCAAAAAAAAAACAAAAGGCTCTATTTTGATTTGTATCTCAGACAATTTCCGTTTTGAACACATTACTTCAAAAGTAGGCCAGTATCGGTTACATAATAGGCCGATTCCGGCCACAAAGCCGCTGCGAAATGACACCAAATAGGCTACGTTGCACGCCTATGAATGGGGAAAAAAATTTAAAGTCGCTAGGGTTGGCAAAACTGAAAGCTTAACGATCTAGACTTGAAAATCTTGAATTGACGTGAAAATATGCACAAGTAACTAGATTTTTTTTTTATTACAAAGTTGCTCTTAATGACAAGGCCGCTTCCGTTTTACTTTACTCCTAACGTATCTAATTTTAAGTCTAAAGCCTTTCTGTTTTCTGTGCAGTAAAAGTATATTCATTCATTCATGGAACTGAAAGGTAAATTTAAATCAACTTTTTGCACTAGGGGTCTTACTTAGGATGATAAGAACTGAGCCTACGCGGCCAGCAACGCATTTATACTTTTTCTGGTGTAGCTTAATTTCCTAATGCAAATAGTTATTAGTACCGCTAGGTGACCTGCTTACTCGTTTGCTTCCCTGTATAAATAAATACCGATCGGCCATCATCATTGTATCGGTTTTATTATTTCTATTATTAATTTTAAGTAGGTAGGACTTACTTTTAACTAATGTAATTGGTCATTACCGTGTTATTTGAATTCAAATAAATACGCCCTGCAGTTTTACTGAAATTTAGAAAAAAAAAAATTAACATATTAAGAAAGCTGCACTCACCTGTAAGTGATACATGTATCAGAACTTTAATATAATTGTAATGAACATTATAATGAACAGTTTATGCATGTATTGTTGGTGTGTCTTAATATATAAATTAAATTAAAACTTAAACCGTTTTCCCCAGCAAATACTTTAATTTAGTTTCAATCTCACTAAACATTCAGTTGGCAACCCTACAAAATACGACAAAGTCGTCGGAAGTAAGATCTTACGACATTGTCGCAAAGCTCAATAACGCTTTACACGAATCTTTTCAACGTATCTCATTTATCGAACATTTACAAAAACATGTGTTCCAAAGTTGTCAAACCACACATTGCACACAGCGCAAGACCGCCCACTGTGCGTTTTTATGCACACAAAAATTCGGTGCAATTCAAAAATGCATCATTATAGGCCTATTAGACCACGTAATGAGGGGTTAGGTCGAAATGGGGTTTAATATTTTAACCCTTAAAACAGGGGTCGCGTTTTAGTAAATATTTTGAGATTTGTGTTACTTTTTATGGTCATAATTTGTTTCTATATTTTTTGTAATAAATATTTGTAGAGTGGGTTAGTTGTGAATGCAATTTGGGGATTAGGAATGTTAACAGGGGCTTTAATACAGCTTTATTATAATTTACCGGTTAAAATAAATATCCATGAATTGATTTATTTGGTTTTTACTATTAGGTCTTTTACCTATGAATTTGGCATTTTGTTTGTAAATTTTCTGAGACGTTGTGTTTTCCATACTTTATTATTTCTAAATTAATAAATGTTACTAAGTATTCCATTCCATGTAAAATAAATAGTTCTTCAGACACAAACGCCTCATTTTATTCGTAATGCTACAAATTCTGCCTAAACAAATCTAGTGATTTGAACAAAAAAATAAGTACATGTACTTATTTTTTTGTTCAAATCACTAGATTTGTTTAGGGAAATGATAAAATCGTGTTGTTATTTTAACATCCTCCGTGATGAAGTCCCTTAGGGAATTGATCAAGTCCCTGGTTTTATCATATCCCTGCGACACATACACTTTTCAAATAAAATAGACGATTTAAACGAGAGATTATAGAAAATACTCCAATTTGTTAGTCCATGATCTATATTTGTCAGTCTCTTTGACGTAGGGCTTTGGTCTTAATTTTAATTCTCCCAAAGCTTTTTGACCCACTAATCTGGTAGGTACTTAGGTAGCTAAATCTACGGCACTTCACAATTTAAAAAAAATAACAAGTCTTAAATTTTAACTACCAACGTCTATTCCTAAAAAAATCTTTCTCAAATTAAGGACTTTTTTAACCGTTTCCGAAAATTTGCAACAAACAGTAGCCAAACGTTTTTAGAGGACTTAATCCTTCCGACCACCCACAGTCCTTTCACTTTTAACAAAATGTTAACCAATTTCAACCTTAACTTTAACACAATAAAGGCTTTAAAGTATCCTAAAGCTACTGTTAATGTGCTTTTCATGAGTCGCACGATTTCGGACTCTATTTTAAACTGTATAGAAGTTATGGGGAAAATTTGAATAATACAGTTAAGGATATTCGAATGAACGATTCCACACTCATAATAGGAGTAAATATTTGTCAATTATTGAGTATTTACAACAAATTGTCACCTTTACAAGTTCCGGGACATTCGGCGACATCAAAGGGCTAGGCGAAAATGATACTTACTTTGTTAAAGATATTTTTGTGGAGAAATTAGGAAGCACTTCCTTCGAAATTGGACACCTGGGTATATTTTTGTTGTTAAAGGCGATAATTCGCTTCAATGATTTCCCCAATAAAGTAAGGATGTTAAGCTCTATTACAAACGGACAAAAGTCGAGTTAAGTCCTTTTAGATGTAGTTCGATTATTGCCAAAAAGTAATTTGTTAGTTCATCATCATCATCATCATTTCAGCCAATAGACGTCCACTGCTGGACATAGGCCTCCCCCAAAGTTCTCCACACAAATCGGTCCTGTGCCACCCGCATCCAAGGGACTCCTGCGACCTTCACCAGATCGTCAGTTAGTAAAAAAGAAAGTTCTGATTATTAGAGTTCTTCTTCTTTTTTATAAGCTACATGGTGTAGCGGATACCTATGGATTCACTTACAGACAACCCGTCTGCTTGTTTTCCAAGCATAATTATTTAACTTACTTACTTACTCTGATGTCTACGCTACTGCTGGCGAGATGTAGCAATCGCGAACCTGCAAGAATGGCAAGCAGGAGATTGGCGACAAGCTGCACAAGACCGAGACAAATTATGATTTATGTATGTATATTTTTATTTGATAAAGCAGATTGTCTAATAGAACTCCCCGTCAGACAGCCGGGCCGCGTAGATGTGCAGCGAGCGCATCTCGCAGAACTGGTTGGTGCACCAGCCGGAGTGGCCGTCTGTGCAGCGGCAAGAGTCGCACGCGTCTATGTACTTCTCACCAGGGATGATCTTGAAGGACGGAGGTTCCCTCCCTTTCACACATCATTCATCATCATTTCAGCCAATAGACGTCCACTGCTGGACATAGGCCTCCCCCAAAGTTCTCCACACAGATCGGTCCTATGCCACCCGCATCCAATGGACTCCCGCGACCTTCACCAGATCGTCGGTCCACCTGGTGGGAGGCCTGCCACGTCTGCGGCCTCCTGCGCGTGGCCTCCACTCAAGGACCTTTCCAACCCAACGCCCCAACACCCTTTCACACGCGCTGTGCGAAAGGGAGTGGAAGCGAAAGGGAGTGGAATGCGGCAGGTATATCATCATTTGTTACGGGATCGCTTCATTATAAGTCACATGGTGTAGCGGATACCTATGGATTCACTTACAGACGACCCGTCTGCAGGTTTCCCAAACAAACTGATGATAGTTTAAATATACGACCCATCTCTGCTGGCTTTCCAAACACAATGATAATGATTAATCTATTTTATTTATTTGATTCAGTACAGGTCGATTCACGAAAGATGCAGATGACAAAGGACGATCTTCTACGCATATAATCTCATGAAGACCATGGCTCATTCTCAATTTGACTTACCTATAAGGGACAAGGGGTTAGACCTAACACAGTCTTTGTTTAATTGAACGTATTTTTTGTCCTAAGTCTTAACTTCATGAGATTACATGCGTAGACGATCGTCATTTGTGGTCATCTTTCGTGAATCGACCTATAACAATGCTCTCTAATAGAACTCCCCGTCAGACAGCCGGGCCGCGTAGATGTGCAGCGAGCGCATCTCGCAGAACTGGTTGGTGCACCAGCCGGAGTGGCCGTCGGTGCAGCGGCAGGAGTCGCACTCGTCCATGTACTTCTCACCAGGGATGCATTTGAAGAACGGGTTCTTTATCACTGCAAGGGAAAATAGATTAGGAAAGTTTCTGTGTGACTGAAACTGATTGGTTTTTAAACTTTCGCGTATAATGCAACGCCAAATACTTTCTACAGGACTAAAGTAAAAAAAAAAACTAAAGCAAATTAAAATCTGCAACTACAGTCGAGTCACAAGTATTTACTTGTTGCTTTAGTATTTACTAAAGCAAAAAAACTAAAGCAAATTAGCATAGAATTTGTTATTGAGCTACTTAGTACGGAATCAGGTTAATGTTTGAGTTGTTGTGTGAATTTGTTTATTATATCAAAAAAACACGGCTCCTGAAGACCGGCGCAAAGCTGCGCCTGTTTCGTCTAGTGAGTGAGGATACCGAAGGCCCAATGGGGGGAAAGGGGGTCTCCCTCACTGTGTTAAAGGTTGGCAGCGCACTAGCGACTCTACTGATTTTGCAGATTCTTGATGAAACAGCGCAGGCGCTGCTTCACGCTGGTCTTCTGTGAAGCAGGGCTATCACTCCGAACGGCCTAGCCCATTCATGCCGAAGCGTAGCTCTCCCACGGTTTAACCCTTTATGGGGCTTTGTCGATATGTTAGACACTATATATTGAACCTTAAGTGTTTGACATAAGGTCCAAAACCAATTAATTGTATTTATACCTACTGCCTATTAGCACAAAATAATTACACACAGAAGTTAGACTTTGAACTGATTTTGAATTTAGAAGAGTTCGTTGACATATGCTAGGGCTGTTGCCCGGCATGAGTACATAAGCACGCGGCTTCTACCATAGACCTCGACAGTTTGACAATCTTATGTCATTAGGATTAATGTGGTCGAAAAGGCGTTTTTGCCCGTTAGTGCGCATGCGTGAGTACATGACATATTTTTAACTCTTATTGGGCAGTCAGCCTTCTGTCTCAATATTTATTTTGTGCCATTAGCCCAGGTTAACCATTTACCTGTACATCTCAAGCAGGGAGTACTCCTCTCACACAGCGCGGTCACCGTGGGCTCGCAGTAGATGCAAGACGGCATGGCCCGACATGCGCCGGAGTCGACGGCCTCACAGAGCAGGCAGTTTTTGTTCTCCGGAGTGATGGTCAGCGAGGTTTCTTCCTCCCAGTACTGGTGAGGTGGCTTCGGCTTTGCAAACTGGGACATGACGTAGCTGAAACATTAAAATGAGATTAGATTTTTCTTATTTTTTTTGACGGCCTCGATGACGCAGTCCACCTGGTCTGCGTCATCGAGGACGATCTGGTAAAGGTCGCGGGAGTCCAGTCCAGTCAGTCCACAGGACCGATCTGTGTGGAGAACTTTGGGGGAGGCCTATGACCTTCAGTGGAAGTCTATTGGCTGAAATGATGATGACGCAGTGGCTAAGGTGTGGTGTCAAGTCAATTTAAGAAACTTTTCTAAGTTGTCTTGGGTCTGGGCGTTCTGGGTGGACGTCTCTAGTTATTATCGTCACCTGGTACTCAGAGTACAGGGGTTGCCCTAGTTTAAGACCAGGTTGATTGGTGTGATTGCCTGGCGCATTTATACACCATAGACCCCCACCCGCAACCCCAGTGGAGTAACAACTGCACTGCCAACAGCGCCTACGGTCTTCTGTGAGACCGTGGTATCACTCCTGTCAAGCCAGCCCATTCATGCCAAAGCGTGGCACACATGAAATATCCTACTAAAGTACCTACATAACTTGACCGTGTCAGGTGCGTCCACCAGCCCATGATCCTTTCTACCATCTCGGCATACGGACCGTATCTTGGGAGACGCTCACAAGGTACTAGCTAGATTTGACCGTCAGAAGAAATTAGGTCCTGGACCAAGTGAAGTCTATTGACGCATTTAGAAAAGAATCCACGCATACTTACGCTTGTGACCCTGGCCGGAAGATAGGTGGGGCCTCCTCCCCATTGCCCCCGATGGAGCTGATTGTGCCTGGCAGTGGAACACCCCTCATGTGACCTCTGGTAAAATCTATAAAAAAGATAGAGAAAAGAAACATCTATAGTATTTATAAAGAGATAACTTCACTAGACAACGACAAGGCTTATAGGTAAACCGAAAACACGAAACGCTTGCGCGATATAATTGGACACAGCGCCATCTATTGGCTCATTTATGAATTACGGCCCCGAAGCGAAGTGAGGGCGGGCCACTAGTATTATTATATAAAGTAAAGGTCTACTGAGAATTCCTTGGATGCGGGTTGCACGGACCGATCTGTGTGGAGAACATTAGGGGAGGTCTATGTCCAGCAGTGGACGTATATTGGCTGAAATGATGTTTTTTTTTTGATATATGAAGGCAAACAAGCAAGCGTTTCACCCGATGGTAAGTGAACACCGCCGCCCATGGATATCTGCTACACGAGGATGCGTGCCTGCCCTTCAGGAAGGTATAGGCTCGTTCCTTGAAGATTTGAATGTCGTACCGGTTCGTAAATACCGCTGCGGGAAATTGATTCCACAAAGAGGAGGTGCATTAGTATCCCGAACATGATGAATGATGAAAGTAATGGTGTCAACTTTTAGGCACTTATCTACATATTTTTAAGTTGGAGGACTTCACGGAATCTTGTGTCGGGACTTTATTAGTTCCAAATCAGTACCAATAGATGGCGCTGACAGATAGAAGATAAACTAAAAGCTTTGAAAAAGAGAAAATTACCTTTTTCATCCCCGTAAGCCACCACCACCACAAACGTAAACACTAGAACAGGCAACATGTCCGCAAACTTGACCTCTTGTACCAGCGCTCCGGCGCGTACGCAGCCCGCAGTAATCTCTGTGCAGCGGCTAATTGAACGGCGCCAATTACGTCGATTGGCTTACACTGACCGGGGTAGGATATACAGGACGATGGTTAATACATTTTGAACAGCCCTAATTATACAAGAGTCCCCACAGACTACAGACTTACTTAACTTACTATCGGCCAATAGTTTAGTCGGGTTGGCAGGTTTGTATGCATAAAACTTTTTTATCGGCCGATACTGAATCACTGTAATGTGCGCACCTGCATACATCTTGATACTGATTAAGGAGATTAAAGTTTGTAGTCTTCGGGGAGTCTAAATGAATAAATTCTCACATCTCATCGATTGATGACATCACAAATGTAATACTTAAATACGTATATTGCGAATGTCCGAATAGACACTGAACAAACACAAGTGTTCATCACACGAATGTTTGTCCAGAGTGGGGATCGAACACGACCTTTGGCGTATGAGGCAAGATCACTGCCAAATGACGTCAGTTCAATGTATGACATGTTGTGTGAAAATTCACTCATTCAAATTTTAAATATTATTTATAATTATTTAGTAATAAGTTTAAGTTAACTAAATACTCGTATTGTTGTACTAAATACCTAGTAGTTAAAAATTTCACACTCTCGTATTAGATAAAATTTTTCATGTTAGTTTAAGTTGGTTAAAACAAGTGATATTTAATTTCATTCAATTAAGTCTGATTACATTCAAGTCCTCTACGTAACTACTATAATATACTTATTATTATTGTCATAAAATTTCGTAACACCTTGTATATAGATCGGCGGCATCTCTCCAATTACGAACGTTTGCGTATCGGCCGCGTATCGCGCTCGTTAACGCCAGAGATTAACCCACACGAACACCCTGTATACAGGAGTAAATGTGCAAGCATTCAAAAGTTATACGTCAGAATGCTTTATATGGTAAGTAAGTAAGTAACTTCATAAAAATTTGCTCGGCGGTGAATTCTATTTTTTTGCGATAGGTAGTAGACGAACAGACGGATCACCTGATGCCATCAGGTAGGTATAAATGGGAAAGTGTGTCTGTCTGTCTGTATGTCTTTCATTCACGGCAAAACGGAGCGACGGATTGACGTGATTTTTAAGTGGATTTAGTTGAAGGGATGGCTAACATAGGCTACTTTTTGCCCCTCCGTGCTACCCCGAATTTAACGCGAGCGAGGCCGCAGGCAAAAGCTAGTACAATAATAATAATTGGATGTACTAACATTGTTTTTAAGTTTTGAAAATGTTACTTAATCTAGAAGGAATATCTGAAATAAATGATTATTATTATTATTTAACCAGTTTATAAGTCCCGTCCTTATCTCCCCATGCTTCTGTAGCAAATATAATACCCGACTTTTACATAATGTACTAACTTTATTTACTCTGCCCCATTATCTTAATCCACGAAATCATAATTACATTTTTATCGCATCATTGTCCAATAAACTCGATAAACTGATGGCATAATAAATTCAATACTTATATTAGAGGCGTAATGACGCCAATAGCAATTGTGACTGATACCAACGGTATCATCCGTCATTGGTGGGAAGCGCCACCTGTCGTGATAATGATAATCTAATGGCCCTTAGTGGACAAAGAAATAATGGTAATAATTTTAGACAGCAAATTGGGGGAAATGGGGGTTATTGGTTAGCAACGCCATTGTGCCTCTACTGGTTTTCCAGGTGTCTTTGGGTGGCAGCAATCGCTTACCATATCGGGTGGTCCGTTTGCTTGTCAGCCATATATATGTCGCAGTCATCTGGTTTAATCAGCTATTTGATTGGATGACTAGCGCGTTCATTGAATGGCGACGTTTAATTGAATGACTAAAGGATAACTTGTCATGTTGTTTAGTATAACGTTCAAAAAGCTATGTTTCAATCCGCTAATTTGTTGGACGTTGAGTGAGGCTTGTTCATTCAACGTTCGGTCTAGTCATTCAATAAACGTCGCTATTCAATAAACGCGCTAGTCATCCCATCAAATAGCTATTTCAACCAGATGACTGCGACATAATAATATATATAATAATGTATAGGTACTTATTTCTTTCATGTTGTAACGTACAGCCACACATTAAAGTATACAAAACTGTCAAATTTCTTCAATCGATTCTCATCTTGCTGTCATACACATTAGCACAGAATAGATAAATAGTACAAGGTAACATTAGGTTGAATATGAATTGAGAAAATTTGACAAGTTGTGTGAATGCGGAATCCGAATTCGGAAACCGCATATTTGTGCGGCCTCGCTTAGTTGCCAGCCTCAACTCCCCTTCCAATGACAACAATTACCTCATATCAAAACTACTAAAAGCCATTGATACAATTCACACAATACCGATCAGTAAAAGCTATCAGCTTTCGAGCTTGAGAGTCGGCACGTGCGTTGTAAGTGATTGATAACGATAGTTGATTATGATTAGTAATCAAATGTTGTCAATATTTGATTTATACACCTGTGTGTTCACAGATTTGGCTCTAGCTTTTAATTCTAAAAATAATAATTTGTCAAGGAAAAATAATAGGTAAAAAAAATCGCACAACATCTCATACGTTGATCTGACTCCTAGTACCTGCCTGTACTAGGGAGAGAACACAAATATAAATACCTACTTAAATACATAAATGTGTATTTAACAGACACCGAACAAACACAAGAGTTCATTATAGAAATTAATTCTTAACTTTGGACCTATTTCCTTTTTTCTACTTCTGTAATGAAAATCTTAATGCGGCTAACAAAATACTTACCTACTTACTACATTTCAATAGTATTAACTATAATAGGTAGTTTAAAAAAAACATGTTGTAACATACGGACGGATAGACAAACAGACAAACTGTTTCGTATCTTTCCATTTGGCTACTGAACCCTAAAATGCACAGATGAGCAAAAACAAAAACCGCTAATACTCATAAGAATTATTTAAAAAAAAAATTTTGACTCGCCTATTTAAATGTTTTTTTATGACACCTGGAGTACATAGTGACTTCTGATGCTGACTGTATCTCCCTACAAAGCAAGTTTCTGGTATTATTTAGGACTTAACATTATTATAAAAACTTAAAAAAATCAAGAAAATAAAATACCGAACAGAACATTGTTTACTTACAATCATAAATTAATTAAAACGCCAACCAAACTATTGTACCCCAATTTCCCACGTATCGACATATTTATCTGATTAACTTTGAATCAACCGGTTAATTCAATGTGCGCAGTGACTTTGCGCAAATTGGGCACTCTTGCGCAGAAAGCTGGAATATTTGCGCGCGTTATGTTCAGCCCACTGAGTGCCTTCGTGAGAAGTAGTAGAAATGAGGGAATTTGATTATCATAATAATAGATTAATTGAGTGTTGGTTTCATTGATTTTGCATGGGAATGGGAGACGTACGCGCAAGCGGGTAAGCAAATAATAACTTACAATGTTAATTAATTAAATTTAGTTTAGTTGAAAGATAAAATCCAAAATGTTGTTATCCGACAAAAGACTTCGGTGACCAATCCATACTAATATTATAAATGCGAAAGTAACTCTGTCTGTCTGTCTGTCTGTTCCTCTTTCACGCCAAAACTACTGAACGGATTTGAATGAAATTTGGTATACAGATGATCTAGACCCTGAGAAAGAACATAGGCTACTTTTTATTGTAAAGGGGGTTATAAAGGGTTAAAAGGGGGGTAAAGAGTTACTTTTCCACGCGGACGAAGTCGCGGGCGGCCGCTAGTATACCAATAAATCCGAAATGCTGGGTACGGTAGCTACGGTAGGTACGGATATCGGAATCAATAGGTACACGATAACACAAATAAAAATGTAGATATTTTACCTCTACTCGCTTCAGACAAATCGCCCTTTTTTTTTTTTTTTTTTTTTTTTTTTGTTTTTTTGTTCACGCAGAGTGAATGCCGCCTTATGCACACCCGGCCGCTGGGAGACGACCAGGTAGTGTGGGGCTCTCCCCTGGATTGGGCCTCTGCTAATCAGAGGCCGTTCAAGGGCATACCCACTAAACACTCTGCGACTTTTCCCGGCAAATCCAGGCTCGGGGTGGGAAAGCGGGAAATAGGACGAACCTCATCACCGCAGACCCACCCATGGACAGCAAGGCACGCCAGTACGGCCTCTTTCCGACTCCCGGGGCTTAAAGCCCCCAGAGCAGCTCCCACTGCCCTCCGACAAAGCCCCAACCGGGCGGCGCCCGCATCGCTGGATTGCGATACGGGCGTCGCGGGCATGGGCTCCTGCAGAACTCTCCACAAACCCACACCCTGCTGGCTGCAGGGCAAGGTGGGGGAGAGTGCCTGCAGGCTTCCAAAAAACTGCCCCACCAGACAGCCCCACGGCCGGCTACGCTGGATTACGCAGTCGGTCGCTGGGCGGAGAGGTGGGGTTTTAGCCGGCCTTTGCCGCATCCCACTGGCTGTGGGACGCAGCGCAGACTAGCAACTAAAGACCCCCACAAAAGATGTGGGGGGTGGCGCCCGAAGGCGCCCCACTCGGTGGGGCCCACGTCAAGGTGCGCCCAAAGTGGAGGAAATCCTCACAGGGCGCCGGACAGGGCCCCGGCCCAGACAGAGCTGGGCCTCAAAGTGCAGCTGTCAGCCGTCGGGTAGCAATATGGCGATAAGCCAATTGCTACCCGCCTTTGCCCAGGGACACCAGGACCCCTCCGGTAGCAGTTCCAAACAGAAAGAAAATACTACCGGGGAGGCCACACGAGGAGGTCGCCGCACCGTAGTCCCCAGACAAATCGCCCTACAAAAATGCCTCTTACCAATAAACCCGAATTACCGGGCATGTCCGCTGATACCGGAATTAATACGCGACGACGCCAACAAAAACTGTAGATGTGTTACCTTGTCAAATCTACTACTCACTTCAGATAAATCTACTACCCGCTTCAGACAGATCTCCCAATCTCCCTACAAAAATGCCTCTTACCAATAAACCCGAATTACCGGGCACGGTCGCTGATACCGGAATCAATACGCGATGACGCCAATAAAAGCTGTAGATGTTTGCGCCCCGCCCCCGCCCGCTCGGCAATTTAGACGATATTAAGTTTAGATAGCGATTTGTACCCTTCTTTACACCGTGGTACCGGCCCGGAGCGGTTTAGGAGTACACTGGGGTGGGAAAACTGGTTGCTTGTTTTTATTTTAGTAATAACTACTGAAATAAAATGACTCGTATCCGTCATAGCAATGAAGAAGTGGACATGGGCGGGACACATTGCGAGGATGGACGAAAGCCGATGGACAAGGCGAGTCCTCGAGTGGAGACCCAGAGCAGACACCAGAGGGCGCGGCAGACCACCGCAGCGCTGGGTGGACGACATCCGACGACACGGAGGTCGGGACTGGATGAGTCAGGCACGGGATCGCCAGGAGTGGAAGAAGAGGGAGGAGGCCTACATCCAAGAATGGATCCACAATAGCCAATCATGATGATGATGATGATAATGATAAAATGACTGGCATCAAATGCAGTCATCACACACTCACCAGGTCACACATCATGTTATTATTATTTGTACTGACCAAATAGATCTATTGTATCCTCCGCTCCCTCTAGAGATCGTCTCCCAGGCCCACGGTCGTTATGAACCGCGTGATAGACTTGGGAGCGATAGCCTTAACATCCTCCGGGCTGATGTGATTGCTGCCCAGGTTCTTGGGTGCCCGAGGGCATCGCAGTGACGCATCAGGTTACCACAGCCTGTCAAATTTCCTCACTTGATATTCAACCTAATGTAGATGAGAGACGATTGAAGAAATTTGACAGTTTTGTATACATTAATGTGTTTGGCTGTACGTACCTAGTGCATAATCGACCAAAGTGGCGTTCTCTTGTTTCGGTCAACATTCGTTTTTGGCTCTCGGCTCAACCGGAGTTATACCACGGTCTCACAGAAGACCGGCGTGAAGCAGCGCCTGCTATGTATTTCGTCAAGTGAGTGAAGGTACCGTAGGCCCAATGGAGGGAAAGGTCTACTACTGGTGTTGCAGGTGTCTGTGTGCGGCGGTGTTATTGCATAGGTACCATCAGGTGATCCGTCTGATTGTCTGTACGAATACTACACTCAGCCCTCAGTGTAGCTCTTAGCGTCGACTGGTGGGAGGAAGGGGATACGCTGGTATATAAACGAAAGACTGTGAGTGTAGTGTTGCACAGGTTGCTACATGTTGTTTGAGGCATCTTAGTATCCTACTACGGCATCTATTTTCACCAGACCATTTCACCAGAAATCAAAGAAATATAATTACTAAGCATAGGTTCAAGGCGTCCCCGAGCCTCAGTGTGCGTCTCGCCCCCTCTTCCAGTAGGCGCACGTTATTATTGGGTCAATTGCCCCTCCCCGCGGCGATATTAGTTCTGAACGATACGCTTTGCGGGTATTAGCCGCAGATTAGCTGCCAATTTTACCTAACTGACTGTATTTAGTATTGATGTCACCGAAGAATAGTGTATTTTTCCTTTATCCGTTTAGTAACCGTGGGAGAGCCACGCTTCGGCATGAATGCGCCGGCTTGACCAGACTGATACAACCGTGAAACATAACCTCACAGAAGATGGGCGGCGGCAATCGCTTACCATCAGGTGATCTGTCTGCTGGTCTGCCGCCCATCACAAAACAAGGCAGATACAGAGATGCCTTTTTTAAAGACGTAACTCCTAGATAACTTAAGAACTACTTAAAGATCATGTTTTGATTATTTAAAGACTTTTTGGTCGCATAAAGGAGGAGGGGATCTCTGGGCCCAAAGTTATCAAGATGAAAAGCATCCTCAAAAATCGGTTATATTTTTGTAAAGAAACTCACAAAATACTAGACCATTTTACAATCCAGAATATTAGAAAACTTAGAAACATCGTATAGAACTAACTATCGATATAAAGTGAATTTGATGACAACACAATAATCGTTAAAATGTATGAAAATCGCAAGAAAATCGTGTAAGAAATTGATAATCGATATTGTACCTAATCTATGAAACACTCGGACTAATTAGAACTCTTTCGAGATGAAGTATGAGGTGATGTATTTTTCTTTTTCATAAAGAAAAATTGAATTGACAAATGTCAATAAAACGTTTGTCAAGAAAAATATTGAGAATTTCATGTATTTTAAAATCGTAATAATGTTATTAATTTCAGAGTTGTGGACAGCTTTTTATCACGGAGACTAATTACACAATTGGACCTAATGTTGGTCTCGGATTATGCCGGTGATGCGATGATTGTTGAAAGATAAGCAAAGTCGAATTTCCTCATTCCTGCCCTGTGGAAATGTTTAAAAATCAACGCCTAAGGGCCCAAGAAGCAGGGTGCGGCAGAAAATCAGGCTGGAGGTGTCTTTACTATACAACGCCACGTCGCACAGTACTCTAGCAATGAGTACTTTGAACCAAAATTGTAGTTAATTCTGATTGAGTCTGTTATGTGCCAATATTATGTCCGGCCCTCTACCTACTTGCATAATTTAGTCTAAAAGCGATTAAAAACATTGTGCAGACACTATTGAAAATAGCTGTTTTAATAGGTACAGTCAACTCCAAAAATATGTATACACTTTAGGACTTTGTCACAATACATGTATAAGAACGACTTTTACTTTCTTACACATTATGCATTGTGACAAGGTCCTAAAGTGTATACATATTTTTGGAGTTGACTGTACATACTTAACCTCACTTTTACTATTAATTTAAATATCTCGATTCCTGGATTGCCTATTTTTCCCAAAATTTTTGTGGCGAATTGTTATTATGAATCTTTCAAAATAAGGCATCTTAAATTTGTATAACACTTAAGCCCACAAATGTATGAAACAGTCGCGTTCTCCTTTAAGATTTTTTCTTTCGGATATTTTTATGACTTAAGTAAAAGTTACAAAATTGTAATTAAAAAAAGTTTTTTGACTCTCCTAAAAAGTAGGGTGTTGGTTTATACGAATGACAATAATTATATTGCACTATAGAAAACACCACAAATCTCAATCAAAACCGCTTGCTAGTACTATTTAGTGACGTAATTAAAAGCCAGACAATGCTCGCCCCGCGTATTTGTTCACTTCTGCACCGAATACAGATGGGGAGCCAATGTTAAGTTTTCTTTGTCAACGATATTTGATATTACATCGGAAGACGTTTAATGAATTTAGATGCTTTAAAAATAAATTACTAAAGTTTCTGAAGGAATTGGAATGATGCTGGGTATCCTCATCAGCAACCCACACTCGTCCACTGCTGGACATAGGCTCCCCCTAATGCACGCCACTGCTGATTGATTTTCGGCCACTCTCATCCAGCCCACACCAGCCAACCTTCGAATGTCATCATCCCATCTTGTCGCAGGGCGTCCAACACTACGCTTACCGAGTCGCGGTCTCCACTCAAGGACTTTACGGCTCCAACGGTTGTCTGGATAACCAAAGCAATTGTTATGGCTGGTAGGTTTAAGTAAGCCTTGACAAAGCCTAAGTTCTCCACAACTACCATAATATCACAGAGCACCAGCGTAAAGCAGCGCCTGTGCTGTGTTTCGCTGAGTGAGTGAGGGTACCGGAGGCCCCCGGGGGAATTGGATAAAAGGTTGACAGCGCACTTGTGACTGTGCTGTGGTGTCTATGGGCGGCGGCAATCGCTTACCTTCAGGTGATCCGACTGCTTGTCTGCCACCTATTGTGGAATGGAACGGTATCCTCCACGATACCGATACCATTAAACGTCGATTAACAAAAATTAAGAAGTATTTATAAGTCATGTGATGAGAAAGATACCCAGACATCAAATCCACAATCTAAGTATAGATGACCGATTCTGGAAACATCATAATCCAAATAGAAATTAAATCGATATTCCAGGAACAAGAATCACTAATTGATTATTGTTACTCGGAACCCGATCTCGGGGTGTAATTGACAATATCGCACACAATGCTTGTCTCCGGGCTGAGCCATAGTCAATAGAAGAAGTAGGCCAAGTCGAGGTGCGTTGGACGAACCTCGTTAAAGCTGCAAAAAAATCGGCAATTCGCAACAAAAAGACGCATACTTAGTACGAGACGCATCGATAAAACAAAATACATCCTTTAATTTTGTCAAGAGTGAACGGTCAAGGAGAGGAATATCAAGTTCATCTAGAATTAAAAACATATTTATACAAGCTCATATCAAACATTTTAATTTAATGTACAGCTACACATCAAAGTACACAAAACTGTCAATTTTCTTCAATCGACTCTGATCTGATGTGTGGCTGAAGTCACTGGCAGTGAGCTGGTCACATTAGCCGCAAAACTGACAACCGTTGGAGCCTTAAAGACCGCGACTCGGTAAGCGCAGTTTTTTTTTTTCATGTGATAGGTAGCAGACGAGCAGGCGAATCACCTGATGGTAAGCAATTGCCGCCGCCCATGTACACATGCAACACCAGTGGAGTCACAAGTGCGCTGCTAACCTTTTATCCCCTTCCCCCCCCGATGGGCCTCCGGTACCCTCACTCACTCGGCGAAACACAGCACAGGAGCTGCTTCACGCTGGTTTTCTGTGAGGCAGTGGTATCACTCCGGTCGAGCCGGCTCATTCATGCCGAAGCATGGCTCTCCCACAGTTGTGGACACCCTGCGATAAGATGGGATGAAGAATTCGAAGGCTGGCTGGTGTGGGCTGGATGATAGTGGCGGAAAATCGGGAGCCGTGGCGTGCATTTGGGGAGACTTATGTCCAGCAGTGGTCGTCCACTCGTGTGTGGGTTGATGATGATGTGTGGCTGACTGTGCCACGTTATTTAATTTTTACTCATCTTACTTCCTTGTCCTTTGTGTACTACGGCCACAGGGCACAAACAAAGCTGTACCCGGGGCTGTCACGGACAGACGCCCATTGTTAATGTTTTAATAACCCGCTAATGAGATACGGGGTTGAATGGTAATTACCTAGAAGTGTTTTTAAACATTTTGTTTCTGAGGTAAAAGAGACGAGTTCTTTGTCAAGCCCCCGAAGACCTCTGTTTATAGGCTATTTTTAGAATACAATAGAATATTTATTTGGAGCAAGAAACAGAAACTTTAAACTAAAATTAATTTAAAACTCATGCTGCTACCAAATGCCGTTGGAGCTATAAAGTCCTTGAGTGGAGACCGCGACTCGGTAAACGTTAGTGTTGGACGCCCTGCTACAAGATGGGATGACGACAACCGAAGGCTGGCTTAAGTGAGCTGGATGAGGGTGGCCGAAAATCGGGAGCGGTGGCGTGCATTGGGGGAGACCTATGTCCAGCAGTGGACGAGCGTGGGTTGCTGATGATGATGATGATACTACCAAAATGGTTGAAATATTATTGTCACTGCTTAGTTTTGGCAAAAACGCTGGTATTCTGTGACACCTGACAAAGAGAGGGCGTTAAGACTAGGCTGAACAACGTGGCAAATTTTTATCCGACAGTAAGTAAATACTAGGTACATGATGCTGTCACTCCACACGAATCGTAGCGTGCTAGTTACCGAATATTTATTCTCGGAAGATTGGTCGAAACGGACCTTAGCCTGTGCCTTAACCCCAATATAATAAGACATATTTTGTGCCTTAAGTAACTGTCAAATAACGTACCAGTTGTATAGTTTGTTGTTTGTATTGTGTGTGTAGAGGTACTCTTAGACCATGATTCAGTATTTGGAGAGCTTGGTAATACTACCGTTTTATCTTCGTAATCCTTTAAACGTTTCCCGTTTAATCTACTGAATCATGGATACACGTTTTAGAATCTGAAACGTGCAGGTATCCTCACAATGTTTTCCCTCACCGCCGGGCTAATGAATACAAAAAAAATAAAAGCGCGTTAAGAATAGAAAGAAGTTAGAAAATACGCACATTGGTCATTGATTTGAAATATCCATATGAATAATTTTAGGGGGACATTAGCCGCAGAACTGACAACCGCTGGAGCCGTAAAGTCCTTGAGTGGAGACCGCGACTCGGCAAACGTAGTGTTGGACGCCGTCGTCGTGAATGTCGTCATCCCATCTTGTAGCAGACAAGATGGGATGACGACATTCGAAGGCTAGCTGGAGTGAGCTGGATGAGAGTGGCCGAAAATCGGGAGCGGTGGCGGGCATTGGGGGAGACCTATGTCCAGCAGTGGACGAGCATGGGTTGCTGATGATGATGATGATCCATGTGAAATCATGAGGTGCATGATCGATTTCAAACCATGACTGGGGAGTCAAGAGTACTCAGTGTTTGCGGGGGCATACACTGAGTTACCATCCTCAGAAATATCCATTTACCATTTAGACACAAGGCCAACCTGGAGCGACAATTAGTTCATAACTCCCTCACAGAAGACGGTCTAATATAACTCACCTCCCCCCTTTACCCCCACCTCATAGATCGAGCTATTGTCACAGCTAGAGTAGGTCAAACTGTAATAGTGTAGCGACTTGAACCTTCGATTCACTCGAATACAATCTCATTCGATTACCTACTCGAGTTGTTGTCAAGAATGCTAGAGTAAGTATACGAGTAAGTAAAGTAGGTAATGCAACTCGAATCTAGCTTTCAATCGATTCGAGTGATTTATAATTTCACTCGATTATTCTCGTGTTATTGTCTAGTTCTTTGTAAACTTACTTAAGTACTTGCTGGCTCAGCAACCTGTACCGAGTCTTGGGGTCCGAAATAAAAGATCGCTAATTTGGTCAATCCTGCACTATGATTTATAGTTTATTTATTATAAGGTTTATTTTTTTATTATAGGTAAGTAGTAGATTTGTTCGTTCGCTTTGATTTGTTTGTAGATGCGTGTGTATTGAGAGTGATGACATATACGGAACTGAAACGTGGCGGCTTACAATGGGCCGCTTAAGAAGGCTCAAAGTCACTCAGAGGGCAATGGAGGCTATGCTCGAAATTTCCTTGCGTGATCGTGTCAGATATGATGAGATCCGCAGGAGATCTAAGGTCACGGACATAGCCCAAAGAATAGGGTATTTTACTGTCGTTAAAATATCGACATCTGATACCTAGACTCGATAATTTACTGTATAAGTGTATGATTACTGAAGAAACATTTTTAAAAAGTTTAAATACAAGAAAGTTATAGAGCAAAAACTTTTGATATACCTGTCTCTTTCTCAAACAAAATTTTGTACTGCGCTTGTAGGAAGCACTAGCTTAGTGACGTCATTAATAGCGTATCGCTCTCCTTTTCTGATTGGGAACTTTGCAACTCTATATCTTTGGAACTAATGATGATAGATAAAAAATAAAAAGGGAGCTGTGATTTATACTTCAAAAACTTTACAATAAATAAATAAAAAAAAAGTCGTAAAATACCCTATTGCGTGACTGAAGTGGCAATGGGCAGGGCACATTGCGAGGAGAACAGACGACCGTTGGGGTGGAAAGGTCTTTGAGTGGAGGCCGCGTGCAGGAGGCCGCAGCCGTGGCAGGCCTCCCACCAGGTGGACCGACGATCTGGTGAAGGTCGCGGGAGTCCCTTGGATGCGGGTGGCACAGGACCGATCTGTGTGGAGATCTTTGGGGGCGGCCTATGTCCAGCAGTGGACGTCTATTGGCTGAATGATGATGAGTAGATTTGTTAGTGGTCTGTTTTCAATATTTTTCTATATTGAGCACTATAATTATCCTGCCTACGTGGCTGATCGTTAAGATCGGCCGCAGACGAGCAGACGGATCACCTAATGGTAAGCGATTGCGCCGCCCATAGACACCTGGAACACCAGTAGTGTCACAAGTGCGCTGCTAATTATAATTATTAGTTTAGTAATGTGTCGTGTGTGTCACGTATTTAGCAAATAAATATATCTCACTCCGACTTATTTAACTTACCATTTTTCATTCGAATATTTCTTCCAAACACTCGAGTGAAATTACTTAAGTGGCTGCACTAAAATGTAATGAAATTAACGGGGCGTTGTGGGCGGGAGGTGGGCCCGGCTGTAACCGGATGGATATTCGCCGGGACCAACTATCTTAATTGGACCAATGGTGGACAAGAACTAATTGAATTTGTTTATGTATAAAGTTGGGCACATTGCGAGGAGAACAGACGGCCGTTGGGGTGGAAAGGTCCTTGAGTGGAGGCCACGCGCAGGAGGCCGCAGTCGTGGCAGGCCTCCCACCAGGTGGACCGACGATCTGAAGACCTTCATGCAGCGTCCTATGTTTCATCGAGTAAGTGAGCCACCGGAGGCCCAATTCGGGGAAAGGAGGTAAAGCGCACTTGTGACTCTACTGGCGTTACAGGTAACTATGGGCGACGGCTATTGCTTACCAACAGGTGATCCGTCTCCTCGTCTGCCACCACATTTTAAAAAAAGCATTGTTATTAATTTCAACTGTCCATTCATACCACACAGTAATGTCCCCCCACCCCCTACATAGGTACCGCTCAACTTTTAACTCAGCCGGATATTATAGTCCTTGTAATGGCATCGCGCAGAATCACCTACTTATGTGTTTATAATTTTAATTACTTTTGCATGCGTGGAAGAGCCACGCTTCGGCATGATTGGGCCGGCTTGTTTGGTGTGATACCACGGCCTCTGAAAAGACAGGCGTAAGGCAGTGAGTGAGTGTACCGGACGCCTGATTGGGGGATAAAGGGGTTAAAGGTTGGCACTTGCGACTCTACTGGTGTTGCAGGACTCTACTGGTGTTTAACTGTGGGAGAGCCACGCTTCGGCATGAATGGGCCGGCTCGACCGGAGTGATACCACTGCCTCACAGAAAACCGGCGTGAAGCAGCCCCTCTGCTGTGTTTCGCCGAGTGAGTGAGGGTACCGGAGGCCCACCCAGGGGGGGAAGGGGATAAAAGGTGGCAGCGCACTTGTAACTCCACTGGTTTTGCAAGTGTCCATGAGCGGCGGCAATTGCTTACCATCAAGTGATCCGCCTGCTCGTCTGCTACCTATACCATAAAAAAAAGGAGTCAATCGCTTACCATCGGTTGATCCGTCTGCTCGTCTGCCACCACCAATTTCAACTGTCCATTCATACTACACTGTAATGTCCCCCCCACCCCCCCACATAGGTACCGCTCAACTTTTAACTCAGCCGGATATTATCGTCCTTGTACTGGCGTCGCGCAGATCTACTTAGCGCCGCTTACTTCGCTCGGAGCGATCGTAATCTCCTTAAACTGTTACTTATTGTTCCCAGATCCCCCCCAAGAAGGGGGGCGGTGTAGGGCTGGCGGCTTTGGAGATTTTTATACGGGTGGTATGTGTTTTATACTCAATACTCAATGCTTTTTGCGTTTTACAGGGTGGTAGGTACAGAGAAGATTTTACAATAAGTAAGTAAGTAGTTTATCGTTTTACTTACTAATGCGGTCCTGGAAGAGCCACACTTCGGCATGATTGGACCGGCTCGTTTAGAGTGATACCACGGCCTCATAAAAAACCTACGTAAGGCAGTGAGCGAGCGTACCGGAGGCCGAATTAGGGAAGAAGGGGGATCGAAGGTTAACAGTGCACTTGTGACTCCACTGGTGTTGCAAGAGTCAGTTGCTTCCTATCAGGTGATCCGCTTGCTCGTCTGCCACCTAACCTATATACCTAGTGAGGGTACCGGAGACCCAATAGGGGGAAAAGGAAGTTAAAGGTTGGCAGCGCTCATGTCACTCTAGGTGTCTATGGTCAGCGGCAATCGCTTGGCATCAGGTGATCCGTCTCCTCGTCTGCCACCAAATAAAAAAATGCATTGTAATTTTCAACTGTCCATTCATGCCGCTCAGTAATGTCCCCCCCACCCCCCTACATAGGTACCGCTCAACTTTTAACTCAGTCGGATATTATCGTCCTTGTAATGGCGTCGCGCAGATCTACCTACTTATGTGTTTATAATTTTAATTACTTTTGCATTCGTGGAAGAGCCACGCTTCGGCATGATTGGGCCGGCTTGTTTGGTGTGATACCACGGCCTCTCAAAAGACCGGCGTAAGGCAGTGAGTGAGGGTACCGGAGGCCTGATTGGGGGATAAAGGGGTTAAAGGTTGGCACTTGCGACTCTACTGGTGTTGCAGGACTCTACTGGTGTTTCACTGTGGGAGAGCCACGCTTCGGCATGAATGGGCCGGCTCGACCGGAGTGATACCACTGCCTCACAGAAAACCGGCGTGAAGCAGCCCCGGTACGTGAGGTAAGTGAGGGTACCGGAGGCCCACCCGGGGGGGGAAGGGGATAAAAGGTGGCAGGGCACTTGTAACTCCACTGGTTTTGCAAGTGTCTATGAGCGGCAGCAATTGCTTACCATCAGGTGATCCGTCTGCTCGTCTGCCACCACATAAAAAAAGCATTATATGATTATTATCATTATGATTGCAATCAGTGTCCCCCCCACCCCCCCACATAGGTACCGCTCAACTTTTAACTCAGCCGGATATTATCGTCCTTGTACTGGCGTCGCGCAGATCTACTTAGCGCCGCTTACTTCGCTCGGAGCGGTCGTAATCTCCTTTAAACTGTTACTTATTGTTCCCAGATCCCCCCCAAGAAGGGGGGCGGTGTAGGGCTGGCGGCTTTGGAGATTTTTATACGGGTGGAAAGTGCTAATCTTTTTAATTATAGGCATAAATGCATTAACAACGATGCCTAATAATAATCAATAGAGCTCAAAAAACAGTGGCATGCCGAAACCTTACATAATATAATCCCAATAGTAATTTCATCAACAGGAGTGATCCCAAATAGTTTGAAAAAGTGTCTTGAATTGCTGAAAATCCCCGCAAAAATCACCTATTTACTTCAAAAAGCAACCATACTTAACACTTGTCGAATCACCCGAAAGTTTTCGTCGACCGGAACCACCACACTTAATCCTATGACGCTTGACTGAGGTCCGTGACGTAGGAATATATATATACCCACTTTTTGCCAAAGGGTGGAGAAAGCATTGTCTTTGAAATATATAATAATAATAATATAATAATAATATTTCACTACATCACATACATTGATCTGACTCTGAGATAGGTAGCTCAAGCACCTGTGTTACAGATATCAGAACCAACAGTGGGATTACAAATATATACATATAATACTTTTCTTTTGTAAATACATACTTATAATACATAGAAAACACCCAGACCAAACTAATAATTGTCTAAGTAATAGACAATTCTTCAGTGGTTTTTTTTATCTGAGATGGCAGACGAGCAGACGGGTCAACTGTTAGATAAGCAATTGCCGCCACCTGCAACACCCGTCAAAACAAATGCGCTGCAAACCTTTTACCCCCTTTCCCTCCAATTGGACCCCAGGTATCCTCACTCACTCGACGAAATACAGCGCAGGCGCTGCTTCAGGCCGTAAGGAATTTTAAAAGAAACTAATGCCCTTTGCCGACATTCACAGTAAAAAATGTTAAGTATTTACCAGCCGTTGATTTAAAGTGCGACTCACTACCCCCTGCCCTATCGAGACAGTCTTAGATTCTTCTCTTTAAGTGCCATCTTCTTACGAAGTTTGGCGATCATAATGGCGTCTTAAACCCTTGACACAGCTGCTCTAAACAGAGAACGGGTGGTTTTATTGTACAGTCGAGGTCAAAAATATGTTTACACTTTAGCACCTTGTCACAGTACATATGTATAAGAAAACGACTTCCACTTTCTTATAAATATGTATTGTGTCAAGGTCCTAAAGTGTAAACATATTTTTGACCTCGACTGTACCACTGGCGCAGATTTTTAATCCAAGAAGTTCTTCTTCTTCCTGAGCTTCTCTTTCGTAATTTAATACAGGGCAAGATACCTACAAATCTTGCCCTGTATTAAATTACAATAGAACAAACATCTAAATTAAAGTAGATACATATACTATCCCACTGCATGGCAAAGGCATTCATCATAGAAACCAAATCATGGCAACAAAAGCTCAACCACACCAACCATTAAACAATGAAAGTTTGAAACATAAAGATTTTAGTTGAACTTCAATATTCTTGATCGGAGTTCAACCCTAAAATGTGGGGGGCACCGGATTGACGTTCATTGTACAGGAAATGTCTTCGAGAGTGTAATTGGCGGGAGGTTGACGCGTTTTTCGATACGATTTTATTGTGCTTTAAAGATTTCTATCGGTTACGTTCGAGTATAATGCATGCTGTTAGTCGCTTAGCTCAATTACCCCGCCTTTTAACGGCCATGTTCCATCGATTGTTGACAACTGTTGTAGATTTTATGCTCTTTGTGATTTACAAATAACTTTTGTTGTGAGAAAAATTGTAACTAAGTATATACAAATAATTGCTCTAACCTTAGTGGTTCTTAACCTTTAAGTCATGCGACCAATGGCTCATGGATTTGCTTTAAGGTGCTCTTAGGCTGTCCATTCACTTATAAACGGCCAAAACTTTTTTTATAGATTAGGTCAATTATGAGTTGTATGAATTTTTCAGGCATTGGTTAATTTCTACGCAGTTATCGTAAACTCTTAAGAGTCATAGGGACCATTTTACCAAAATTCTGTCACGTCAGGGACCACACACTTCGGACATGCGTCGCGGCGCCGTTTGCGTTGTGTTGACTCGACTCGTCACGTCACGTCACTAGTTTACGTCATTTATTACGATGTCTTAGTGGACCACTTGGAATACCTCCAGGGACCACCAGTGGTCCGCGAACCACTGGTTGAGAACCACTGCTCTAACCGATATTCGGCTACCGGCTGCGAGTCTTAAAAATAAACCACGTACGTGCAGGATAGATTATATCTAGTGCTCAGGTGTGTGTGTAAAGACAGGTGCACTCGCTATTCCCTTATTCATCCAAGTGTTCATCACAGGAATGTTTGTCCAGGGTGGGGATCGAACCCACGACCTTTGGCGTATGAGGCAGGGTCACTACCAAATGCGCCATCCGACCAGTCCGATAAAATGATGTAATCCGACCGAGAACCGCTAGTCGACGCCAATCATAATGAATTTGATTTGTTGATTAGTTTATTCGTTTATATGTATAGCTAATAACTAGTGGCCCGCCCTCACTTCGTTTCGGGAAAGTAGTTCCACTGTCTACCAATAGATGGCGCTGGGAGTCAATTACCTACTTCGCACAAGTGTTTCGTGTTGTGCTGACTATGAGATTAACTTCTTTATAAAATAGTATAGAAGATATAGAAAAGACATAATTACAAAAACCAACCCATGATCACATGCTATACTTATGACTGTATTATACAAAATAAAACAGCGCCGAAGGATTAACATCGCGGAGTCCCGAATTTTTCCCGAAATTAATCTGTCTTCAAACACTTGTGCCTCTTTGTTCAGCGATCGAGAGGAGCAAATTTAATCTTGGGCGGGACGGGCCGGATCGACCTGGTGGGTTAGTTGAGGGTTCAGTACGATAGATATCTTAAACAGCTTCAAGTTTTTCAATGTTTTTTTAAATGAAATTTATCTGTCTTCAAACGATCGAGAGGAGCAAATTTAATCTTGGGCGGGACGGGCCGGATCGACCTGGTGGGTTAGTTGAGGGTTCAGTACGATAGATATCTTAAAAAGCTTCAAGTTTTTCAATGTTTTTTTAAAGAAAATTTATCTGTCTTCAAACGATCGAGAGGAGCAAATTTAATCTTGGGCGGGCCGGATGAACCTGGTGGGTTAGTTGAGGGTTCCGTACGATATCACACATGTACCTAGTTGTAGTTTTTCAGTACCAACGTCGAACATTGCATACAGCTTCAAGTTTTTAATTTTTTTTGGTAGACGAGCAGATCGATCGCACATAAGCAAATGCCACCTGGGGAGCAATTCTCGTGCTTTCAAGGTCAGGTCCCCACACTCTCTCTGCGAAACACAGCACTAGCGCTGCTTTATGCTAGTATTCTATGAGGCCGTGTAGCTATAATTACCTACACGATGATGTATCAATGAATATTTACATCCCTTTAACCACATCTTTAGTCACGTCACCGACTTGACTTGTAAGAAAAGTAAAAAAATATATGCAAATTTCCAAAAGCATAAAACAAATCTTGTTCAGAATGGTTGGTAAAAGACGTGGTTAAATGGATGTAAATGTTCCCAGATACATCCTGTACTATTTAGGTATGTTCACTAATGTAACCAGAACAATGCACAATCTAAAATACTCGTACCTACATTACTAGCGCAAAGTACTAGCAAAGCCATAATACTCTACAGGCCCCTAAAAAGCGAACGAATCGATCGAGTGCTCGGTATTTTGTACTCGAGTCGAGTACGTTGCAAATGATCGATTTCATTGTGATTGCGATATTGAGTTTTAATCGATTTCTGAAGTGCGAGGACGGGTCATTCAAAGGTTATTGCACAATTTATTAGCAAAATTAGATGCCTAGAAGTTTGAAGTTTTTTTCGAACATAGCTCGGGTTTGTGATCATCAATCCGTTAGGCAAGCGAGGTGATTAAGCCTAATCCCATTATAGTAGAGATGACTTGATTTCTAGGATGGAGGCCTTTGCTCTGCAGTGGGACAGTATATAGGCTGATACTTTACTTATATAATTTTGACCTATTGCAACTTATAATACAGGGCAAGATCCAAGGAAAGAGAAGCTCAGGAAGAAGGAGAACTTTTTGGCTTAAAACACTACGCCAGTGATAAAATTATGTTTGCTGTTCTTTAAAACCACTAAAATATAAGCTATGGAAGCCCAATTTTTTCGGTAAGAAGACTCCCAGACGTTCAACTTCCAGACTTCAGGCTGACACTGAGCCTTTATGGACAAGAAAAACTTAGGTACAATTGTTTTGCTCTTGAGAGACGCTCACCAGGTATACCTATTTTCTAAGGGCTCTTTCCCCAGTGCGTTTCTTCACTCCCTAAAAAGTCAGAATCAGAATCCTATCCATCTTGTCTGTCCTGTTTTAAGGGAATACTTACTAACTAACTCCGATGATTCAGCGACCCAAATCTAGGCTTCCTATACCTACAGTCAACTCCAAAAATATGTATACACTTTAGGACCTTGTCATAATGCATAATGTATAAGAAAGTAAAAGTCGTTTTTATACATAGGTATATACATATTGTGACAAGGTCCTAAAGTGTATACCTACATATTTTTGGAGTTGACTGTACAAGACTCCACCACTGGTCCCGGTCATTCGCGGTTACACGCCATTCACTGACTCGTAGCTCGCAGAGATCTGCCAGTACTACATCATTCTTTCTTTTTATGATAAAGGGAGGCAAAGGAGCAAGCGGGACATCTGATGGTAAGTGAACACCGCCGCCCATGGACATCAGCTCCACCAGAAGGAGTGCAGATGCGTAACCGGCCTTTTAGGAAGGTATAATTCGTTTCTTGAAGATTTGAATGTCGCACCGGTTCGGAAATACCGCTGCGGGAAGTTGATTCCACAATGAGGAGGTGCGTAGGTGGCAGAAAAGACACAACACAACAATAAATTATTTGATTGATTGATTGACAACATATAAACACACGGCACTGCTGGCTAATGAGGACAGACAGTTTGTTATTTGTTTTTTTTGTTTTATATATTTTTACTAGCGGCCGCCCGCGACTTCGTACGCGTGGAGTTAATTATTGACACTTACCGTCATATTTTGGACAATCCACACAATATATTAGGACGGTTTTTTATTTTTGTGTTGTGACAATTGTCTGTAGCAAGCATGTAGGTAATATCAGGTAATATGTGTTGTGGTGTCCAAATTACATGTTGGTATTTTGTTTCTTTCAAATGTCGAGTAAAGCGCAAGATAGTGGACCGCGATCCATTCCGTTTCAGATGGTAGGGATGGATTCCGGTATCATGGTATGAGTGGATTCCGGTATCGTGGTTGTGGGTGTGTTGAAGGGTTTTAAAGGAATAAAAAATGAAATATGCTGATTTAAATTCATCGTGTTTATTACCTTACTACACTGATACATTATTGCAAACTGCTACCGCTACTCGCTCAATAAATAAATAATATTAACCACGTACATTTTTAAAACAGGGTGCCAAGAAACTATCGAAAAATATATACATAACATATCAAAATTTTTGCTCGACTTAGGAATTTAACCCGAGTGAATTCTTGGGTCGAGCAAAGGTATCTTTCGGGTTTTACGAACATCATAGTATCATTAGTGATAACTTGATTTCTATGATGGAGGCATTTGCCCTGCAGTGGGACAGTATATAGGCTGATACTTACTTTACTTTTATGAAAATTTTAACGACTAATAGTGCACTCAGATGAGAGTCTATTAAAATGTTTTTTTAGTTTTATATACTTTGATGTGTACCTACGTAACTAAACGTAGGTTAATTTTCTCTATAGTGAAGTAAAAACATCGATAGAATAATATCAACACCCCGTTTTATTTTTAAATGTAAGTGGCTTACACAAGTGAACTCTTTTTTCTACAACTTTACACTATTTACAAGGTTTTTATTTATTTACAGTACTAATAAGGGAATGTTTTAGTGACTAAATATGATAATCGACTATTATTAATTAAACCCTAAAAATTATAACAAAATATTTCACTAAATTAGTTATTAAGTAGTGTTGGGCATTTTTATTTATTTTGTTTTTAATAAATACTTGTTTTGGAATGATTGGTAACTTATAATGTATCTTATTTGCTACTATAATACAGATATTTATTTACATTTTTGCGTTATTTTCAAAAGCATTTTTTAACTTTTAGAAAATAGAACAATTAAGACGAGCATACAAGCATTATGTCAATCTTATCTTACAATGCTTGCGTGTTAACAGAATGTTCAAAAAACTTATGTTTGAATGCTTAATAAAATTATGCACTTATTAGTCTTGTCTGCCTACTTCAATATCTCTACAGCCTACAAAAAAGTAAGATCTATAGAAATTTTGTTTAAATCAGATTGAAAAAATAGAACTTTAAGGCACACGTCTTACGATAAATACGAACACCTTATCAATTAAAATTCGCAGACAACTCAATCCTCTGCGAGAAAGACATTTTTCACACAACTTTGGTGGCGACAAAGTGCATACATAGGTGTTGCAAAATTATCGATAGTTCATCTCAAAAAACAACACTGCCCAAGCGTTTATGGATATCCGTAGTAATTACTTTCTATAGATCAACTATCGATAGTTCAATGCAACACTAGTTGTCGCTACAATTATAATCTACTCTACAAAATATTTGCTTCCCAAATAAATCTATCATTATGTGGTTTATATTCACTGCTATGGTTCTCTAAAAAGTTTATATTTCGTTTTACACAGTTATTGAACAATATTTACATTGATATTAATATTGTAGCATTCGGTTACAAATAAAATAGTTTTTTTTCTATTGACATGCTTTATCATTTGCGCGTCGAGCATAATGAGGCACGCCACGCTTTAGCAATTGCCCAATGAGCATCAAAATGAGGCACGCCACGCTTTAGCAGTTGCCCGTCGAGCATCTAAATGAGGCACCCCACGCTTTAGCAATTGCCCGTCGAGAATCAAAATGAGGCACGACACGCTTTAGCAATTGCCCGTTGAGCCATCAAAATGAGGCACGCTACGCTTTAGCAATTGCCCATCGAGCGTCAAAATGAGGCATGCCACGCTTTAGCAATTGCCCATCGAGCGTCAAAATGAGGCACCCCACGCTTAAGCAATTGCCCAATGAGTGTCAAAACGAGGCACGCCACGCTTTAGCTATTGCCCGTTGAGAATCAAAATGAGGCACGTCACGCTTTAGCAAATGCCCGTCGAGCATCAAAATGGGGCACGTTCGCTGTAGAGTGATGTCTCATTTTAGAGCGTTGCTTCATTAAAAATGCAGCATTAACAATGTTTTCTTTTGTATAGGTATCTACTTATTTGGATTCTAATGCGCGAAAGTGGCGCATCTCACTCATGGGGCCTCACACTTATGCTGTTTTGTTTACAGGGGTAATTAGGCTGATGACAGTTACCACCTGATTTTGAACCTTATCCATCATGACAGAAGAGTGAAACCATTGAATTTTTTTTTTTGCTGTCCTATTAAAGGTTAGCATACAATTTTATACAAGGGACGATGTCCTATGGGCAGACCACCTGCCCGTTGGTCCGACGATATTGTAATGGTAGCGGGGAAACAATGAGGCTGGCAGGGGACCATAGACAGTGGCGTGATAAAGAAGAGGTCTATACTCAGCAGTGGGTGGATGTGGGCTGATATGATGATGATGATACAATTTTTCATGCAACGTAGGTAGCCAATACGGTATCGCACTTAGTGGTTAAGACTATAAGCTATTACGTATGTACTTTGCTATTATTATGAAGGGCCACCCGATCTTGTAGCAGGGCATCGTGGGCCCTCAGGCGCAGGGCTTCGGCGCTGGCCAGCCGCGCCAGGGAGGACGATGAGGGCGAAGGGGGGGAGGGGGGAGAGGCCGCTGGCTCTGGTTCGGGGGGGCGGAGCGCTGGGGGAGGCAGTGCTAGGACGTACCTGTAGGACAAAATATTACAAATATGTAGAACACTATGGATACTAGGTTTTGTTTCACCAATTAATTAGATTTCTAAACAATTCTGTACTATTAAGGAAAACTTACTGCTTACAGTTTAATATGTAAAATGTTTAAAGTAAACAGTTAAAAGCTAATCTACAAGTTTCCACATATAATTGATAAAAAAGTAGTGGATTTCAAATTACACTACAACTTGAACTTAATAATTATTATGAATGTTCATAAAACATAATAATTCACCAAAATGTGGTATGCAAATATAATTTCACAAATCAAAGTAAATCGTTTAAGTAAATGACAAAAATTATGAATAAAGTAATATGTTTCAAACAGTATTTCATCAAATAAAAAAAACTAAGTAGATAAGTATGTTACAACATTCGTTTGAATGAGTCCCCAAAATTGTTAAGTATTACAATCTGTTCCTCATACCACTTCTTACAGTCCAATATAAAAATTAAGAAAATTAGAAAGCTAAGAATGAGGTAAACCGGAGCGGACCAGTCCCCAAAGAACTGCTTCGAAATAAAGATATAGGAACTACCGTTTTTCTTGCCACTTATATCGTAAAAAAATTTCTTACCTATGCAACAAAGCTCTAAAAGCCGCAGCGGGTTCCGCATCATGCCACAACGGCGCCGGGACACCCAGGGCCCCCAGACCGGCTCCCAAACCTAGTGCCCACCATTCGCCCCCAGGGGGTCCGCCGCCGCCCCACTCTCCGACCACTGTAACAAAGAAAAAAATATAAACTCACACATCTCATACAGTTATAGTCCGAGGCAAGAAAGTGTAGTTATGACCTTGAGTGCGCAGAAACCAATTTTGATAGAAAGTCTTCTTTTTTACAAGTGCGCAAAATAACGGCCATCGCTATACTTTCGTGCCTCCAGCTATACCTAAATCCGTATTAATGTCGTAAGACCCAAAAGCCTCTTAACGTCGTAAGGCCCAGACAGCAGACACAATGGAAAATCAATTGTTTTATGCTATTTAAAAGGTTTTTGGGTCTTGTTACAGAACTTACAGATATCAGACAACAGAGGAATCACAAATATAATACATAAATAATACTCAGACACTTAACAAACACAAGTGTTCATCACAAAAATGTTTGTCCAAGAATAGCTAAATTACAAATCACATTACATTAAACATTGAGTTACAAGTCAAAATTATGAATAACTAGCGGCCGCCCGCGACTTCGTTCGCGTGGAAAAGTAACTTTTTACCCCCCTTTTAACCCCTTACAACCCCCTTTTCGCAATAAAAAGTAGCCTATGTTCTTTCTCAGGGTCTAGATCATCTGTATACCAAATTTCATTTAAATCCATTCAGTAGTTTTGGCGTGAAAGAGTAACAGACAGACAGACAGACAGACAGACAGACAGACAGAGTTACTTTCACATTATAATATTTTTGGCGTGAAAGAGTAACAGACAGACAGACAGACAGACAGACAGACAGACAGAGTTACTTCACATTTATAATATTAGTATGGATTTAATTGAATTACGTATAGAATTCATGAAAAATTATTAAAAAAAAATTTTTTTTTACAAAGAAAAATTTTACAATGAAAAAAAAGTTGTTCTTAATAAAGGGTAGAATAAGTAATAACTGTTCACCAATACATCCTGAATAAATATCTATTTACTTATCCATTATTAAAGTCAACTCTTCCACGGCAATCGGTATTTTTTTCCAAATATCAATAAACCATAAATAGATATATTATCACCCCAACAAAGGCAGGTGTACACTAATGTTGTATTAATAACGCCGGGACCGATAGCGTGAACAATCACGCCTTGTGACATACCACCTGCGCGTGAGTGCACACCTTTACATTACTGCTGCGAAAGTATTCAGTACCATAGTCATTTCGTCAATATTTTTTTTATGTGATAGATGGCAGACGAGCAGACGGATCTCCTGATGGCAAGCGATTGCCGCGGCTCATAGACATCCGCAACACCAGTTGAGTCACAAGCGCGTCGCCAACCTTTTAGCCCTTTCCCCCCCATTTGGGCCTCCGGTACACTCACTCACTCGGCGAAACACAGAGCAATCGCTGCTTCACACTGGTCTTCTATAAGGCCGTGGTATCACTCCGGTTGAAACGGGCCCAATCATGCCGAAGCGTGGCTCTCCCACGGTTAAAATTAAGGGTACCGGAGATGCGATTGGGGAAAAAGAGGGTTAAAGTGCGCTGCCAGCACTCGTGACTCTATTGGTATTGCAGATGTCCTATAGGCGGCGGCAATCGCTTACCATCAGGTGATCTGTCTGCTCATCTGCCACCATACATAAAAAATACAATAATACTAAATTCATACAGGGTGTATCTGTGAACATTTAGATCCCTTTAACCACGTGTTCTATTAACCATTCTGAGCAAAATTTGTTCAACAACTTTTCCAAATTCTTCAAACAATTTTTCGACTCCCCATACAAAATGACCAAGTCACGTGACCGACTTTGTATGGAAAGATGAAATTATTTTATGCGAATTTTCAAAAGTCATAGAACAAATGTTGTTCAGAATGGTTGGGAGAACACGTGATTAAAGGGATGTTAATGTTCACAGATACATATTGTAATTTGTGAGACATAAATTTGTAATCTCTGCCTTTAATTCACAGCCAAAATTGTTCTAAATATCGATTAAGCAATCAAACCGAAACGCGTAATAGATAGCAATAATGTATTTTTAATAAACACCCTGTATAGCGGCGCATGTAACAAGGTGCTATATCGGTGGCATTAGGGTGGCACCGATTAGCATCGCAATAGCACTATTAGTTGTAATTGTAGCCAGTATGTGGCGAATGGCAGCTTAAATATTGTAGGGGTGGCGGTTTAAGCTCTTAGGTAGATAGATTTGGAAACTATGGGAGAGCCACGCTTCGGCATGAATGTGCCGGCTCGATCGGGGTGATATCACGGGCTCCCAGAAGACCAGCGTGAAGCAGCGCCTGCGCGGTGTTGAGGGTGAGTGAGAGTATCGGAGGTCCAATTGGGGGCAAAGCGGGTAAAAAGTGTGCTACTTGTGACTCTAGTAACTGGGGTTGCAGGCGTCTATAGGCGGCGGCAATCGCTTACCATCAGGTCATCCGCCTGCTTGTCTGCCACCTATCACAAAAAAATCATGAATGTCTGGCCAGACAAAAAACACTGTGTATTATTTTCATGGTGTTACAATAATTAGAATTTAGTTCAGGTAAAATTTTAGCTAAATTCAGCAACTATCCATTGCCAACCCTACCCTTATTGATATAGGCGCATGTTGATACGATACCGATCGGTAAATAACCGGTAATGACCGGTAAACATCGCGCCGTATTTCATTACCAGCCGTCATTACCGGTAACTAGCGGCGAATTAGGCCGGTGGCTCTCAACATTTGGTACGGAAACCCCGTATTATTTTCTACAAAATCTAATCTTCGTATTATTTCCGGCGGTTTCAATACAAAATGTTGAGAGCGAATTATTTACCATATAAATATATCGCCGTTATTCATTACCGGTAACTAGCGGTGAATTAGGTCAGTTTACTTAAGACATCGGTACATACTCAAATTAAAGCCTACTGACGCCTGAATTGAGAATTATCCTGTCAAACCTACTTCCACTTGAAAAATAATTTTATCCATCGTGCTACGCTACTCGTACTCCAATTTTACACCAGTATTTTTGTCCACCCCCAGGGGCCCAAAGTTTGACAATCACTGGATAGAAAAATAACGTATAATCCGATATTTATGAATGTCCCCAATGATAACAAACAACAATTAGGAACTAAACACGTTAAAAGTATTTCGTGTCACTGTTAATTATACTTTTTGGGTGTAACGTGATTTGACAGGTGTGGAAAAATATTCTAATGTCTGTGGGAGCGGTAATGATGATGTAGTGATTTGAGTTTTTATTTTTATTTTAAATGTAATGGCTAAGTTGAAATTAAAGAGCTATTACACAATAATCACCAACAAAATAATGTTTTGTGAAGCAAAGTCCTGTAAATGTCCTTTGAAAAGTACTAAAGGCCGAAACTCCTAGCAGACGGTAGAGCATATATCATTAACGAATTATGAATGAGTTATGACATCAATAATTGCAATGATTATTTTATCCCGTTGGAGAGCCACGCTTCGGCATGACTGAGCCGGCTCGACCGGAGTGATACCACTGCTTCACAGAAGACTGGCGTGAAGCAACGCCTGGGCTGTGTTTCATCGAGTGAGTAAGGGCACCAGAGGCCCAATTGGGGGAACAGGAGGTTAAGGTTGGCAGTACACTTCTGACTCTACTGGTGTTGCAGGTGTCTATGCGCGGCGGCCATAGCTTACCACCAGGTGATCCGTCTGCTCGTCTACCACCTATCACATAAAAAAAGAGTCTTTTGCTCGAACATAACAGTCTTACTTCCCTTTATTTAACTCTAGTGACCATTTAAAACGACGTCTTGAAAGAATAGCAGGGCACACAGTCTAGTATGAAATAGGAGTTATCTTCAGATTACATTTGGATAGTTCAACAACCCTTAAAATTCTATGAACATAATAATTAAGCGTACTGTATGTATGAGATATTGTGAGAATTTATTTATTTATTTTTATTGATTGTAAGGAGCTTTCCAGCGATACCTACCAAAACCAAAGCCGACCGATAGGCCGACGCCCGGTAGGCCGGCCTAGGTATCGCTGGAAAGACGTCGTCGAGAGTGATCTGCGAGAACTTCAGGCCAAGGACTGGCAACAAGTGGTACAGGATCGACCGAAGTGGCGTTCTCTTGTTTCGGAGGCCAAGACTCGTTTCGGGTCGCTGAGCCAGTGGAGTAAGTAAGTAAGTAAGTAAGAAGCTTACCATGATCGTGATGCATGAAGGGGGCGTGGTCTCTGCCTAGAGCCTTCTCTCTCTTGCGCCACTTCGCGCGTCTGTTCTGGAACCACACCTGATGACAAATGAAAACCTCATTACCATCTTCATTTGCATAATAATAATACTATCTTAAAATCTTTCTCCCCTTATTACAAAAGAGTAAGAGTAAGAAAACATTTATTTACACACACAAAAAGACAAAATAAAGAAACATAGAAGTTTCAAAACGGAGACTAAAGTTAGGCATGGTTTAAAACTGATGCTGTCACTTTCATTTGTAACTTTTATGAAAGTGACAGCATTATTTTATAAAACAAGTCTACCTTTAGACCACATTTTGTAATAAGGGAGTTTGTCTTTACCGTGGTAAACTATTCATTGCAATGTACAGTCGAGTTCAAAAATATGTATACACTTTAGGACCTTGTCACAATACATATTTATAAGAAAGTGGAAGTCGTTTTCTTATACATTTTTACTGTGACAAGGTCCTAAAGTGTATACATATTTTTGAACTCGATTGTACCTATGCTTAAGTAAATAATGCACTTTAAAAAATAATCCTAGGTTGGGCTCGATCACACAACATTCCGGCTGTTCTACCAATTAAACTAACCGAACGCCGCTCTTACATTCTTAAAATAAATATTTGCATAATACCTACTTACATAAGTATTACAAAGATCAGACGGTACTTAAAACCTTTAAAAATAAATTATGCATTTTTTTTTATAAGATGGGTTTGCACTTGACCTCATCTCACCTGATAGAGAGTGGCAATGAGGTCTAAGATGTAGCGTGCTTTCCCAGAAGAAGCCTATTCACTCTCGACTTAAAGACACCCAAATTGTAGCTCTCTGGAAATACAGAAGCCGGCAAGTTGTTCCATTCCTTAGCAGTTCGTACCAAGAAAGAAGAAGCGAAACGCTTAGTACGAGCTGGTGGAACTTCCAACATGCCACATAAACATACATAATTTCTTTTGAAAGTTATTAAATTAGTTAAATTAATAAAAATGTTGATAGAAACACTAATGAAATGTAGATTTTTCCGAGTTAATTTTCTCATAAAATTTCAAATCCTAATAAAAAATGGCGCTCACTTCATTTCATTAGTACTTAATTGGCATGTTAAAGTCCCATTCATCGCCATTACGCTTTGCGCCACAGAACACTCGCAGAATTATGAAATTATACCAATTTTTACGTCGTACAATGTCTTTTTATTAGCACATTCCGACCGGGCAATTTGTTTCTATTCTCTACATTCCGCAGATGCAAATGCGACTCTACTGCATAGGTTTAAAGTCGGGATTCATTGAGCAGAGCCCCGTGCTATGGGCCACGTATGAGTAATTGCTTTTCATTACAGTCTATTGTAGTCGGGAGGGGGGAGGGGGGGCAAATTGGCGCCAATTACGCAATAAAAAAATTAAATGCTCGTGGTTGGATTCCCGTAGAAGCCAAGATTTTTTTGCCATCCAATTTGGCTTGCAACGACGCGATAATTGATTCCAACTGTTGTGTTGAGAGATTTTGGCGGAAAAAGCGCACGATCAAATTCGATCTAGGTTGTCTAGTAGAAATCGCTTCTAGACAAGACAGCCTTAAATATTAACTGAATCTCTGTACACCTTTAAAACTGTGTGTAGTATTGTGCAATAAAGAGTATCTATATAAATTAACAACGATATATAAAAATAAGTAAGATTCAGAATTACACACGTAGTCAAAGGGTGTGGGAGGGTACCTACATATGTTTACAGATACTTCCTGTATAATACCGATGCTATCAGAGAGGTAAAGTAAAATTATTTTCTCACTGGAAAATCTTATATTATTTTTATTATTAAAACAATTACAATCTATAGTTCTGTACCCAATTGGTGACTATCGTTAAAAAAATATTAGTTACTAAATATTTTCACCAAGGCTTTTCTAATGAACAACCAAACCATCCAATTAAATTGAGCATCAATAAAGTTCAATTAATATAGAAACCGAATTAAATCAAGCACTCACAACTAAGTACCATATCGGGTCCTTCAGCTCAATAGGCCCCGTGTCGATTACCAAGAGCAATCAGAGACCCCTACGTATGACCTCAAAAAACCTCAAAAACACCCCCACTCACTCAAAACACGCCTTTAACACTCCCAACTTAAGGCACTAAATCATTCATTAAAAAATAGGAGGGGCGATTTTAAAATTAAATGACATTTCATCCGAATTGAAGTCCTAAAGGCTTAAGTATAAGGCTCTAATTCTTTTGTTTGGAGGAGTCGTTTGACGTGCGCCATCTATCGAGAGGATTAAAAGCAATTTTCGCTATGAGTGTGATTTAAGAATAGTGCGGGCGAACCCTGAGGGGTAGGGTTGTCGACTTCATTCGCACTTGAACAGGATTAGTTGTGAAGGAGATCTTAAGAGCGGTTTAAGCGGTATATCGAGCTACTGACAATAGGGTAGAAATATGACTGATTTTAATGGTTTGAAAGACTAAACTAAAGTAGGTAGGTATACATCCTATAAACTTATGCGGTCTTGATCTTGATTAAATAAATTAAAGATGAAAAGTACCTATTCACTGCATAAAAAAGAAAAATAGTTTAGTAGGTATTTTGTAATTTATTGATGTAATCATAAATCAATCATCAATCACACATGCAAATCTAGAGAGCCTATAATATACCAAATCATCTCGTGATAAACAAAAAATAAATGCATCGCACCCAAACAAATAAGACGCGTGAAAAGTAGGGGATTAATATTAGACTTTGTTTAATTGGCATCCATCTGCTCGTCTGCTACCTGTCACATAAAAAAGATACGTAAGAGCACTGTGTTCAGGTTCAGTGTTGAATGCTTTATGTAATTTTGTTTGGCAGTGCATCTGTATCTTTGTATGTAAAGGTGATTATCAATTAATATTTATTGAGCGCCTAATTCAGACGATATGCATGTGTTTGCAATGTTGTTTTGTATGTTAAAAAGGTGTCTGTATTCGATTGTTAAAGCCCATAGTGGGCCCACGACACCTTAATCTTTACAATAACTATAGTGATTTTTTAATTTTTTGATGGCCAGCCCTGACGATTCTTCCCGGTTATTAGCAAGGGCTGCCACAATGGAGACGCGTGTCAGAGTGCTCTTCAGTTTGACTTGTTGGCTCTTAATAGGCAATTCATGCAATTGCGTTCTGGGAACCGTCTAGATTGCTTGGGAGTACTTAAGAATTAATATGAGTAATTTGAAATGGCCTATTAAGTAATTTAATTAAGTATTACTTTTTATTTTTTAGAAATTTCTTTTCACTGTTTTGTTAAGTAAATAATGCACTTATAGATTCTTCGACACCTCATTCGGATGGGACTCGAACCAACGACCGTTTCCTTTCTTGCATAGTCTTCAACTGATAATGTGGCGGTCTTGAATCCCCGTGCCTCGGAAAGTTAGTTAAGATGTGGGTCCTGCGCCCAACCTCTTTTCGGTCGTGTCACACTCTGGTAACCCATCGAATTAAGAGGTTGCGCTCACACTTGAACCCCAAAATACCTACATATTGACACAGTTGGCTTAGTTGGCCACTAAGAGCTAAAAATATGTCATGTACTCACGCATGCGCACTAACGGGCAAAAACGCCTTTTCGACCACATTAATCCTAACTTATGACATAAGATTGTCGAACTGTCGAGGTCTGTGGTAGAGGCCGCGCGCTTATGTACTCATGCTGGGCAACAACCCTAGCATATGTCAACGAACTCTTCTAAATTCAAAATCAGGTCAAAGTCTAACTTCTGTGTGGAATTATTTTGTGCTTGAACACTAATATTTGCGTAAAAGTTGCACATAAAGATGATACAGAATGATTTATGATATTGTCTTGATTTTTATGATGGACGCCGTAGGTATATATGCTGATACTTTATTGAAATGCATTCATACTAGTAATCCAGTTTCAATCATCTAAGTGCAGTAGTTTCGATTATGCTTTTGAAAGTCGACTCTGGACCATTATCCAGGGTTATCCACTGAAAATGGGTTTCAAACTATATTGGGTTTAAATTCCGAAAAGACCGAAATAGCGTTCCTTTCTTTTCTACCACGTGTCAAACCTCCTTGCTCATAAATTAAAACTCTTCACTACAATTTCTAAGTAGGTAAGTAAGTACTACCCTATGTGATAATTGCTCCGTTGCATCTTAGACTTGGGCAAAGCACCGACAATGGTTTAATTAAGCGTGGTTAAGCGAAGGGCCCGAGGGCTGCTGCAATTTGGCGATAATGGCCTGCACTTACTGTCAAAGACTGAGTGGCAGTGTGTAGCTCAAATTAAACTTGATACGTAATGGAGGGTATCGCAAGTGAAATTGGAAATAAAAACCTAGAGGTGCATGGTTCGAACTGATCTCCCGCCCAAAAGGCGTACTTTCTTATAAACAGAGCTACAATGGCCCCATGGCGATAGCCCCATCAATTTAAATTGATGGGGGAGTGATACCACTGCCTCACAGAAAACCGGCGTGAAGCAGCCCCTGTGCTGTGTTTCGCTGCGTGAGTGAGGGTACCGGAGGCCCACTCGGGGGGGGAAGGGGATAAAAGGTTGGCAGCGCACTTGTACCTAACTCCACTGATGTTGCAAGTGTCCATGGGCGGCGGCAATTGCTTACCATCAGGTGATCCGCCTGCTCGCCTGCTACCTATCACATAAAAAAAACCGAGCATGCACGTTTGGGTTTTCAGTGGGTTACTCTGGATAATGGTTCAGAGTCTGGTTTCAAAAGCAGAGAATCGAGACTACGGCATTTAGATGATTGAAACTGGGTTACTGCCGAATGCATTTCAACAAAGTATAATATGCCTATATACTGTCTCACTACAAAAGCCTCCGGATTGGTGATCACAAACCCTGTGTTTAAATAATTCGAAACATACTTTTTGCCTGACTTGGGACCCTTGGATCACGGCCCTGTATTGGTACCACTAGACCATCAGGGCGTTATTTCAATAAAGTATACGTATATTAAGTAAGTATATAGGTAGTATCAGCCCAAAGGTTTGAAATCTTTGGTATCAACGTAAGTAGGTATATTTTGTCCCACTACGATGTTGATACGACCCACAAACCTTCAAAAAGCGAGCGTATTCCTTCTTAAAAGGTCGGCAGCGCTTTGCGACTCCTCTGGTGGTGGTGTCCATGGGCGGCGGTAATCACTTACCATCAGGTGAACCGTCTGTTCGTCTGCCCCCTATCTCATAAAAAAAAAACTACAGGGCAAAAAATATATTATAGAAATCAAGTCATCACTTCAATAATGGTATCAGGCATTTACCAGGCTGATTCTAGGTACTAACTGTTTTGTGATCACCAAAAGCGTTTCAATAGTGAACTAATTTTCAAGACCAGCTGCAATACCGGCGTAACAGGTGGTAGTTTGCGGCGAGATCGCCACAATTGGCGCGATTGTCGTCGATATGCTAATGTCTACTAGAATGGGGCTAATTCCAATTACGCCGCTTCACTGGTTTTAACAGGCTTAGGTCGGTTCATTGTGTCTATACAATGTTACATACGACCACAAAATGCTTAATTAGACACAAAACGCCTACCGGAATTATCATTACTAATGATAGTTTGGGTTTAACGTGGTAAGACACAAAAACCTGTTAAAAAGCAAAAACAGCTGATTTTCTATTGTTTTTATAGTTTAAGTGAATATTTTGACTACAAAACTTGACATGTATATTATTTTAATTGTGATTTTTAATTATACGAATGTATTTTAATTACTTACTATGCAATGATATTTATTTAATAGAATTACTGAATTAATTAATTTTATAACTAAGTAAGTTAGTAACAATGATTTCCATGCTCTGAAGGGGTGAATGTGTTAGTTCCTCACAATTAGCTTATATGCAACACTTGAAATGTACAGTGGCCAGCACATCAAGTTTACTACAATCTGTCAAATTTCCTCAATTGATATTGAATCAAACACGTTTGGCAGCAGGCGGATCACCTGATGGTAAGCATTTGTCAGTTTTTTGAAAGTGACAGCATTATTTTTAAACTATGATTAATTACTAAAGTCATTGTGTTGTAATAAGTGCTAATGACAGCGTTGTTGGGATCACTTTCAAACGGTTTCATTATGGAATAATAATTAGGATGTACCTATCAGTGAACATTTACATCCCTTTAACTGCGAGTTCTGCCAACCATTTTGAACGCGTGTTTTCTTACTCATACTCTTACATTGACCTGACTCCGTAGTAAGTACCTAGCTTAAACACTTATGTTACAGATATCAAACAACAGAGCTGAAACACAAGTATTACATTCGTATGATGAACATACGAATGTTTGTCCAGGGTGGGAATCGAACCTACGATCTTTGTCGTATGAGGCACGATCACTACCAAATGCGCCATCCGGCCAGTCTTTGACAGACGAACCTACGACTTAATCTTCCTTCCCCTTCTTACCGACTAAGCCATTCGCTCTATCTATCCGCCATCCAAACTTAATAAGTATTATGAATGGGAAAGTGTGTCTGTCTGTATGTTTGTCTTTCTTTCACGGCAAAACAGAGCGACAAATTGACATGTTTTTTTAAGTGGAGATAGTTGAATGAATGGAGAGTAACATAGGCTACTCTTCCCCCATTTTAGGGAAGTAGGGGGCGCGAGCGAAGCCGTGGGCAATAGCTAGTTCTCTATAAAGCCACAAACACTTAAAAACTTACCTCAGTAATTTGAAACACTCATGAAATAAAGAATAGGCCCTGATGAGACCTCAAGTGGCTACAGGCTAGGCGGAATTACGAGATTGGCCACTCGTCAGGATTACCGCGTAATACTGGCTAGGTATTACGAGATTGGCCACTCGGCGGGATTACAGCGTAATAGAGACAATTACAGTATAATAGACACAATTACAGTAACAGAGACAATTATGATTAACAGACGGCGATTAGCGTAGTTTTTGGAGAGCGGTAATGCGATGGTAGGGTTGGCACCTGTAGGCCTAACATGCGCAACGCGACAAAATTTTGTCGATTCTCTTTCGCGAGAGCGCATCATTCTATCCCGCTCATCGCTCAATCAGGTGAGCGAGAAGTAACTTGCCACGACACAATACGAGTGTCGACAAATTATCTCGTGGCGCGCATGTTAGCCCGGCTGGAGGCCAATTCTCGGTTTTCGCCTTCTTTGTCTAATGGACTTCATGGAACGCATAGACCAATAGGAGACAAGATAAGGAATGTCGACTGTAATCTGTGTTCTCCTATTGGTTGTCCGTTCCATGAAGTCCGACTCGACATAAGAAGGCGAAAAGCGAGGATTGGCCTCCTGCTAGCTTTTACGGCCCACCGGAATTGGTGCCAGTCCAGCCAGCTTATTAGGTTACCACAACCTGTCAAATTTCATCAATTTTTTTTTTATATTATAGGAAGAGCAAGCGGTCCCTGATGGTAAATGATCACCGCCGCCCTGTACACCATCTAACACCGAAGGAGTGCGGATTCGTTGCCGGCCTTTTAGTAATGTATAGGCTCGTGTCGTGAAGATTTGAGTTGTATTTACCACATTATAGAAAGCTAAAAATGCAATGCAATGCAAAGGTACAATTTGGTACCTCAGTTAAGAAAATGTATCTTCCAAGAAAGAGCACTCTTCAAGAAAATAAGCTCTATTTCAAGCTCTATATTTTTTTATTTTTTTATGTGATAGGTGGCAGACGATCCGACGGATCACCTGATGGTAAGTGTTTGCCGCCGCCATAGACACCTGCAACACCAGTAGAGTCTAGTGCGCTGCCAACATTTAACCCTCTTTCCCCATTATTGGGCCTCCTTGTTGTAATCTCTCCAGAGCGCGGTAGGTAAAAATATTAAAATAATATCGTCATACGTGGCAACCCTACAGACCATCAGGTGACGGACGCAGCAAACATTAGGGCTGTTCAAGCGGAGTGCATAATGACGCGCGAATCAGCACGCATTGTGCCAGCCCTGAATGCCGCCCACTCGACGCTTATTAGGTGTTTCACTACTGTTCCTAATTTACTGCTTGGAATTAATGTCGCTTAGATTTATTAACTTTTATTTATTTATTAAACAGTCTTCTTAAAAAGCTAACAGACTATCAAAATCCAAAACGCTTAAAAGATAATTTAAAATAGGATGATTTAGATGCAAGACCAAGATGAATTTTCCATATTGGGCAATGGCAAATTGATGGCTGACCTCACTTTGTTCGATAGTTTTGCTATTTTCGTAGTACCTACATAGTTCGAACATTTGCCAATAGATGGTGCTATGTGTCGATTTTGGGTAGTAAAAATAAATAAATTGAGACAACATCACATACATTGTCCTGGTCCCAAACTAAGGTATTCCCATGTACTATGGAAACGAGAAACCACGAAGGAACCACAACACCCAGACCCAACACAAAAATCTGTTTTATCAACAAACGTTTGTTGGTGCGGGAATCGAACCCGCGACCCCTTGTGTCTCAACCGGCGCCACGACTACGCCAAACGATGGCTGACCTCACTTTGTTCGATAGTTTTGCTATTTTCGTAGTACAACATAGTTCGAACATTTGCCAATAGATGGCGCTATGTGTCGATTTTGGGTAGTAAAAATAAATAAATTGAGACAACATCACATACATTGTCCTGGTCCCAAACTAAGGTATTCCCTTGTACTATGGAAACCAGAAACAACGAAGGAACCACAACACCCAGACCCAACACAAAAATCTGTTTTATCAACAAACGTTTGTTGGTGCGGGAATCGAACCCGCGACCCCTTGTGTCTCAACCGGCGCCACCACTACGCCAAACGATGGCTGACCTCACTTTGTTCGATAGTTTTGCTATTTTCGTAGAACATAGTTCAAATCTTTATAGTCTAGATCCGCGGTCGTCAAACTGCGGCCCGCAGACGTTATTTGTGCGGCCCGCGATATAGTAGATTTAATTACCACTAGTCAACTACATATTCGTACTTATCAGAAATCAGTTTAGTTGTTTTTGAGTAGAGAAGTAATAGACATACATTTTCACGATGGTGCTGTGTGTCGATTTCATTGCACCTGTGTTTCGTCTTTTCGTCTCACGAAAAGACGCCCCCAGTTAATTATTATCGTCACCTGGTACTCTATGAAGTACTATGAAGTCCCTAGTTTGAGACCAAGTTGATTGGTGTGATTGTCTGGCGCATTTATTTTATTTATTTATCTCTTTATAAAGCCTACAGATTTACCTATATTAAACCAGTTTACAAACCAGTATTAACTCTTACATTATAATGAAACTCAAATGAACTATCCGAGCGAGTTGAATGCTCATTAACAAATGAATGGTTAATTAATGATTAATTAATGTTGAGCTCGTAATTTCATACAATTTGCGATAATTGGTCTCGCTCAATATGAATCTATTTGGTTATTGCTAATTCAATTTAGTTGGTGGAATTCTAATGTTTGTGGTTTGTGACCCTTTAGTGAATCGATTTTTTATTGTATTTAATGAGTTAAGACTTTTGACCCGTTAGACTTGACTTTTTATCAGAGATGTGATAGTAAAGCATTTTATTTTTTAGCAAAAGTATTGGGATACAAAAAGGATTCAAAATAAGATCAAGATATTTTTAAATTAAAATGTCATAAATTAATCACAATTAATGACTGGCTCCTATTACTTGGACTGTGAGAAATATAGGTACCTAACTAGCTTTTGCCCCGCGCTCACTCGCGCCCCCCACTCCCCTAAAATAGGGGGTAAGAAATGGGCAAAAAGTAGCTTATGTTACTCTCCATCCCTTCAAATATCTCCACTTAAAAAATCACGTCAATTCTTGCGCTCCTTTTTGCCGTAAAGAAGACGACAATAGACTACAGACAGATACACGTTTCCATATATGTAGTATGGATAGTATAGGTTTTACCCATTATAAATGAAGACTTACTAACTAAAAAAAACTTCAACATCACACCGCAATTACATTCCATAGAATCTGAATAAAATTACGCGGAGAAACAAAAGTGGTAAATTTTAATCCATCGTGAGGAGCCGGCTTGAATGCCGTCTAATGATTGCTGCAGCGACGCAAGAGCGATGCAAGAGCGAAGCTAGTGCGATGCAAGAGCAATGCAAGTAGAGATCTGAGACGACTCGAGTAGGATTTCAATGATGAGTCTGTGGGGGAATTAAAATGATTTACATCAGACAACGCGCATCATGTGGTATGAAGTCGTGAGACCCAAAAGCCTTTTAAAAGGCAAAAAGTAGCTTATGTTACTCTCCATCCCTTCAAATATCTCCACTTAAAAAATCACGTCAATTCGTCGCTCCGTTTTGCCGGTAAAGAAAGACAAACACAGACAGACACACTTTCCCATTTATAATATTAGTATGGATAGTATAGGTTTTACCCATTATAAATGAAGACTTACTAATTTTATGCCGTCAGATGAAAAAAAACTTCAACATAACACCGCAATTACATTCCATAGAATCTGAATAAAATTACGCGGAGAAACAAAAGTGGTAAATTTTAATCCATCGTGAGGAGCCGGCTTGAATGCCGTCTAATGATTGCTGGAGCGACGCAAGAGCGATGCAAGAGCAATGCAAGTAGAGATCTGAGACGACTCGAGTAGGATTTCAATGATGAGTCTGTGGGGGAATTAAATGATTTGCATCAGACAACGCGCATCATGTGGTATGAAGTCGTGAGACCCAAAAGCCTTTAAAAAGGCAAAAAAAATGTTTTTCTATTGTGCCTACTGTTTGGGCCTTACGACGATAAGAACGTGCTATCTATCCATATAATGAGGTCATGGTTCGAATCTGCGTACACCTCTGGTTTATATCAAATCTATGTGTCGTACTTTTATTAGCTCGGCGGAGATGGAAAACCACCTAAAGAAACCTGCACGATTCAGATGTTTTCTGAGAAATTTTGCTCACGAGAATCTAGTCACCTGTACTCACAAAGATGTAGTGTCTCACAAAAATCTACACACCTCTACTCACAAAGTTTGAGTGAGTCACAAAAATCTACACGCTTGGACTGACAAAAAAAATGTTTTTCTATTGTGCCTACTGTTTGGGCCTTACGACGATAAGAACGTGCTATCTATCCATTTAATGAGGTCATGGTTCGAATCTGCGTACACCTCTGGTTTACCTTTATCAAATCTCTGTGTCGTACTTTTATTAGCTCGGCGGAGATGGAAAACCACCTAAAGAAACCTGCACGATTCAGATGTTTTCTGAGAAATTTTGCTCACGAGAATCTAGTCACCTGTACTCGGAAAGTTTTATTGTGTTACAAAAATCTACACACCTCTACTCACAAATATTTAAGTACTTAGTGCCTTACAAAAATCTACACGCTTGGACTGACAAAAAAAATGTTTTTCTATTGTGCCTACTGTTTGGGCCTTACGACGATAAGAACGTGCTATCTATCCATATAATGAGGTCATGGTTCGAATCTGCGTACACCTCTGGTTTATATCAAATCTATGTGTCGTACTTTTATTAGCTCGGCGGAGATGGAAAACCACCTGAAGAAACCTGCACGATTCAGATGTTTTCTGAGAAATTTTGCTCACGAGAATCTAGTCACCTGTACTCGGAAGGTTTTATTGTGTTACAAAAATCTACACGCTTAAATTGACGAAAGATTTTGTGCCTCACTAAAATCTACACACGTACTAACAAAGGTTTTGTTTGTTACAAAACTCTAAACAACTCTACTCACAAAGATGTAGTGTCTCACAAAAATCTACACGCTTAAATTGACGAAAGATTTTGTGCCTCACTAAAATCTACACACGTACTAACAAAGGTTTTGTTTGTTACAAAACTCTAAACAACTCTACTCACAAAGATGTAGTGTCTCACAAAAATCTACACCTGTACCACAAAATAATTACACACAGAAGTTAGACTTTGACCTGATTTTGAATTTAGAAGAGCTCGTTGACATAATTATGCTATGGTTGTTGTCCGGCATGAGTACATAAGCGCGCGGCCTCTACCATAGACCTCGACAGTTTGACAATCTTATGTCATAAGTTAGTATTAATGTGGACGAAAAGGCGTTTTTGCCCGTTAGTGCGCATGCGTGAGTACATGACATATTTTGTCAGTCCCTATTTTGTGGCTGTAGTATGACAAAAATCGACACACATCTACTCACAAAGTTTGAGTGAGTCACAAAAATCTACACTCGTACTCGCAAAGGTTTTGTAAGTATATCACAAAAATCTACACACCTCTACTCACAAATATTTAAGTACTTAGTGCCTTACAAAAATCTACACACGTACTCACAAAGGTTTGGTTTATCTCAAAAATCTACACACCTCTACTCACAAATATTTAAGTACTTAGTGCCTTACAAAAATCTACACTCGTACTCGCAAAGGTTTTGTAAGTATATCACAAAAATCTACACTCGTACTCGCAAAGGTTTTGTAAGTATATCACAAAAATCTACACACCTCTACTCACAAATATTTAAGTACTTAGTGCCTTACAAAAATCTACACTCGTACTCGCAAAGGTTTTGTAAGTATATCACAAAAATCTACACACGTACTCACAAAGGTTTGGTTTATCTCAAAAATCTACACACGTACTCACAAAGGTTTGGTTTATCTCAAAAATCTACACACCTCTACTCACAAATATTTAAGTACTTAGTGCCTTACAAAAATCTACACACCTCTACTCACAAAGTTTGAGTGAGTCACAAAAATCTACACTCGTACTCGCAAAGGTTTTGTAAGTATATCACAAAAATCTACACTCGTACTCGCAAAGGTTTTGTAAGTATATCACAAAAATCTACACACGTACTCACAAAGGTTTGGTTTATCTCAAAAATCTACACACCTCTACTCACAAATATTTAAGTACTTAGTGCCTTACAAAAATCTACACACCTCTACTCACAAATATTTAAGTACTTAGTGCCTTACAAAAATCTACACACGTACTCACAAAGGTTTGGTTTATCTCAAAAATCTACACACGTACTCACAAAGGTTTGGTTTATCTCAAAAATCTACACACCTCTACTCACAAATATTTAAGTACTTAGTGCCTTACAAAAATCTACACACCTCTACTCACAAATATTTAAGTACTTAGTGCCTTACAAAAATCTACACACCTCTACTCACAAATATTTAAGTACTTAGTGCCTTACAAAAATCTACACTCGTACTCGCAAAGGTTTTGTAAGTATATCACAAAAATCTACACACGTACTCACAAAGGTTTGGTTTATCTCAAAAATCTACACACCTCTACTCACAAATATTTAAGTACTTAGTGCCTTACAAAAATCTACACACCTCTACTCACAAATATTTAAGTACTTAGTGCCTTACAAAAATCTACACACGTACTCACAAAGGTTTGGTTTATCACAAACTAGTGGCCCGCCCTCACTTCGCTTCGGGACCGTAATTCAGAAACGAACCAATAGATGGCGCTGTGTCCAATTACAACGCGCAAGCGTTTCGTGTTTTCGGTTTACCTATAAGCCTTGTCGTTGTCTATAGAAGTTATCTCTTTATAAATAGTATAGAAGATAAATCGAAAATTTAAAAAACCCTCGACACTCATTCTCTGACGGCGGCCATCTTGGATTTGAAATTTGTCACTTTAAATATATTCTGCTACTCAAGCCCTTTTATATTATACCCATATTGTGGGAGTTGTGTTAAGACATACAATCCATATCTTTATGACGGCTTGGATCGATTTTTATCAATATAGCTAAAAACACTCCCCCTTTATTCATCATAGTAAAGTATCAGCCTATATACTATCCCACTGCAGGGCAAAGGCCTCTATCATAGAAATCAAGTCATCGCTACTATGATGGGATTAGACTTAATCATCACGCTTGCCTAATGCGGATTGGTGATCACAAACCCGAGCTATGTTCGTAAAATTCGAAACGCCCCGTTGGTCTAGTGGTTTAAGTACCGGGCCGTGATCTCGGAGTCCCGGGTTCGAATCCCGGGTCGAGCAAAAAATATGTTTCGAATTTTATTCATCATACAAACAAAGGTATATTTGTTTGGGAGCTATAGACAGACACATTATGCCGAAGCGTGGTATGCTAAAGATATGTCTGTCATCATTATCATAAGCCCGGAAGTACCCACTGTTGAGTATAGGCCTCCTTTCTTTTTTCAAAGTACCCAGTCCTGAGCTGCTCGGATCCAAGTAGGACCTCCTATTTTGGTGATAATTAGTGGTGTTGGTAATATTTTGGTACATATTAGAGTGAGTGAGGGTACCGGAGGCCCATCGGGGGGAAGGGGATAAAGGTTAGCTGCGTCTTGTTGCCCGCTCCAGCTTGCAGCTGGTACATATGTAGTGGCTCACATCTCCACTCACCTGCACTCTAGCCTCGCTGAGGTCCAGTCTCATCGCCAGCTCCTCCCGTGTGAACACGGCTGGGTACTGCGTCTTGTCGAAGGCCCGCTCCAGCTCGTGCAGCTGGTACGTATGTAGTGGCTCACATCTCCACTCACCTGCACTCTAGCCTCGCTGAGGTCCAGCCTCATCGCCAGCTCCTCCCGGGTGAACACGTCGGGGTACTGCGTCTTGTTGCCCGCTCCAGCTTGCAGCTGGTACATATGTAGTGGCTCACATCTCCACTCACCTGCACTCTAGCCTCGCTGAGGTCCAGTCTCATCGCCAGCTCCTCCCGTGTGAACACGGCTGGGTACTGCGTCTTGTTGCCCGCTCCAGCTTGCAGCTGGTACATATGTAGTGGCTCACATCTCCACTCACCTGCACTCTAGCCTCGCTGAGGTCCAGCCTCATCGCCAGCTCCTCCCGTGTGAACACGGCTGGGTACTGCGTCTTGTTGCCCGCTCCAGCTTGCAGCTGGTACATATGTAGTGGCTCACATCTCCACTCACCTGCACTCTAGCCTCGCTGAGGTCCAGCCTCATCGCCAGCTCCTCCCGGGTGAACACGTCGGGGTACTGCGTCTTGTCGAAGGCCCGCTCCAGCTCGTGCAGCTGGTACGTCGTGAACGTGGTCCGGCTGCGGCGCACCTGCTTGCGAGACATGCATTATGATTTAACTGCATTTTATAAAACTACTAGTGGCCCGCCCTCACTTCGCTTCGGGACCGTAATTCAGAAACGAACCAATAGATGGCGCCGTGCTCAATTACGTCGCGCAAGCGTTTCGTGTTTTCGGTTTTCGTATAAGCCTTGTCGTTGTCTATAGAAGTTATCTCTTTATAAATAGTATAGAAGAAGAAAGAAGATAAATCGAAATTTTTAAAAACCCCCTACACAATTTTTTTGACGGCGGCCATCTTGGATTTGAAATGTGTCACTTTAAATATATTCTGCTACTCAAGCCCTTTTATATTATACCCATATTGTGGGAGTTGTGTTAAAACATACAATCCATATTAATCTTTGTGACGGCGGCCATCTTGGATCGATTTTTATCAATATAGCTAAAAACACTCCCCCTTTATTCATCATAGTAAAGTATCAGCCTATATACTATCCCACTGCAGGGCAAAGGCCTCTATCATAGAAATCAAGTCATCGCTACTATGATGGGATTAGACTTAATCATCACGCTTGCCTAATGCGGATTGGTGATCACAAACCCGAGCTATGTTCGTAAATTCGAAACGCCCCGTTGGTCTAGTGGTTTAAGTACCGGGCCGTGATCTCGGAGTCCCGGGTTCGAATCCCGGGTCGAGCAAAAAATATGTTTCGAATTTTATTCATCATAGTAAAGTATCAGCCTATATACTATCCCACTGCAGGGCAAAGGCCTCTATCATAGAAATCAAGTCATCGCTACTATGATGGGATTAGACTTAATCATCACGCTTGCCTAATGCGGATTGGTGATCACAAACCCGAGCTATGTTCGTAAATTCGAAACGCCCCGTTGGTCTAGTGGTTTAAGTACCGGGCCGTGATCTCGGAGTCCCGGGTTCGAATCCCGGGTCGAGCAAAAAATATGTTTCGAATTTTATTCATCATAGTAAAGTATCAGCCTATATACTATCCCACTGCAGGGCAAAGGCCTCTATCATAGAAATCAAGTCATCGCTACTATGATGGGATTAGACTTAATCATCACGCTTGCCTAATGCGGATTGGTGATCACAAACCCGAGCTATGTTCGTAAATTCGAAACGCCCCGTTGGTCTAGTGGTTTAAGTACCGGGCCGTGATCTCGGAGTCCCGGGTTCGAATCCCGGGTCGAGCAAAAATATGTTTCGAATTTTATTCATCATAGTAAAGTATCAGCCTATATACTATCCCACTGCAGGGCAAAGGCCTCTATCATAGAAATCAAGTCATCGCTACTATGATGGGATTAGACTTAATCATCACGCTTGCCTAATGCGGATTGGTGATCACAAACCCGAGCTATGTTCGTAAATTCGAAACGCCCCGTTGGTCTAGTGGTTTAAGTACCGGGCCGTGATCTCGGAGTCCCGGGTTCGAATCCCGGGTCGAGCAAAAATATGTTTCGAATTTTATTCATCATACAAACAAAGATATGTCTGTCATCATTATCATAAGCCTGGAAGTACCCGCTGCTGAGTATAGGCCTCCTTTCTTTTTTCAAAGTACCCGGTCCTGAGCTGCTCAGATCCAAGTAGGACCTCCTATTTTGGTGATATGTCTGTAATCCTAGTAAATTACCTTGCGTGGTCGGCCAGTGTCAAGGGCCTCCAAGTGGTCGGCGTGGTCGTTGTGAGCGTGGTCGCTGTGCTCGCTGTGCTCAGTGTGCTCGGGGTGCTCGTGCTCGTGCTCGTGCTCGAGCTCGGAGTCGGAGAGGGCGCCACTTTCGCTTTTGAGTTCCACGCGATCTGCAGACAAGAGGATTATTTTGAAGTATGGAACAACGGCTTAATGCTCTAAGGATTTCGTGGTCCCGAGTCGAACCAAAACTATGTTTCGAATCTTATGAAACATAGCCTACAGAATACTTAATAGTACATGTACAGAGAAGCCCACTCTACTCCTAAAAACCGTTGTTATGGAAATAAAGACTCAGACCTATAATATAGGTGACGTTGAAATCCGACCGCCCAGCGTCAATGCCCTACCATATTCATATACCCAGAAGTGCGTTCTCTTTCTATCGCAAGCAACTGTCGCGCGGGCGTCGCCGCTCGTCGTGATTTCCTACTGATTTTCCCTTCCGGAGGGGACGCCGCCATGTACTTGCAAGATTCGCTATCCTACACGCGGAGTGGGACAAGCCTGACATAGCTCCGGTTTGAAATCACCAAACCGTTTTAAACATTACGGCTTAAATCTCATCTTAGTAGTGGACTGGCCCAGATGGTGCATTTCACTACCAAATGCCTCAAACGCCAAAGGTCGTGGGTTCGATCCCCACCTGGATAAACGTGTCGTGGTGATGAACACTTGTGGTTTGTTTCAGTGTCTGGGGTTTTATATTATTAGAAGATGTATTGTAAGTATTATTTGTGATCCCTCTGTTGTCTGATATCTGGTAACACAAATGCTTAAGCTACTTAGTACGTATTCAGGTCGAATGTGTGGACGATGGTGGTGTGCATGCTTTTCTCTAGTCTATCCGTAGTAATCCGTCAGTAGTTTTGGCGTGAAAGAGAGACAGACAGACAAAGTTACTTAATATTAGGAGCTAGGAAGTTAGGATTAAGAGACCGTTTCCTTCAATAAAACATAATCAACTAAAAATAAACTGTTGACAATACACTAATATCAAGTAATATACTGATGCTCCCTGCTCTGCCCCCTCATTATGGCACTAACGATTTTTCCCACCACGTGAGCTCATGACACGGCCAGTAATCCCAGTCGCTTTGCAAACAGATTGACAGTAGCGAATATAATATGTAGGGAGGGGACGAGGTTAAGGGGCTATACGAATGATACTAGCGCCGCCAACCTATTTACACTGATTGTGGCGAAAATATGATATTTTTGAAGAAAATAAAACATTACAGACTTAGATCCAAGTAAATCGAATTTTTCGAGATGCAAAACAATATCTTTTACACGTGACAAGTAACAATAAAGTTCATTATTGCTAAAAACGGCCACTTTTAGCAATAATGAACTTTATTGTTGCTTGTCGCGTGTTTTATATATTGTATTGCATCTTGAAAAATTCAATTTACTTTTATCTAAGTCTGTAATGTTTTGCTTTCTTAAAAAATATCGTATTTTCGCCACAATCAGGGTAAATAGGTTGGCGGCGCTAGTTTCATTCGTGTAGCCCCTTAAATACTAGTGACATTTTTTTGTTTATTTTTGTCACTGTATTTTTTCTGTAGGTATTCATATTTTCATATTTCTTTATAATGCACAATCACATTGTATAAAAAGATGACAATTTAAATATGGTAAGCACATGACGTGATGGGTGGCTGTTCTGGTCTATTATCTACATTTAACATTAAATTATACTAATAACATTTACTTATTTATTAGTCACACAATTACAGAGATACATTAGATAATATAGACATCATGGCATGCAAAGCCAACATTCAGGATGTAACTCCCTAGGAGGAGCACCCTACTTCAGTAGGCGAGACCAAGACAAATGGCGACATCTCGTATCGAAGGCCAAGACTTATTTTCGGTCGTTGAGCCATCGGAGTAAATAGGTAAGTTTTTTTTCCAAGTATTACTTAAATGTTGGCATCCTTCAACTGCGTTTCTGCAAGAAACTTTCTGCCGCGTAAGTACCTACTACAATACCATGTAGCCTCTTACACCACGAAAAAAAAGTTTGACTGCGATTATAATTCTCAAAAGTAGACAACGTAGTAACAATGTTATCTAAGAGTTAAGTATCACTCACTAATATCACATGATTACACCAAAATCACATCCCTAAATCCGAATTACCACCCTCCACATACTACTAACCAGCTAATTGCCTATTGCCAACCAATTTTCTACTCTACCCCAACAGTTTAAGGTCTATTATCTCTCCTTAAAGAACATCAATAGAGCTGACCCCTGATTCACAAAAATACCTTTTTGTTGAGCACTTAACGTCACTTCATGTTAGCACTCGAATTTATTTATCGTAATACTATTTTAATTTCTTTGTTACAATTGTTATAGGATTTAAAGAGATCAGTACTAACAATGAGATGTAAAAATAAGAGCTTGTATAACGAAAATATTTATTGTATTAGCTTGTCGGACAAATTGGGGTAGTTTTTGTATGGAGTTTTATTAAGTCATCATGATATACTTTTGATACTGTCCTATTTAAATAGTTAAATTTTATTGAACTCCTTGAAAATTTACAGTTTTTTTTTATACTTAGAATAGCCATACATTTATTCGAGGGTGAAGCATGTCTGTCTAGTAACAGCCTATTCACTCTTCAAACTCCCAAATAATAGCGTTCAGGGAACACTTTAACCGCTAGAGAATTCTACTCCATTAGACGTAACCTACGCAATAAAAATGTAGCTACTTTCGAACCGTTTGGTACGAATTTTGTTAGTAAGTATTTCAACAACTTAAGGGTGGTAACATCTTCTACGTCTTGTGTCTCAATGGTAGAAGTAGAAATAGAGAAATAGCAAATAGAATATGATGGAAAGGTGTTTATTTGTTTTTACCACCGAACACTCATGCTTTTTAACTTTGAAAACCGCTTCAAAATCTACTTATCTTAACGTGCAATTCCCAGTTGCGTCCAAAGCTGTCGCTTCGGAGCCGGGGGTACGTTTAGAATTTGGGCAGTCTGGTAATTACAATGAAGCGACTGCCGTCTGACCTTCGCAACTCTTTAACAGGGGAACCAGACCAACTGAATCCTGAGTTCAAAATCATTATCCGGCGAATGAGGCAGTAAGGTAAAGTATCAGCCTATATACCGTCCCACTGCAGGGCAAAGGCCTCCATCATAGAAATCAAGTCAACGCTACCATGATGGGATTAGACTTAATCACCACGCTTGCAAATGCGGATTGGTGACTAACACACCCAAGCGCTATGTTCGAAAAATTCGAGACATACTTTTGCTTGACCCGGGGTTCGAGCCCGGGACCCCGAGATCACGGCCCGGTATTTAAACTACTAGACCAACGGGGCGTTACTACCAAATGCGCTATCTGGCCAGTCATATAGCAGCAAATGCTGAGGCCGGGACCTGATTGACCTCACACAATCATATTTCATATTCATTCTCACTGTATGTGTTAAATTTTGTTTTTTGTGATGGTCAATAAATGTATTTTCTTTCTTTCTTTCAATATATGTTATACTTAGAGTAAGTTACTGCGCTAGATTTAAGACTATTGTAGTGTGTGCCTTGTTGTTATCCTAAATAAATAAATAAATAATAATAAATAATTATGTGCAATAAAAGTACATACTTAATACTTATAAATCTACTAATTCATTCATACACAACCCAAAGTTAAACCTAACAACCTACCCTGACATTCATCTCAAAACTGTACCCAAAACAGCCCTCTCAGGGTCTCCATTATTGTGTCTCTATAATGGGTTCAAAATGAGACACAAACTTGCAAAGTAAGGTCCTCCACACAGGGCGGCCTTCAAAGGGACAACGTCGGGGAATGTAATATTAATATCACGTTAAATAATTCGGAGAGGTGTATTGTGTCAAAAAATGTAATTACAAGTTGTGTGGGGTGACCATGAATTGTTGAAGCTCTTCGGGGAAATTGGGATAGGAAAAACTGTCGGGTTAGGGACCATTCAAGATTACGTAAGCAGATTTTTTGGGAAATTTAACCTCCCGCAGTTGTCAGCAAAAATTGTTGAAAAAATATACTTTTTCTTCATGAATTTATCAAAAGTAAGCAGTGCAAAGAACCCCTTCCCCCCTTTCGATGCTTACGTAATAACTGAACGGTCCCTAAGGGAAAAACTCAACCGTAAAAACTTGCACGAGAATTTCAAGATTTTTTGACCCGTCACTGTTCTAAAATAACCTAACCAATATTTTTGTGATGATAAACGTATAAGCTCGACTAAACAAAAAAATATTGGTAAATTTAGTTAAGAGCAGTGACTACATAGCAAAAAAATCTTGATATTTTTGTGCGAGTTTTCCCCTAACCTATGTCAAGACTATTTTGGTATTTAATTCAATCACTCAACATCTCATATTAACCTGACTCCGTACTAAAATTTAACCGCCGGTTACACCGTTAAATTTATATTATTTGTCAGTGTCTGGACACTGAACAATCATTCTTCACATCATTAATTGGAGAATATTTTTCTTAGTTTATTAGTTTTCAGTTTTTTTTTTCAGATTTCTACGTAGTCTTCTAATTTTAACAAGACTCAGTGTCCCCCTAGTCGTCTCTTATCACAGTATTCAAAATATTTCAAGCGTTAGGTGCAGCGAACTTGTGACGACTTCAAAGCCTATGAAGTTAATTAAAACGATCCAATAGGCGTCGGCCTACGTGCCATTGTCGGAGGCCTATGAAATAGGACTGTGCGTTTGTGCATATTCGTTCGGAATTTGGTATTGTTTGATAAGTTTATTGAAAACGTGAAATAGAAATTTTTAGTCCGTTCACGTTTTTCCTTCCGAAATACAGACTTAACCTAAAGATATTATCTTGTATAATAAGTAATATTGCCGGCGATTTCTTAAGTCATGTTCTCATTGACAAGTTTGCTATAAGTAGGTACAGTCGAGTTCAAAAATATGTTATACACTTTAGGACCTTGTCACAATTACATATTTATAAGAAAGTGGAAGTCGTTTTCTTATGTATATGTACACTGTGACAAGGTCCTAAAGTGTATACATATTTTTGAACTCGACTGTACAATCTGTTATACATTGACCTGACTACGTTCTAAGAACATTATGCTCTTGCAAATAAAAATAATGGATTACTTATAAATAATCTTCTTAAAAATGTAAGATATTAGGTACACCAAGACACTAAAAAACTTAATGTTCATCATACGAATTTAAAAAATCAATTAATAAGATCTCACAAGCAATCATTTATCTATTAATTTAAGTGTTTATGATGTTATTTTTTGTCATTATTGTTTGTATAAGCAATATTATGTGTTTTTTATTGTATTGTGTATATCGTATCAAATACAGAATTTCCATTTAATCAATAAATCATTCGTCGGCTTAGTTTTTAAATGTGTATCTATACGAATGATTGGATCACGGTTTTCATCAGAATCATTATATCAACAACAGTAGGTGTCCTCAATTTGAAAAACTAGCCAAAATATGAAGGTTTCCTTACGACATTTCCCCTCACGCAACCACAAGTAGCTGAAATACCTACAACATATCCAGTTGGTTGATATTTGCAACAATCGTTGCCACTGTTCACTAATAGGGTTCATCAGAACCCCAGCGCATAGTGTGTGTCTGCCCTTTAAAGTTTTAAACTTAGGTTTTATACAAGTCAGACAGGCAGGCACACGATATGCTACAGGGTCTCCCGCAGAATACCAGCGTCGTGACGTGTCAGGAATGACACGGCGCGACTTTTGCTGAGCGGGCGCCTATTTGGCACAATGTCTGTTTCTTTTTTTTTTTTTTTTTTTTTTTTTTTTTTTTTTTTTTTGTTTTAATTGTTGTTTTGTATGTGCCAAATAAATGTTTTATTCATTCATAATAAGTTAATTATTAAGTAACCAGGCGAGTGGAAATCCATTAAAAAAATAGAGATACAGTGAAGTGCTTTTCCTGTTAATGCGCTTCAAAACTAATGTCTCCTCTTAAACTGCTTATAATAAAACTCAACTAAACACATTGAAACATCACATACCTACCAATAAAATTTACAAACTAAAATACTCTTTTCCGTTCTAAAAATAGGGCTCAAACTCCAACACAGGAGAGGATCAAAAAGTCTTGATACTCAACTTGCATCGAGTGCCAATTTGCAAGGATTGTGATCGGATGTCTGTGATATCTCGCTAGCAATTACGAATATATGGGATCAATAAGCATACCCAATTGCGAAAGAGGTTTCACTCGATTTTTATACAGTATTAACTTCGTTTGATGTTATTTATTGCGATAAAGGAGGTTTTAGGCAATGGTGTCTTGTATTTTTTTTAAACGTGATACATGTAGCAGACAAGCATACGAATCACCGTAATGGTAAGCGATTGCCGCCGCCCATAGATACCTGCAATACCAGTAGTATCACATAATGCGCTGCTAAACTGCGGGTACCCTCACTTGGTCGACGAAACACAGCGCAAGCGCTGCTTCACGAAGTTCTTCCTGTGAGGCAGTGGTATCACTCCGGGTGAGCCAGCCCATTCATCCCGAAACGTTACACTCCCACGGTTCTCCTACGGTATGTCGTTAGTCGCTTCATTGTAATAACCAAATAACCTACCCGAAACATTTAGGTTTTCTCACGTATGTAATATTACGCACATTTTGAATGAGGGGTCAAACAATTTTCGACGAATTCCCAAAAGTCGTAGAACAAAATATCGTTCAGAATGGTTGGTAGAAAACTAGGCTAAGGACTTACTTTTTACTTTATTTACTAACTCGATCTCATCATCATCATCATTTCAGCCAATAGACGTCCACTGCTGGACATAGGCCTCCCCCAAAGTTCTCCACACAGATCGGTCCTGTGCCACCCGCATCCAATGGACTCCCGCGACCTTCACCAGATCGTCGGTCCACCTGGTGGGAGGCCTGCCACGGCTGCGGCCTCCTGCGCGTGGCCTCCACTCAAGGACCTTTCCACCCCAACGGCCGTCTGTTCTCCTCGCAATGTGCCCTGCCCATTGCCACTTCTGCCACGCAATTCTTTGGGCTCGATCTAGGTTAGAAGTTAAGAAACTAGCTTAGACTAAAAAGGGATGTAAATGTTCACAGATGTACCCTGTACATACAGACGAATTGAGAACCTTCTCCTCATTTGAAGTCGGTTAAAAATGAGCCAATATTTCACGGTACACAGCTTTCCAAAACGAATCCCCACACAAAAATATAATAATCCACTACTTTGGCATCCCGCAGCTTCTATTCATTTCGCCGCATTATTTTCCAACACATGTGCCATTATAAAAATAACCAGTAGTTATTATAACAGCTCGGTAATCATTAAAGGATTACAGATGTAATGTTTTGTAATATTTTGGTGGTTACAAAAGGGAGACTTGAAAACGCGGCGGGACGTGAAACAGCTCTCGAAATGTTTTGTGGCAACTCAAGTGTTATCGTGAGGACGTATTCATCTAGCTTGTAAGATGTGGAGGTACGTTATTAGTTTTTTTTATTAACGATGGTGGCAAACAAGCGTAATCACCTGATGGTAGCGACTACCGCGGCCTGCAACTCCAGAGGACTATTGCCGAGTCCATTAAAAACCTTGATATTTTTTTAAGATGCCATGGGTTGTCTGCTACCTATTATATAAAAAAAAAACCGTGACATCCTTTATAAGATGAGGATGATGAGGTACGAGGTATCTTATTAACTATTGAGTTGCATTTTAAAGTGACGGCTACGCTTGAATGGTTAGATTCCTGGGTTGGGCCAAAATTAAGCAATACTTAGCGTTTAACTGTACAATCAAAATTATTATTAAAAGTGGCCACTTTTAGCAAAATATTTTATTATTATTCGACGACCCGTTTAGCGCAATCGTCGGCGTCGTTTTTGTGTACTACTTATGCACAGTTTTAACATAACACAAAAATACATCAAAGATCAAAAACAACACAAAATAATAATAAGTACATCAAAGATCAAAAACAACACAAAATAAACTCCCAAGAACCGTAGCAAGTTAGCATTGATGTCTTTTCCACTACAAGACCTCGTAGCACTCCCGTAGCGAAGATGCTATGTTTGCTACGGACTACGACTACGACGTAACTTCTAAGTTACAATCGTTTGGTTTAAAAAATCTTTGTCTTTTTATAATTTGATAATTGTGACTAAAATATTTAATTATTTTAAAATTTAAAACTAATTCCAATGTCATTATTACAATATTTTTTACTAGCTGGACCTTAACAGAAGTTGCATAGGATATAATATGCAATATTTTTTTTTTTAATTTATCACAAAGTTTTTATTAAAAAAAAAACAAAACCATAGGTAGGTATTAGGGGTATTACGAGTAAGTACAAAATATTAAGTTACATTATGTAGTATCGATGCATAAGGCAGCATTAGTTTAATTGTAACTGTCTATTTATGATGGTAAATAAATAAAAACAAGCATTAGTTTGACGTCACTTTGCTTTAAATTTAAGTACTTATCTGTATTAAATTATCCGATCTTCATAAAGGAACTCTTTTTTTTCCTTTCCCAAGGGCTTGGGTTTGGGCTTCCATACGAAATTATATCCCCTATCAAATTTGTGAAAATACACGAAAGTTTTATAATGAATTCCTCACAACATCATGAAGCTTTGATAAAGTTAAACTTTCACGCCTTATTTAAACTGCCAGTCTTTTTTTACAAAAACATTTAAACAAAAAAATAAATAAACAAAACCGACCTTTCTAAAAGGCCAACGCATCAGCAACCTTTCTGATCTCGCTATAATAGGTATTCATAAGCGACGGTGATTCACTTACCATCATGCGACTTATTTGCTCGTTTGCCATCTCTACCAAAAATATCTGCATATTTTGACTGCAGTTGTAAATTTGTTAATTCAAATCAATATGTTAAATAGATCTTAATTTTATTTTAAAACTAATCACAAACATATTTTACCTGATTGTCTGTCCGTATGTCCAAGTATATTGTCAATAGTGTAGGCTGCACCTCGCCGACTCGTCTCCGACATTGTTACAACACTTAGAAAACTTGAGCCAAAAACTTTTGTCCTTCAAATACCTCACCAAGTCTTTATACTTCAAAAGGCTTACACTTGCCACCATTAAATAAATCAAAGTCCGTTAAAAATAATAAAATAAAACACTTTTTTAAAACTCAATAAATTAAAAACACTATTTAAATTTATTCAAATTAATAAAAGTCAAGATTAATTAAAATTTAATCTGTCAAAGTTTGATTAAATTCGATTAATAAAATTCAAATCGAATTAAATTCTCGTAAACATTTAACCCTACGCTGCTGTGGGCATTCTTCGCCATACCCAAAGTTAAACTGTCACCCAAATGACTAGAGAATCATTTCTGAACCCGCCCGTTTGATATTACAACCTACATGTTGCAGCCTTCTCTATCGCACTTTGAATACACGGTATGTTTCTGTCTCGCTCGTCAACCGCACCCCTCGCCTCTGATTGGTCGGGGATAAGGGTGGGGTTATGAATGGCTGTGATCTATGAGTGACGGTGCTAGACGCTGTAAGCCACTCACAGACGGTGGATGATCGGTATTCTCCGAACAATTTAATACACGAAAAAGTGTTTTTTCCTTGCGAATTTAATAAGCGAAGATCTGATAATAGGCTTTGAAAGTTAAGGAGTCAAAGAAGTTAGTTTTAATTTGAACTGAGTTGGGATTAGATTTGCGATGGGATAGCGATAACAAATAATATCAATGATTGTTGTTTTTATCAAAGCTACGTTTACCTAACTATAGGTATATTGTTCTCTTCATCTTTAATCTTTTGATTATTTAATGCGTGTTTTTTATAATTGTATCTCTCTACTTGATAGAAGTTAGGAAATCGTGACTAATTTTATTAAATTTATTCATTACCAGACTGTTTTGACGATTAAGAAATGTTTTGTTTCTCTATGCAAAATCAAAAACTCAATTTACTTAACCTACTTTCAGTCTACCTACTTTCAGTCCAGATAAAACTTCGATTATGTTATGATGAGTTGTTGTCCAAAGCGAAAATCAAACCCACGACCCTTGGCGCACAAGACATTGTCACCACCAAATTGAGCTCTTCATAAACAGAGGGCCTATATCAAAATCGTCACTTAGCCAGATTTATTGTCGCATCCGAGTAAAACAGCTTCGACAAATAGGGAAAGAGATGGCGATGAAGATTCGATTGTTAATTCCGCTTCGTTGTAGGCTTTGTGAACCTGGCTCGTACACCAACGGTTGTAGGTTCGATCTCCTCCCTGGACAAACATTCATATCATGGTCACCTTGTTTGTTCAATGTCTGGGTGTAAAATATTATGTACTTCAGAAAAAAAAATTGTAATTACTTTTTTTTATACTAAAGACAAGAAACAAGAACGGGTCACCTGTTGCTAAGTTATCATGATGATATGCATCCCATGAGCATCAAGATCTGAGAAGTTAGTAGTGAGAAGAACAAGTTATTTTCACCTACGTAGGTGGAATCTTGTCTAATATGCATAACACAATAACTGCTAACTTAGTAGGTAAGTACGGAATTGGCTAAATGTATAAGATGCAGTATTTTATTGATTTTTATAATTTATTCAACTTGTTATATAATTGTCAAATATTTAGATTAGTACTCATTACAACTGGTTTGTAATACTTGTATTGTATTAATTAACATTAATTTTTAATCAATATGTCGCAATGATATCTTTGTAATGATTAATTAAGTGGATAATTAAAAAAGTCAATTACCTGATAGTTTGATTTCGAATCAATGAATGGGTTTTGTATTTCTTGTGAATAATTTTGAGAATGATGAATCAAATTGTTGAATATTAATTCATCAGTTTGATTAATTAGTTTAGTCGGAATTAGTTAGTTGGAATGGTCGTTAGTTTTGAGAAACAAACTATTAAAATTTTTGATTTCTAAAATATGATAAAGACCATAAACAAGTATTTTTATTTCATGTTTACAATAATCTATGTACTTAAACAATAAATAAAAATATGTATCTCCTTGTGTGACAGCGTCAGAAATCAAGAGATCCGCAGAAGATCTATGGTTGCAAACATAGAAGTGGCAATAGGCAGGGCACATTGCGAGGAGAACATACGGCCGTTGGGGTGGACAAGTCCTTGAGTGGAGGCCGCGTACAGGAAGTCGCAGCAGTGACAGGCCCCCCACAAGGTGGACCGACGATCTAGTGTCGCGGGAATCAATGGGTATTATGCGGGTGGCACCGGACCAGTCTGTGTGGAGAGCATTGGGGGAGGCCTATGTGCAGCAGTGGACGTCTATTAGCTGAAATAATGATGATGATGAAATAAAAATATGTTACGGATCACTTACTTACCTACTCTACTTACTACTGGCTCAGCGAGCCAAAGAGGGTCCTGGCCTCCGATGTCAAAGTTTGCCATTTACAGATCAGCGGTTCTCAAACTATATTGGCCACGGAACCCTAAAATACATTTTTTTTTTCTGAAAATACTGTGTTCAAAATCAAACGAAAACATCATCTGAAAAAAATTACTTACATGATTACTCGTATAATCCGACTGGCAAATTGTTATGATTTCATAATGCTTATAAAGCTGATGTAGGCAGGTACCAGTGACTATTTATTTCCTCTCAGCACACCCAGATCCGAAATAAAACAACATGATTAAGTAGGATGTAATTCTTGAACAATAATACAGACAGACAGACGGCGCCACCAAGATTTTCTCTGTGATTCATATTTTTTACCACTTTTTGTGCGTTTTTAGCCCTGCTAGGGATAAAAAATTGAGACTCAAACAAAGATTTGTCTATTTAAGTGTTCCATTCAAGAGTACTTAAAGCTTTGTCTTTTAATTTTTTAAATATTTTACTTAACATTCCTAAAATTTTGATAGAAATACTACCAAGCTATGATTGCGTAATTTTTTAATAATGTTACTATGCCTCCTCCATACTTACTTACCTAGCAACCTACCTCCTTCTTCTATACTATTTATAAAGAGATAACTTCTATAGACAACGACAAGGCTTATAGGTAAACCAAAAACACCTATTGGTTCGTTTCTGAATTACGGTCCCGAAACGAAGTGAGGGCGGGCCACTAATTTGTATAATCTTTCTTGTTCATACTATTATAGCAATTTTTGATTATAATCTTTGGCAACGCTTAAAGTAGGTAGATACTTTTCCACTGGTAATAAGTAGATGGATCTTGTAAACTGCATTAAGATTTCTATACAAAAATAGATAAATATTTTTTAGGAGGCTATCCATACTTAGAAACAAATTCAATACAAAATGTATCCAACCTGCCTCGTGTCGCTGATGTCCATGGGCGGCGGATTGTTCACTTACCATCAGGTGATCCGCTTGCTCGTTTGCTTATCTCATTAAAAAACCAGCTACCTACTTGAAGCTACCTTTCCCACGTTTCGCAACGTCTTAAATCCATTCATTTTTAATCCAGTGACTCGTGTCCAATGTTCATTGTTTAATCCAAATCGTTCCTTGGAAGTTCCCTTAATCCTATTTTAAAACAAAGAGTTGACAATACCACAATACTTATTAAACTAATACTCAGGTAGGTAAAACTTAGTTAACCAAACTTTCGCCTTTTAATCAGGATTAGGATGCTAATCTCAATAGAAATAAGGTTGGTTTTAAGAGCAACTTATACTTTACTTACGGTTCAAGTGTGATTAAACATGGTTTAGGATTTTCTAGGTATGATTTTGAGGTGTATTTCTTAAGTTTGTAAGGTCATTAAGTGTTATTGAAAACAAATTCAAATATAAGTACTTAGTAGTTAATTAAACTTACTGAATAAAATTTAAAGTGTAAGAGGGGGCAGTCTTTCCACTAGCGACTTTATAAAAAAAAGCCATTCTTCAATCTCTACTATAAGTATGCCCTTTACACTACGCTTCTCCATCTCGACTGATACCACGGCCTCACACAAGACCGGCGTAAAACAGTGTCTGTACTGTGTTTGGCCACTCAGTAAGGGTACTGGAGACCAAATCGGGGGGAAAGGGGTGTAAAGGTTGCGGGTGTCTTATGGGCAGCGGCAATCACTTACCACCATTCGAACCGTCTTTGCTCGTCTGCCACCTAAGCATAAAAAATATAAATAAATTCTTAGTTGGCAGACTGCGTTCTCTTAATAACAAAACTAATTATGATTTACAGTCTAGGACTAAAAACACTAAACCTCCTTTCACAAAATCTTAGCGATTTTACTTTAAAACGCCTACAAAACATTAACAGCAAATCGTCGCTACATTTTGCTCCCAACAAAGCGTAGGCACTGTATACTATCATTAGCTAAAAGTATTCGCGTCCTGTCTCTTTGTTGCGAATTAAGGCAATTTTCTGAACGCCGGAAAATAAAATAATAGCCGTCCCATTAGCGAGAGACTCAAAGACACCAGACAGTAATCGTCGGAAATAAATTTGACGTTTCTCTCCCGCGCTTTGAGTCGGTTCGTTCCGGATCATTTAACGTCGCCGACTGTACCGGGGGTGTCTGGTGGCAGCCCTGCGACTCATCGGGATAGAGTGGCTATAGTTTCAGAGATTTTTCTTTTTGGTGAGGTTTCGGCAATCCCTCTGGATTAAGGTTTAACATTAGGAAGAAGTTTGATTGATGTGGAACTGCTCGAGCGCGAGTCACTTGTGCTGTGGTGTTCCACATCCCATTTGGGTCCCTGGATTGCCGATGGTAAATTGTGATCGATTGAGTTACAAAAGCGCTGTCAATCTTTGAACTCCCTTGAAAACCTGAGGTTCGCCTGCACTAAGTATAAAGTCAGCGAGTAAGAATATTGGCGTAACTAAACCCCGTAAGACTCCCAGCTTAGTTAGATAGATACCTATTCTTTATCATGCACATGAGTGACTATTTTGCTTATTTGAACAGCAATAAACAATACAATAAGGCAGCCTTATCGTTTGTAGATTGTAGCTTATGTACAAAATGTTATTAAAATGTTAGGTTATTTCTGAAATTGTGGCCTTCTTGCCATTCCAGCCCTGTTACTAGGTATATAGTTATGCCTTTATCAGTAAGTTCAGTTACCGAACTAGAACGGAGTGATTGGCCGTCCAGTAGCGTGGCTTAGTATAGACGTGAGCGAGGGCTAGCACTCGTAACCACTCCCCGATACGCTACACTCTCTACATACTTACCGGGGCTGCGTATGCGCCTGCGTAGCCCCTGTATGCGAAGTGAGCGGCGCATACAGGCACCAAAGCAATAGGGGCGCCACCGCCTCGATTCTTGAAGATTCTTGAAGAAAAATAGGGTCTGGTTTCGTGCACAGGGTGCTGTATGGAGTCACCTCACTCTTTTTTATGATTATAGGTGATAACGAGCTGACGGATCAGATCGGATGGTAAGCGATTACCGCCGCCCATGGACACCTGCAACACCAGTGATGTCACAAGTGCTTATACTCTGATTCATAATCATGTAAAGTAAACTGACAAATTAAAATGACAAGTTTCTATGCATTTTGACATTTTGCATGTGTCAAATTGAGTGACAATGTATGGGGATGACACATTGACATCTGTCAATTTACTTTACATGATTATGAATCAGAGTATACTTACCTCTTGTGCAAGCTTTAAAAGATCTTCGGATCATAAAGTGAATGTGAATTATCATGTAAGAGTACCTACTAATTTTGCTAAATGTAATAGTGTGCCTGTATTATATAAAAATTGTGTTTAGGTAATAAAGAACTTTGAAAAGTAAAGTATACTTACCTCTTAACCTCCCTCCTCTGGATTGGACCTCTGGTATCCTCACTCACGCAGTGAAACATGCGCACTGCTCCTGTCGAACCCATACATGCCGAAGCGTGGCTGTTGCTCTCTGCTTACTACTCGTCTGCCACAAGTCGCACCCGCGACAGTTGCACGTGTGTGGCGAGCCTTCGCTAGCGAGGGCGCGTGTAGGAAGCGATTACGCTACCCACCACTTAATTACAAACGGAATGGACACGAATGCAGAGATCGTATCATACATAGGCACACTGTAAACTTAACAGACGGATAAATAAATAAACTAATGAATTGAGATAAATTGAGTTGGAGCCGTAAAGTCTTTGAGTGGAGACCGCGACTCGGTAAGCGTAGTATTAGACGATATGGACGTATATAAGGGGGGGTCCAGGGGGTTCCGGACCCCCCCCATTGAGGTCTGGATTGACATAAGGGTTCAATCGGCTATAACCCAGGGCGACATAATTAAGGGGATGACTGGTTAGTGGGGTAGCAAACTGTTAAATTTTGGAATCTACTTTTACTTTCTTTTTGACTAACCCCGACCCACACTTCGGCATGAATAGCAGATAGATAGACGAGCAGACGAATCACCTAGGTAAGCGATTACAGCCAAACTCATTCAGGACGGGCCTGAACACCAGCAAAGGCACAAGTGGGCTGACAATCTTTCAACCCCCTATCCTTCGCATTCAAAATGTGGCAACACTTTTGTAGTTTTTTTATCTGATAGTGAGAAACGAGCAGACGGGTCGGATCACCTGATGGTAAGCGATGCCCGCCGCCCAAAGACACTTGCAACATCAGTAAAGTCCCGGTACCCTTACTCACTCGACGAAACACAGCGTAGGCGCTGCTTCACGCACTTGTTGAGTTTCGTGATCTCGGGGTCCTGGGTTCGATTCCCGGGTCGAGCACCAAGTATTTTTCGAATTTTTCGAACATAGCTAAGGTTTGTGATCACCTATCCGCATTAGGCAAGCGTGGTGATTAAGCCTAATCCCGCCATAGTAGTGATGCCTCAATTTCTATAATGGAGGTCTTTGCCCAGCAGTGGGACATTATACGAGGCCTTGAGAGCCAGAGTGACCTAACTGACATTTTTGCAATTATATCTCACTTATTATAAGCCACTATAGCACTATTAATCTTTGTCAAAGGTGGTTTGATCTTAATGCCATCTCTGGATTATTTTTAAAAATAATTTTAAGCCATTGTGGCGCTGTAAGATAAGATCAAACCACCTTTGCCTATTTATAATAATAATAATAATAATCCATTAATAATAATAATAGCCAGAAGTCCTCCTTCATAAAAGTCGCCAGAGAGTGGGTCGGCACTCGCACCACAAACGAGTTGAAGCTCACTTTGTGGCGAGACTCCAAACGCTCGACCCTCAGCGTCCAGTTGGACTTTTTGCGCACGTAATCTACGACTTCTCGACCTTCGTAGACCAGTGTAACCGGGACACATACAGCTGCGTAGTGTGAGTCTCTGGTTGTTTGCTGATTTAAGTTTACATTGCAGTTAGGTCCATGTTAGGTCACTCTAGCTCTCATGGCCTCATATAGGCTGATATTACATAATATAACAGGGCACGTCGCAGAACCCTGCCTGAACAATGTAAAATACAATCTGGCGTCTCTTTACAACGGAACTGAAAACAAAGCATCCATATCGACGGTTGATTTCCAATCGCATTACACACTTTACCGAGTGTTCGGAGGCCGGAGGTCTAATGCAGCTATTGTTTAGGTCCCGAGAGGTCTCACCCTCACATGGAGTGGTTTCGCATTAGGCCCCGATTTATGAGTAACTCTGTAACGATGGATTTCAGACTCGGGTTTGAAGTGGGTAGAGTATAATGTACAACGGATTGAGGTTTTCCAATCTAACTACTTGCATTGCAAATGCACTGCGGAATGTAGCGAAGCGAATAACGTACCTATACTCTGATTCATAATCATCCATACTAATATCCATACTAATCCATACTAATATTATAAATGCGAAAGTAACTCTGTCTGTCTGTCTGTCTGTCCGTCTGTCTGTCTGTCTGTCTGCTACTCTTTCACGCCAAAACTACTCAACGGATTTAAATGAAATTTGGTATACAGAAAATCTAGACCCTGAGAAAGGACATAGGCTACTTTTAATTGCAAAAAGGGGGTTGTGAGGGGTTGAAAGGGGGATAAATAGTTACTTTTCCACGCGGACGGAGTCGCTGGCGGCCGCTAGTGTAATATAAACCGACAGTTGGCGGGTTGTCGCGTTATCGTAATACAAAAATAGTGTCGGTCGTGAGTAATCGAAAAGTTCAATTGCGATTCAATTATTTTTCATTTTCTTTTCATGACATGAGAAAATATTGAAAATTACATTTGGAGGCTGATTGATGTCCAAACTTCTAACTAAATGTACGAAGTGTGTTCAAATGTAGTCATTCAATAAAATAAATTTTAAGTAGATTACAAATAAAATAACCGAATCCAAAAACTTGGTTACATAAACTCATTTTCAAAGGAGCTTAAAATTATTAAAACAACCGGCCAAGAGCGTGTCGGACACGCACATGAAAGGGTTCCGTAGCCAGAAGACCTTATTTACCAACAAAACGTGACTATAAAGAATGGTGGCAAATTCAAAAAACCTTGGGGTGTCATCCAATGACTAAGGAAACACATGGACCAGAAATACAAACCAGCTCTATGCATTAATAAAATATCGCTGTAGAATACAATAGAATAGAAATTAATTTATTCAATGACACAAATATTACAATAGACAATTACATGAGACACATAAAAAATAAAAAAAAATGTTAAAAATAAAATCAAAAATCAAAAGCAAAAATGTGTCACCGAAAAGGTTTGCACTCAGCATATGCCGAAGCGTCGAGGTGACGCTTCGACGCTGGTCTTCCGTGCAAGCCCCGCGTGGTGGAGCACTGTACTTTATGTAATGTTTTTCTTATTAACTATCGTACCTAAATCAATGAAATTAAGGTTATGAGTAAAATCTTAACATCTAAAATGTTCAGGTTGTCTGCGCACTTGTGAACTTACTGGTGTTGCAAGTAGTTTCAGGATGGGCGGTGGCAATCGCTTACCATTTGGTGACTCGTCTGCTCGTCTGCCATCTATCTGCTATTCATGCCACACAGAATGAAACAAAACAGCTGAGTGGAAACCATTTTGGTAACGTCACGATAACTTTCATTTTTTTAGTAGGTATACGGCTTTTTTAGTAGGTATACGGTTTTTAGGGTTCCGTAGCCAAAATGGCAAAAACGGAACCCTTATAGTTTCGTCATGTCCGTCTGTCCGTCTGTCCGTCTGTCACAGCCGATTTACTCGGAAACTATAAGTACTACAGTGATGAAATTTGATGGGAATATGTGTTGTATGAACCGCTACAAAAATATGACACTAAATAGTAAAAAAAAGAATTGGGGGTGGGGCCCCCCATACATGTAACTGAGGGATGAAATTTTTTTTTTTCGATGTACATACCCGTGTGGGGTATCAATGGAAAGGTCTTTTAAAATGATATAAAGTTTTCTAAAAAACATTTTTCTTAAAGTGAACGGTTTTTGAGATATCAGCTCTCAAAGTCGTAAAAAGTATGTCCCCCCCCCTCTATTTTTATAACTACGGGGTATAAAATTCTAAAAAAAATAGAGGTGATGCATGCTAATTAACTCTTTCAACGATTTTTGGTTTGATCAAAGTATCTCTTATAGTTTTTGAGATAGGTTGATTTAACTGTAATTTTGGTTAAGTTTATTATATTTGCTGCTACGGAACCCTTTGTGCGCGAGCCCGACTCGCACTTGGCCGGTTTTTGTTATTGTGTTTACCAAATAAATGTTTACTAGCGGCCGCCCGCAACTCGGTCCGCGTGGAAAAGTAACTTTTTACCCCCCTTTCAACCCCCTTTTCGCAATAAAAAGTAGCCTATGTCCTTTCTCAGGGTCTAGATTATCTGTACATATACCAAATTTCATTTAAATCAGTTGAGTAGTTTTGGCGTGAAAGAGTAGCAGACAGACAGACAGACAGAGTTACTTTCGCATTTATAATATTAAGTATGGATTCTATTATATTCTATTCTATTCATGCCGAAGCGTGGCTCTCCATACAGCTTCGCGCTGTCCCCAACTACCCGCAGCTCAAAGAGGGCTAATGGGAGCAAACAATTAGGCCTCCGCCCTCGGGAGGACGCTTCCGGCGCGGCTTGATCTAATCGCTGCCTTCCGCTGACTTGTTTAACTGTACGTTATATAACGAAGATAACCGGGAGAGACACGCTTCGGCATGGACCGGCTCGACCGGAATGTTACGGCCTCACAGAAGTGCATGATACTGAACCAAAGCAATAGGTAATCACGCCGGTCTTAAGTTTCAAATGTTAATTTTGTATGTTTTGGTGATCAAAATGTAGGAAAATATTTACCATTACACAACGAAAAAATTAAACAAAGTAATTGTATAAAAACACTTGCATATATTTTTCATAGGAAAGTTAACAAAATACATATCGGAACGGGTACAGAGGCTACTTCGTAACATATACTATATGTAGGCACAAACTACGCATATGCTTCAGTACTAACAATGTTATATGCTATATGTCTATGTCATTATGTTAAGAGTTTCTGATAGTCCTGAAAATTTTATTGGATTGAATGGGGGCGTGTGGAAAATCCGTTAGATGGCGTACGTGTAGACTGAGGTCCAACTACACGGTGATTGGCCATTTTTGATGTGAAAATGTCAGTAAACGACCAATGACGTTGAAGTTGGACCTCAGTTTACACGTACGGCATCTAACGGATTTTCCACACGCGGTAGTACCCATTTGATTTACCAGCCGGGCTAACATGCGCACCGCGATATAATTTGTCGACACTCGTATTTTGTCGGCGCAAGTTGCGTCTCGCTTACTTGACTGAGCGACGAGCGGGATAGAAGGATGCGTTCTCGCGAACGAGAGTCGACAAAATTTTGTCGCGGTGCGCATGTTAGGCCTACTGGTCTGTAGTAAACGCGGACCTGCAAGAATTGGAAGCAGGAGATTGGCGACAAGCTGCACAAGACCGAGACAAATGGCGACATCTCATATCGGAGGCTAAGACTCATTTTGGGTCGTTGGCTATCCGAGTAAGTAAGTATCAGTAACTCTTAGGGATCGTTCACACCAAACGTATTGTCCGTCGCTGACTGTGTCTAAGTACTAAATCATCTAGTCGGTCGGTGTGAACGACAAGTTCAATACAGGATGTAACAAAAAGGGGGTATCAACCATAAAGGGAAATAATGTGTACCCTGTGTAGATTCTATATGCAAAGTTTCAAATTAATAAAAAAATATTTTAAGAAAAGATGAACAATCTTACCGTAATTCATTTATAAAATGTTGTATGCAAACAATTGTCAGGACTGCAAGAGGCGGTAACTATTCAAAAAGGAGCGGTCAAAGGTTAATATCCCTATCAGCTGATTATTCATTAGTGATGTGCAAATTGAAGTGGATTTCACGAAGAATCGGATTTCAATAAAATAAAAATATTAATAATCATAATATTAACTTGGCAGGTTAAAAACTCTTATATGAAGTTTGTAATATGTGTCAGAATCGGTTACACTTTGGGATAATACCCCCTTTTTGTTACACCCTGTATATGGGAAAGCAATAAACTGCGTAACGCGCGCTCACTGTCAACGGCCGACAATACATTTGGTCTGAACGATGCCTTAACATAACATACTAGATATAAATCTATTTTAGGGCATCATACAAAATTACAATTCCTAACTGGAGTATTTCAGCTACGCTAGACGGAAATTAGTAATATAATTCATATATTAATATTATACCGATAGTAATTGAACGCGCATTTTACTGTGAATGTACAGACAGCCAAATGATAGGTTTCTACAAACTGTTTACTTCATTCGATTCTGTTTTTAGATTTATCACAAAACCCAGTAGAAAGATAAATATTTTTTCGACAAAACACTTCTTCAGTGACTTTGAAGAAAACAAAAAAACATGGTTTCCATTATTTTGAAGTAACAACCCTAAGTTATCGTGGAGAAACTTAGCGTATAATAATAAATACTACATGTATGGGCACTTGCTGCCTCCAGCATGAATTGAAATGCATTTTCACTCCCCCCTTTAACGTTACAAGTCGAAAGGAAGCACTAACATTTTAGGCAGTATGAGGAATATAACTTTTATTTAAATTTCATCAAAGCCAAGGTACAAATCCTGTTAAAAAAACCAAACTGAATTCTTCATTTGCAGAATACGACAATAAGTGTAAGTAGATAAAATTGTTTAAACGACAAACACATTTAAAAAAGTAAAATTAAACACACAAAAAGTAAAAAAAAAACTATAAGCTAAACTTAAAATAAACCTTAAGATTAATAATTTGAGAATCTATTGTCTGTAAATACATAATTTATCAGTCATACATTTTATTTTATACACATTCAAATCTAATATTTCTATATACATATTTTTACAAGACGTCTACTATACATTGGACACTATAACTTTATAAATACAGTTGGACAGAACGAATACAGTCGCCAGAAATAAAATGTAAACACCTCGACTCTTATGCCAGGGCTATAAGGCTTATATCTGAATGAGTTTGTATACTTATTAGTGCACAAGACTGTACATAACAACTGTATTTTATGGCATAAATTGCTCCATATATTTTTAAAAATATTTTTTTAGAACTTAAATAAAAAAGCCAATTTTATAACTTTGACTCGATTGGTTGGCTTTTATCTTTAAATAAATTTTAAGACTAAGTATGTGGAATCGATTAAAAACAATACTGGGAAAAAGCTGAAAAAAAAGTTTTGATACTTGAATTTAAGAAATATTATGTCTTTATTACACACTTCACAGATTTATTACTATTACATTGTTTATAAATGCAGAAAGGTATTTCGAACTAGTTTTCAAAAAATCAAAACATTATATTGGAATACATTAATTTCAATATTCGATTAATTATTAAATCGATTTCTCTATCATATAAATAGGCCGTATGACCCTACTTTACATGGACATTTCATTACAATACATATAACAAGGTATATAGGTCATTTTATTATACAATAAGATATAAGGTTCTACTACTCCGTATATTTTATTAACTTATTAGGTACGTACAGACACACATCAAAGTATACAAAACTGCAAAATTTCTTCAATAGACTCTCATCTTACTGTCATGCACATTAGGTTGAATATCAATTGAGGAAATTTGACAGGTGGTAACCTGATGTGTGGCTGACTGTACATGCTAAAGGCTGGCATTTTTGTAGATACAAATTTTATTAGGCTAAGGAAGTCTTATTTTCATAAGTGCCACGACAATTTCGACTGTATTTAACAAAGAATAAAGGCTAAAACTGTTTTATTTTTCTGATATAATATTGTGAAGTATTGAAAAGTGACGTCATTATTGTAGTAAACAAACTATTTAAATGTTGCTGTGCGTTTTTCATCTTGGTGCAATGATGCATATGTTTACTATAATAATGACATAGATTTAAAGGCTTTAGAGGAAAGTATGGCAAGATTAATATTGTTAGCATCTTTGCATAATTTAAAAACTTTATGATCGAGGTTAAATATTTTTTTATTATAGTGGGTGTATTATATTGAGTGTAATGTCACCGAAATCATCTCGATAGTACTGTACTATGGAGTCTATCGATAAATGATAAAATAGTAATGAGGGTTTTTGCAAATGCCAAATCCGATAGATGGCGTTACATGGACGCCAGGTCCAACAACGAGTGGATTGGTTACATTTTGACGTATCATGTCAAAATTATGAAGTTGTTATGAGTAAACCAATGTCGTCAAAGTTGGACCTGACGGCAACGTAACGCCATCTATCGAATTTTGCATTTGCAAAACCCTGATTGTATGTAATCGATTAGATGAATTCCGAAGTCATTGGTTCAGTAATAGCAATATTATCGCTCAAAATCGTGTAATTTAATATTACGTGAGAAAAAAAAGATATCGAATAAATGGGACATCACTAAGTAGGCTACCTCGTAGTGCCGCTCGATAGATCCACTATGGATATCGATAGTATTATTTGAGAAAAATGGGGGTAAAACAAATATACTAAAAATTTACTATTGTATCATAGTGCCACTCGATAGTTTACTATCGATATTACCATGGATTCTGTCAATGTTAAGTAATAGCTATTTTATCGATAGTATCGTTAGCTGTTTGGTATGACGACGCAATTAAATTAAATAAATCCAAACCTCTTATAAGTCCTACCACCCACGGGCTCCTCAGAACTTAAGTTAAACCAGGCATTAAGTGACGAGGTGGCCGCAGTACTCCGCAATGGGCTTGAGCCCCGCCTTGCTGGCCACCCTCGCGCGCGCGGCTGATACCGCGGGGTTCACGTGCGCGTTGTGTAGCTCTGCGACTTGCGTGGAGCAGGCGGCGGCGGGGTCGCCGGAACCGGATAGGCTGCCGATCCTGGGATCAATAATAATACACCATTTAATTTTGGGTCTATTTTTTTATGTGATAGGTGGCAGACGAGCAGGCGCATCACCTGATGGTAAGCAATTGCAATAGAAATAATTAAATTGTCAAATTTACATTTCACTGATAATGGTAAATAAAAACAAATATTATTAATGGAAAAGTGTGTCTGTCTGTCTGTATACTTGTCTTTCTTTCACGGCAAAACGGAGCGACGAATTGACGTGTTTTTTTAAGTGGAGATAGTTGAGGGAATGGAGAGTAACATAGGCTACTTTTTGCCCCTTTCTAACCCCCCATTTCAGGGAAGTCCCGAATTTTCGATTATTAATGATAACATCATCTTGGGGTCCCGGGTTCGATTCTCTGGTCGAGCAAAAGTAGAATTTTTCGAACATAGCTGTTTTCCAATCCGCATTAGATAAGCGTGGTGATTAAGCCTAATCCCATCACAGTGGCGACTACTTGATTTCTATTATTAAGGCCTTTGCTCTGCAGTGGAACAGTAGGTAATATAGGCTGATATTTCATTTTATTATAACTTTCCAAAACTCATTCCCCGGATGAGCATTCCCGTCCCAGGGGTAAGTTATGACAAGCTTTTTCCCCTCATGTTCCCCCTTCAGTTTAGTTACTAAGCTCCCCAATATGGGATTATTGATGATGATAACATTGATAACTTACCAAAAGTCATTCCCCGCGTGAGCATTCCCGTCCCTGGGGTAAGTTATGACGAGCAGTTTTTCCCTTCATGTTCCCCCTTCAGCTTGGTTAAGTAATTAGCTCCAGAATTTCCGATTTCCGATAACTTACCAGAACTCATTCCCCGGATGCGCATTCCCGTCCCAGGGGTAAGTTATGACGAGCAGTTTCCCCTCATGTTCCCCCTTCAGTTTGGTTACTAAGCTCCCCAATATGGGATCATTGATGATGATAACATTGATAACTTACCAGAACTCATTCCCCGGGTGCGCATTCCCGTCCCAGGGGTAAGTTATGACGAGTAGTTTCCCCTCATGTTCCCCCTTCATCTTGGTTAGATAAAAAGCTCCCGAATTGTCGATCATCAATGATAACGCCTCGTGGTCTAATGGTTTAAGTACCGAGCCATCATCTTGTGGTTCGATTCCCGGGTCGAGCAAAAGTACGCATCAAATATTTCGAACATAGCTCTGGTTTGTGATTAGTCCGCATTAGGCAAGCGTGGCGATTAAGCCTAATCCCATCATAGTAGTGACGGCTTGATTTCTATGATGGAGGCTTTTGCCCTACAGTGGGATAGGAAGGCAAACGAGCAAGCGCGTCACCTGATGGTAAGTGAACACCGCCGCCCATGGACATCAGCTAAACCAGAAGGAGTACCGGTTCGGAAATACCGCTGCGGGAAGTTGATTCCACAATGTGGATCGAGATCATGTAGATATAAGTTATCACTTACCAGAACTCATTCCCCGGGTGCGCATTCCCGTCCCAGGGGTAAGTTATGACGAGCAGTTTCCCCTCATGTTCCCCCTTCAGCTTGGCAGAAGGCTCTCTGTTCTCCATCTGCACGTTGATGCCTCCGCGCGGGTGTCGCTTGCTCTCTAGGAATATGCGGTGTTCGTTGCCAGAGTCTGATCCTGAGAGGGCGAAAAACGCATTAGAATAACATAATTCAGAAACAAATCTCTTCTTATAACATCTCATACATAATCCATACTAATATTATAAATGCGAAAGTATAACTCTGTTTCTCTCTGACTCTGTCTGTCTGTCTGTCTGTTACTCTTTCGCGCCAAAACTACTGAACGGATTTAAATGAAATTTGGTATACAGATGATCTTGACCCTAAGAAAGGACATAGGCTACTTTTTATTGCGAAAAGGGGGTTGTAAGGGGTTAAAAGGGGGGTAAAAAGTTACTTTTCCACGCGGACGAAGTCGCGGGCGGCCGCTAGTAATAAATAATAATAATTGTATAACTCTGTAAACTCTGATTTTTAATCATGTCGAGTAAACTGACAGATGCAAATGTCAAGTTTCTATACATTTTGACACTGCATCTGTCAAATTGAGTGATATGTATAGGGATGACACATTGACATCTGTCAGTTTACTTCACATGATTAAAAATCAAAGTATAGGCCTAACATGCGTATCGCTCATTTGCAAACACCCTCTTTACGGTATCGGTACAAAATTCAAATAGGAGTAAACTAACCTGTAAACAAGTTGAGTATCCCACTACTCGGTCTGATGTAGGCAAAGTTCACATCGGACACGTGGTTCAAGAGATCCTTCTTGAGGAACGACCGTATCCTCTCCAGGAAGGTCAGTACGTACACGTCGGTCTGATGCGGAGATATCTTCCACACTCCAAGACCTGAGGAACAAATGTCATATAAAACAGTCAACATCATCATCAGTGAAACAAGTCACGCTCAGTTACACGTGTTATTGTGAGTCAACCATAAAAGATAGACATATTATTATGCTGTTGTGAAAAATTTTTTAGACAATAGGTTATTTGACTAATTTCGATATAGTAAAAAATATTTATACTTTTCTAAAATACTGGTAAATGAGAACCAATGACCAACATTTTCAGTTAAAAATATAACGTCTAGCTGGTTTTATGAGCATTCAGTTTCATGGGCAAGTCCATTTTTGAAGTATAAAATTTTGAAGAAATAATTATGTCATTGAACTAGCCGTACATTTTTCACCAACTTTTATTATGAAACCATTTACTTAAACGAAACATTTGATATAGTTACCAAACAAATTTACTAGACGCGCATACAAGATACGAGCGTTTGATACCATTTGTATAGAGCGTTATTGGGCTTGCCCAAAATATGTGCTCTTAAAGTTATGATATCTCAGGTGATTCAAATCAGAATCGAGCAATTCTTTCAATAATGTTTCTTAAATTGAGAGGTCTTTTGATTAAACACATTTTTTTTGTCAAATACGCTATTTTATGTAGAACATTTCCGTCATAGGTACATGATTTCTCTGTAGATATATAAGGTTACACACGCGACGGAAGCTTTTTGTATACTAGAGGCGGCAAACGAGCAAGGGGGTAAGTAATCACCGCTGCCCATGAACAACTGCGAGATCAGAGAGGTCGCTGACGCGTTGCCGGCCTTATAAGAAGGAGTATAGCTGGAGGCACGAAAGTATAGCGATGACCGTTATTTTGCGCACTTACAAAAAAGAAGACTTCCTATCAAAATTGGTTTCTGCGCACTCAAGGTCATAGCTACACTTTCTTTCCTCGGACTATACGCTTTTCTTTTGAAGGTTCCTAAGTCATAGCCGTGAGGAAATACTGCCGCAGCTAAACTATTCCACAAAATTGAGGTTCAAAAATGGAGTGACTCCTCCCGTTTTCCCTACATTTCCGTTTACTGCTCCTATTGATTATAGCGTGATGAAAAGTATATAATTAGACTAGCGGCCGCCCGCGACTTCGTCCGCGTGGAAAAGTAACTTTTTACCCCACTTTTAACCCCTTACAACCCCTTTTTCGCAATAAAAAGTAGCCTATGTCCTTTCTCAGGGTCTAGAGCATCTGTATACCAAATTTCATTTAAATCCGTTCAGTAGTTTTGGCGTGAAAGAGTAACAGACAGACAGACAGAGTTACTTTCGCATTTATAATATTAGTATGGATTACCAGTTAAAAATACTTACCACAACCAATAACATTAACGAAAGCGTCCCTTTCCGCCGCCCTCGCCCTTTCTTCTGCCTCTAACAGTGTACTCTCCGCCAACACACTCATCCTCTTATAATACACCTCGTTGTCAAACACCATGTCGCCGAGCGGTACGTATCTGTCCGTGTACTTCTTCTCTTCGGACTTGTCTTGCAGTGTTATGTAGCAGAGGAGTTCTTCGTATGTGTAACTGTGCACCTGAAAACGATCATCATCATCATCATTTCAGCCAATAGACGTCCACTGCTGGACATAGGCCTCCCCCAAAGTTCTCCACACAGATCGGTCCTGTGCCACCCGCATCCAATGGACTCCCGCGACCTTTCACCAGATCGTCGGTCCACCTGGTGGGAGGCCTGCCACGGCTGCGGCCTCCTGCGCGTGGCCTCCACTCAAGGACCTTTCCACCCCACTACAGTACCAGTGTGAAAACGATAAGGGATGTTTTATAAACTCAAATTAGAAGAACTGTGGGAGAGCCACGCTTCGGCATGAACGGGCCGGCTCGACCGGAGTGATACCAGTGCCTCACAGAAAACCGGCGTGAAGCAGCCCCTGTGCTGTGTTTCGCCGAGCGAGTGAGGGTACCGGAGGCCCACCCGGGGGGGTAAGGGGATAAAAGGTTTGGCGGCGCACTTGTAATTCCACTGGTGTTGCAAGTGTCCATGAGCGGCGGCAATTGCTTACCATCAGGTGATCCGCCTGCTCGTCTGCTACCTATCACATAAAAAAAAAGTTTCTTTATAAGCGAGTTAAGTCATTTTTGCTGGTTGAACGGCAAAAATGACTTAACTCGCCAATGAAGCAACTTAACTCGCTACTGTACTTCTTGAAGTGTAAATCGCTCTTTAGCTCAATTTTGTGATCACACGCATCAGGCAAGCATGGTGATTAAGCCTTATCCCATCATAGTAGCGATGCGTAATATCTTTGATGGAGGCCTTTGCCCTGCAGTGGGACAGATACTATACTTTACCTGATAAAACTCCGACCACATCTGCCGCCACATATGCCTGGCCGACTGGTTGTTCCTCACATACGTGGTCTTCAACACGTTGAGGCAAGTCGTGGGTGTCACCTCCTCACCGTATCCGTTCTCTAGGCAGTTCTGTTGCTCTGTGATCAGCATGTCCTCGTAGTCCATACGGAATTTACGCTCGAATCTCGCTCCGATTAGACCTGAAAATTAATTTTACTTCTTTAGTTGCGGCCTCCTGCACGCGGCCTCCACTCAAGGACCTTTCCACCCTAACGGCCGTCTGTTCTCCTCGCAATGTGCCCTGCCCTTTGCCACTTGAGCTACGCAATTGGGTATTTGACAATTTTTTTTTTATCTGTTTAATCAAAAGACGCCTCAATTTAAGAAATATCGTTGAAAGAATCACTTGATTCTCATTTGAATTACCTGAGATATCACAACTTTAAGAGCACACATTTTGGGCAAGCCCAAAAACGCTCTATACAAATGGCTATTTAATTGTGACGTCACAACTTAGACTTCTGTGTGTAATTATTTTTTTTAATTTTATACTTTAAAAATGGACTTGCCCATGAAACTTTGTATGCTCACAAAACCAGCTAGACGTTATATTTTTAACTGAAAATGTTTGCCATTGGTTCTTATTTACCAATATTTTGATAGAGTATCAATATTTTTTACTATATCGAGATAAGTCAAATACCCAATTCTTTGGGCTATGTGCGCGACCTTAGATCTCCTGGGGATCTCATCACTTTTGACACGATCACAAAAGGAGTTTCCGAGCATAGCCCTCTCTATTGCCCTCTGAGTGACTTTGAGCCATTGTAAGCGGCCACGTTTCAGTTCCGTATGTCATCACTGGCAATACACACGCATCAAAGACTTTCGTCTTCAGACACTGTGGTAAATGGGCCGAAAATATTCTGCGTAGCTTCCTGAACGCTGCCCAGCCGAGTTGGATTCGCCGATCGACCTCTTTCTGGAAGTTGGACATACCAAGTTGCACTTTTTGTCCGAGGTAAATATATTCGTCTACTTCCAGTGTAGAGGTTTCAACTTTTGGGGAGTGTGGGCACAAAATACATATTGACACAGAAGGCTGACTGCCCACTAAGAGCTATAAATATGTCATGTACTCATACATGCGCACTAACGGGCAAAAACGCCTTTTCGACCACATTAATACTAACTTATGAGATAAGATTGTCAAACTGTCGAGGTCTGTGGTAGAGGCCGCGCGCTTATGTACTCATGCCGGGCAACAACCCTAGCATATGTCAACGAACTCTTCTAAATTCAAAATCAGGTCAAAGTCTAACATCTGTGTGTAATTAATTTGTGGTGTGTGAGTGGGTACGACATGACATGAAGATTGCAACTTACCTATAATAATAGCATCTGTCTCTGCGTCCTCTTCTCTCACCACCCCAGCGTTTTGCCTCGCACCGTCGTTTATACACTCAGTCTGACCGCTGACGTACACCATTGCAGAGAGCTTCATCTCGTCGTAGCTTAGACAGTTCTCTAGCACGAGGGGTGGCTTCTGTTGAAGGGTGCCGATGGACTCCCAGCCGTCTTCACTTTAAAGATATATTTTATTATTTTACTGACTGTGCTGTGTGTTAGACAATTAATAACTGTAAAATTGAAGATATACAAGGTGGATTTTTAATCACCATCCAAATTTTTAAGTTCGACTTAGAATCTGTACGTGAACAGCTTTCTCCTAGAAACATTGGTCAACAATTATGTATTTTTTTTATTTTACATACAAATCAGACTGATCACGCGATCGATTATAGTATGGGAAGTTCAAAAGTTAAGGGAATAGATAGTGCACCTGTGTTTGCGCACACATTTTTTATTTATTTAAAACTTTATTGCACAAAACTTCGTACAATAGGCGAACTTAATGCCAAGAGGCATTCTCTACCAGTCAACCTTTGGGTCAAGCAGAAGGGCAAAGGTGCGGCGAAAGGAGGACTTTAAGTTTTAATGCAATTCACAGATTAAAGAAATGGTTACTACATATAACGAATAAAATTTAATATAATATAACTACCTGTAACTATAGACAAACGTATATACCTAAATACAATTATAATAATACCTACTAATAATAAAGATACTTAAATAAAATACATAAAATAATATAGCGAGATATATAAGATTATATATATATATATATATATATATATAAGCAACTATATCTTATTTATCGAGAGTGATCGTAAAAAGTGCTCACGAACCCTTTTTTTGAAAGCATCTTTGTTGGTTGAGGATTTTATGTCAATAGGGAGCAAGCAAACACATTTGAGCACTATAATAATATATCCTTCGTACGAGGTCAATCGTCAAGATCGGCCGCCGTAGCCGGATCAATTGGGAGTATTAGTATTATTACTATCGATAGTATTGCAGCATAGATACTATTATAATGATAGTAAACTATAATGTATCGTAAGGTTTATCAATATAATAAGATGATTTCCGAGATCAACTATCGATACGCAAACTTGATAGTTTGGCAACACTATCCACAGAGTAATTTTGCTACTTTACTCACCCCTCTTCGCCTGTGATCAGTTTATAATAATCCTGAGAATCCATAAACGTTATCGCCCGCTTTTTGAGTATCCTGTCGATCAGCTCCAATACTGTCATGTCTTTGTAGAACGCTTTCTCTATACTTGTACCGAATTCTCTATAAAAACAAAGAAAACAGCTATTAGAATTCGACGACAAATCTAAATGACAAGCTATACTATGAATACAGAACTTACGACGAACCAGTAAATTCAGTTCGTCGTACGTAAATTACTGCCTCTTCCAAATTTATTATCTCATCCAAAATTCCAAAACATTTGAACCCTCGTGGCAGAAGTGGTTAAAAACCCTAATTTTAAGCTAATTATAATTATTTGCGAACCCTACTTAACAGGGTCATGTACAGTGGTCAGCACATCAAGTTACTACAATCTGTCAAATTTCCTTAGTTGATATTGAACCAAACACGTTTGACATAAAAGTGAGGTTCGATTGAAGAAATTGGACAGATTGTAGTAACTTTATGTGCAGGCCACCGTACATAGCCATAAGAATCTATCTTTGTGTAATGTGTACATTGTGCAATATTAAATAAATAAATAAATAAAACTTAAATAACGTTAACATTACATACACATATTTATAATGCATGAAGAAAGTCATGAAATGAATTGATGGCGCCACTGCCATTTACGTCATAGAGTATGGTAGCCCCGTTGGTTGTAATACTATGGAATAGTTCCTCAGGAATAAATTTCACGACTTTAATGACAGAGTATACAAGATTTTATTACATAACATTTATTTAAATAAACCATTTTCCTGTTATATTAAAAGGTTTACTAACACAAGATGTTTGAGGAAAATCTTCGTTGTAATACTACAAGTATTACTAAGTATATTTATAAGATTAGAAAAAAACAAGAATAGTAGCGCCTTCACACTGTTTGGTACCACAGAATACCAGCGTCATTGCTAAGCAGTGACATAATGCTGAGTGGCAAAAATTTTGGTAGCATAGGCATAAGTCTTTTTGTTAATTTTCTTTTTAAGTTGCTATTATGTGCCCCAAATATATTATAATATATAATATCTTACCTTTTGTAAATGAGGAAATGTGTCATGAGTAACAGAACTCGTTCATGTACGATTGGGTATGTGGAAACAATATTTCTCTTCAACTTATCTATAGACCTTCTCACCTTTAGTTTTTCTAATCTGAAACAAAATTACCAAATTGGTTTAAAACTATTTGTAAGGAACTGACGATCGACGACGACGACGTTACGCGTGTAAAATAATTTCAAAATAAATAGCCCATCTACCGATGAATTTATGTCTAATCATTTTTGATTACATAAATACATTGTCCATTTCTTCCAAAAACTTTCCCAAAACTCTAACCATACAATAACATACATAAGTAGCAATAATGGTTAATGAGTACAGTTACACCCATATTTTTAGAGGGCATTCACATTATTAAGCTTGTGAATTTTACGCTCCAAATACCAAGCGCGGCTACACATTGGGCGTTTTTTATATAGTTGTATTAATAAAACCCAGTTGGTCTAGTGGTTTAAGAACCGGGCCGTGATCTCAGGGTCCTGGGTCGAGCGAAAAACTTGAGTTTTTTTTACCAATGTTTATTAACAGTATAGGTAGGTATTTCGTTCTGGATTTTGCTATTGCTTTTGACTATAGATCGCGTATGGGTCACCATACCATTGCGTACATATTTATCATATACTAGTGGCCCGCCCTCACTTCGCTTCGGGACCGTTATTCAGAAATGACCAAATAGATGGCGCTGTGTCCAATTACATCGCGCAAGCGTTTCGTGTTTTCGGTTTATCCTATAAGCCTTGTCGTTGTCTATAGAAGTTATCTCTTTATAAATAGTATAGATAGATGGCCTGCCCTCACTTCGTTTCGGTACAGTAGTTCCACTGTCTGCCAATAGATGGCGCTGGGTGTTGATTGCATCGCGCATGTATTTCGTTTTTCTGATTAGGTATAAGCCTTGCTGTTTCTTATAGAATTTATCTCTTTATAAATTGTATACATAGATATCGTCGTAAGGCCCGGACAGCAGACACAATGGAAATTCAATCGTTTTTTGCCTTTTAAAAGGCTTTTGGGTCTTACGACGTTAAATAGATAAAAAAAACTTTTTTATAATTTCGTACTACCAATATTTACCGATTCGTATAAGACTAATTCAAAAATTCCTAAGTGACAACCCTTTACTTACGTCGAGCGGCGATATCGCCTAACGTTATAGGCGTCGGCCTACTACTGTAAGGAAAGCTTGTTATACTGTGTTGATAGGTTATCAGTACTTGAAACTGTCAACTACTTTCATTTGATTTTACTTAATGTAGGTACTGTACCTAATGAATTGTAAATGTAAAGTGAATTCCTATTTCCAAATTAGGAGTAGTTGTTACATTGTATGTGTGTATTAGTAACTGGAATAACTTAACCCTTAACCAGGCAACTAGACATATTTTTTTTCATTGGTTTTCAACCTTATCATCCATACTAATATTATAAATGCGAAAGTAACTCTGTTACTCTTTCACGGCAAACTACTGAACGGATTTAAATGAAATTTGGTATACAGATGATCTAGACCCTGAGAAAGGACATAGGCTACTTTTTATTGCGGAAAGGGGGTTGTAAGGGGTTAAAAGGGGGGTAAAAAGTTACTTTTCCACGCGGACGAAGTCGCGGGCGGCCGCTAGTAACTGCATAAAGTTCAAAATCTGGTGGTCTCATATGGTACATAGCCTGGTTAATGGTTAAGACAACAGTCTCAGCTACACAATATACTTTAGGGATGTCACTGGTGAAATAAAATGTAAATTCCCATACAGCTTTGTTATTGAAAAAAGCCTTAATAATGATTTTTCAATAAAAATACGGGACACCTTATGAAACAGTCTGCTGTTTGTCACTCTTTAAAAGAGGAATCAGACTAACTGAATCATGGTTAAAAACTTAAAATGATCCAAAACATGCAGTTTTCTTGACAATGTTTTACCGCACCGCCAATATAGATTAATTCAAGTCAAATAATTTATTTCACACACAAAAAGGCCACTCATTGAGGTCTCTTATAAAAAAATATTATAACATTATTAATACCTGACACTTTCGATAGGAAAAGGGATCGGAAACCCTTTGCTCCTCTTGATCAACTCCTCAACATCATCGGACACCTCAACGTTGGGAAACGTTAGCACACTGACGTAGCAGCTCATTGGTTTCTTTACTCATGCTCGGGAAACACCAATCTGGTTTACACCTTAAAAAACAAAAAGATAATTAAATCTAGCAGAATATTTACCCAGATGATTTGTTTTGTAACTTATTAGTGTAGTATTTTATTGAAAATATCTGCAATATATGGAAATAAAATAAAATTTTACGAAAATAAATCTTACCATGATATATTTTGAAAAGGTCTGATGATGTCCATTTTTCGTGGATTTCCCTGTAGACAACATAGAGATTACTACACCACATTAACACCTTGCATGCAAGATATTTTATAACCATTGAAATACATCTTTTTCATTATTCCTGCTCTTTAACTCCATACTGGCTTTATTTTATTGGATTTTAAATTGGAATAATCAATATTTTAAATATAAGTTGGCAACTAGGTACCTATTTAACTTTCATCTAAGAGAAAATAAGTAGGTAGGCACATACTTAAGTAAGCTTTTGAGTTTAATTTTCATAGAAAATATGATTTTATAAACTAAAAGCCAAAAGGTACCACAAAACAATCAAACTTTTAAAATTCACCACCACAACACCCAGACAAAAATTTTAAAAATATAAAAATAGACAACACTAACCAAAAATATCTATGTAAGTATAGAGAAATTGCAATAGTTTATCTAATCAACAAGCAGGATGAAACCACTGACTGCTTATGTAAGGTCATAGAAGAATGATTATAATATAAACGAAAGAATTTAAAGATACATGCGAGTTTAGGAGGTGAAAAGTTATCACATATTTCACAATTGAATAGACTAAGTACCGCTACGTCGCAATAAATGAAAATAACTCACCAAGACTAGCCGATTCAAAAGAAAAGCTAGCGGGAAAACTTTACAAAAGTACATAAAACAAAACTAATATGAGGAAACTACTGCATTAGGCATTTGCTTGCAGAAAATAATAATTAAAATCGCGAATGATTCAACAAACGAATCATCCCAAGAGAAACAATTTGACAACTGCTGCCAAATCTGACATATACTGACAATCATTCATCTGTCGTCTCATATGTGTTCCACATGAAAACGTGGTGGCCTTATTAATGATATTAGGAAATGTGCGCATTGACGATATTGATTGGCCGCCAAAATTATTACCCTATACTTTTGAATCCCACTTTTGAAATGTTTTTTAGTAAAATCCACTGAATATTTAAAATAATGATTGCAAAATATTACAGGCGATTACAACACTATTTGACACTTGAGTGACTGACAGTGAGTGAGTGAATGAAAAAAAATAATGACATTGACAGTTCGACAAGTTGACCAGCTGAGTGAATTTTTGTTCGTTCTATTTTGGCGGTATTTTTATCCAGATTTTGGAGATTATATCTCCAAAATTAAGTTTACTTGACTATCTAAGTGCACTATCCAGGCTATCAATGAACTTGTGACCATGAGTGACTTACAAAAGATCCGTTTGGAAGTGAACAATGCGTTCAAACTCAGCGGCTTCACCATTCGGCGGGAGGCCAGTACCTTCGTTGCTGAGCAGATAGCCTCGATGTCTCCAAGCGAGCGTCAAAAGGTAATAGACAAATTGACTGCCCATCTTTTACACCAGTGCCTATCACAACCAGTATTGGAGAAGGAACACTTAGAAACGGCGTACAGAGAATGCTCATCACTCGGCTTGGAGGAAACAGAAACTGTTCTGAACGTCATAGATGCTTTTAGCATACCGAAACTACAATATGACAACGAAAGAAAAAGGTTTTCAAAGGACGTCAACACTTCTAATAACTTATACCCAGAACCTAAATGGAAGGCGCAGTATTTAATTGACCGGTACACTTTGATTTGGCAAAGAACGGTAAGAAATAAGCTTTTCGCGCAAGAAGTCCTACCCTCTGGTGAAGAGGAGAAGAGATTTCCAGCTCCGTAAGGTTGAAGTATTAGTTGAGTTCATCAAGTAGAATAGATGAGGTTATTGTTTTAGGATTACTGACCCAGTTGACGGAAGGAAAGTTTTATTTAGAAGACCCAACAGGCAGTGTGGTACTAGATATGACGGAAACAAGGTACCACTCAGGCTTGTTTACAGAGAATAGCTTTGTGTTGGCAGAAGGGTTTTACGATGACAAAGTTTTGCACGTAATGGGCCTTGTTCTGCCTCCGTCAGAGAGTCGAGCTACCTCATTACCTTATTTTGGCAGCCTAAATACTTTTGGTGGGAAATCTAAGACATTATTGAAGAATTCTCAGAGTTTGCTCAAAATTGAGCAGGAAAACGAAGATGGAATGTTTGTGTTCCTCTCTGATGTTTGGTTTGACAATTTGAAAGTACTGGCCAAACTAAAGACATTATTTTCTGGCTACAATGATTTTCCTCCTATTGCATTTATCTTCTTCGGAGAATTCCTCTCATGTCCTTATGGGTATGAACATAGCACACAGCTGAAAGCTGCGTTGAACAACTTAGGAGAAACAATACATCAGTTTTCTAAGCTACGAGAATCATGCAAATTTATTTTTGTTCCTGGCAGAGGTGATCCTGCTGCTCCTAATATTTTACCAAGGCCTGCAATCCCAGACTCTATTACAAAAGACATAAGGGACAAATTAGGTGATGCTGTGATATTCACAACAAATCCTTGTCGCATACAGTATTGTACACAAGAAATAGTTCTAATAAGACAGGATTTGGTTACAAAAGATGTGTAGGAATTCAATACATTTCCCAGAGTCTGGAGATATTCCTGATCATTTGACTAAGACGTTGCTGAGCCAGTGTACGCTGGCACCGCTGTCATTAGGAGTGCAACCTGTATACTGGAAACATGCAGATGCATTAAGTTTGTATCCGATGCCAGACTTAGTTGTGGTAGCGGACCATTTTCAGCCTTATACACGGTCTTACCAAGATTGTCAAATTGTGAATCCTGGATCATTCCCTCGGACTGAGTACTCATTCAAAGTTTACATACCTGCTTCCCGAACTGTCGAAGATTCTCAAATTCCTAAAGAAGATACATAATTTAAACAAACTGTTTAGAATCATTGTTCTTTATTTTATCAAAAATATTTACATTAATATGTCATAAATTAAAGTTGCCTTACTATGTCAATTAATAATAATTAAAGTGACTAAGTTAATAAGACTAAATTACAATTAATTCTTAAAGAATTTCCTGTTAGTAAAACAAAAAACAAATGTCATTATGTATAGTTATACCTACAAAACCTTTTAAAGAAAATAATGTGATGCGATGTATTTTTAAAATATAAATTGCAATAAAATTTCCAAAAATATAAAAATACTTTTTATTTTAAATTGAAATAAATTGAGCCTCTTCATGATTTTATGTTTACTTAATATCTTTAATTGCATTATACAGTAAATAAATTACTTCATCATGTAAAGAGTTTAAAAGTGGATCCAATAATACAACGTTTTTAAGTACATAATTATCAAAATCTCTCTCGAACTGTGTAACTTCTCTTAGAATTATATTATTCTTATTCTAAAATATGTACAAGAAATGACATAGGTACTAAGTTCCAATGTATTTGATCGAAGCTTTTACATGGAATTTGATTTACATAAATTTTGTTGAACTAACTAGTTAGAGTAGATAATTCATTTAGTTAGACAGGAAAAGACTTAATGGCGGATGGATTTCTGAACACGATGTTCAAAATATAATTGAACTGAAAATCATAGAGTAAAGTAATAGTCCTGATAAACATCAACAATTAGGAATGAGGAAAAGGTAGATACATTCCAGAGTAAAAACTTTTATATTGTTAGATCAATTTCATTATTGTAAAAGCTTTGATCAAAACAGAGTCTCTAAGTTCCAAAAATTGAGTCCATTTCTAACAAAGTATTTGAATTTCCACAGATATTCTAAGCCATGTTTACTACTTCTAAAAACCGCCTGATAGCGTAACTGAAAATTTTATTTTATTTAATATTCAAAAGATTTTCAGTTAATTTAGAAGCAGTAAAACGATCTTAAAGTCTGTGCCATTTAAATGAGCACAAAAAGTCAATCACCTTTTCCTTACCAATAAGTCAACTTTGCGATATCTAGATCGCTTTCTATACAAATCTCAATTTCATTACAAATAAGTGCCGATATAAATAATCGTATCGTATTTTGAAGATTTTCAATCTTGTTTGGGATTAAATTGTGTCCTACATTTAGAGACGCCTCTTGGCACGAGATGCATGCTTAGCCCGTTTATCGACAATATCCATACATTTTATCAGTATCGATGTATTTTTGGAGTTCATTTGAGGATGTGAATGACCTTTTATGCAAGTTTTTTCGGGACGGATTATAACAGATTCTCGTTTCTAATTTAAGCACCCATAATAGAGTTGTAGGTTTGGCTTATCGGCGCAAGCGCAACTAGGCAGATCATGGCAACGGCGATCAGCAGGACGATGGGCGCGTAGATGCCGAGCAGCAGTCTTCTGAAGCTTGAGAACTGTGGACAAAGAAATTCAATATAAGAGCGATGGTAGCTAGGGATAAGGGCGCGCCTTCCATACGGGGGTCGAGGTTAGAATCCAAGCATGCACCTATAGTTATGTGTGCAATATTTCTACCGTGAGGTAAAACATCATGAGGATATAAGTTTCTAAACTGAGTAACCAAGATTTCCTCAATTAATTGGTAGCTCTTCGTTGTAATTACTAGATACCTGAATCATTGTCTAAGCGTAAAGTGTTTCGCCGAGCCCGGAGTAGAGGGTATTTAAAAGGTTTGCAGCGCACTTGTGATGTGGCACCACTAGTTTTGCTCGTGTACATGGGAGGGAACCATTGCCATCTCTTACTAAAAAAATGTAAAATAAGTATCTACTTTTGTATGATGTGCTGTTGGTAGACCTTAAAAGTAAGTTATGAAAGTGTTTTTATTTCAAAGCCATTTAAATATTGGTTTTTTAGGTTTAGGTAATTGTAAATTCACACAACATCTCATACCTACATTGACCTGACTCCGTAGTAGCTTAAGCACTTGCGTTACAGATATCAGACAACAGAGGATCACAAACATAATGCTTAAATACACATATAACACCCAGACACTGAACAAACACAAGTGTTTTTCACACGAATGTTTGTCCAGGGTGGGGATCGAACCCACGACCTTTGGCGTATAGGCAGGGCCACTACCAAATGCGCCATCCGGCCAGTCAAATTAGCCTGCTCGAACAAGAATCGAAGGCCGAAGAAAACCAAGAGAAAGGAACATTTTGAACGTGGTCTTCAACAAAATGGTCGAATGACTGAAGAAGAAGAATAAGTCTTACCGGTGCGTCTGTGCTCCTGTCCACCTGCGTGGTCTGCCGAGGCTGTCCCATCATGTCCTTCATAGGGAACGCGTTCACTCTGCCGTTGCTGATTCTTCCGTCGGAGACGCACACCGTCAGCTGCGTGAAAAATATTAGGTATTTAGGTACAAAGGTAGTTTGTACATGATTTAAATGTAGGTACTTAGTTGGTTCTATTGTGCCTGTCAACCTTATATTTGGATCACGGCCGCTTACCATCAGGCGGAGTGAGGTCGTCTTAATTGTCGTCAGTATAAAAAACTTACCGATAACACAATGTGCATCACAACGTGGAAAGCCACGAAGGCAGCTAGCACGAAGGCACTCCATGGAGGCAGCTCGGCCTTCGGGAGGTATACCGCCAGGAAGATTGTTGCGACTGGAAGTGAAGCGCAGAAGTTAATAGCAAGTTTAAATAAGGAGGTATTGAGAATAGAGGTGCCTAACATCTCAGTCGTTGCTGTTTAGTAGAAAAAGAAACTGCTTATAATAACAGCTGAGGTTTAGTTACGATGCAGTACCGTTGGAGCCGTAAAGTCCTTGAGTGGAGACTGCGACTAGGTAATAGTGTTGGACGCCCTGCGACAAGATGGGGTGATGACATTCGAGGGCTGGCTGGTGTGGGCTGGATGAGAGTGGCCGAAAATCGGGAGCGGTGGCGTGCTTTAGGGGAGACCTATGTATGGACAACCCACACTTATCCACTGCTGGCCGTGGACTAGTGTGTGTTGCTATGTGTTAAAAGAACTGGCTCTCTGTCTGTGCTGTCCATAGACGACATTAGGCTGGCTGAGAGATCTAGCCTAACTTGCTGACGCCGCATCGTCGTTATACAAGCTTTAACTAACCAATCAAGTATATTAAACAGCTATGCTGGGTTGATTTTCTATTGCTAAAATTGTGGTCTCGACTGGCGTAAAAAAGGTTTGTGGTAGCTTCACCTCGACATAAATAGGTAAACGTGAACTTACTTGCAAGGATGTGAGCTGCATTGCCAAGGAACCAATGGGCCCAGTTGAAGATTGGCCTCTTCTTAGTACCCGGGTGCGGTCTGAAGTATGCACCTAAAAGAAATTCCTTTGTGAATAAATATCGAAATAGACAAGCAATAAAAGTGAACAAGAGTTTGCGCAGACTGAAGGGAACTCTGTGTCTTCCCCCATATTTTGATGGACCTTACCTATAGGCTGTATGAAGCACAACACCACAGTGACGATTCCTGTGATAGCGTGAGGGTTCTCCGAGCTACTGGACCAGCCGCCCACCTCTACCAGGATGAGGATAAAGCCGACGACCGTCAGCAGCCATGTCGCCACCATGAGGATACGATGGTACTGAAAAAAAAATCAAATTTAGTAACGTTAAGTTATTGTCTCTTATTACTTATGAGCCCAGAATGTCCCACTGCAGGGCAAAGACCTCCCTACCCTTTTTTCATCTACTCCGGTCTTGGGCTGCGATAGACCAGTCTTTTTGAAAAGCGTCGAGCTCATCACTTCATAACGCCCCCAAGCTTGGTCTCTACCAATCATCAAAGGTCCACTCTAGAGGTTTGTCAGGGAGCTATGAAGAGCAAACAGGCCCCCATAAGGTTGAACTACGATTTGGTGCAGGTTGCGGCACAGGACCGGTCTGTGTAGAGAACATTGGGAGACCTCTATTGGCTCAAAAGATGATGATTTTGTGTCTGTAAACTAGAACAAAACTAAACTTACAGCAAACCAGATGTCCTTGCCTCCGAGTTGTCTGCCTACCCACACTTGTCTAAAATACCTGAAGAGGAAAAAAACCGTGAGTTACAATATCGGTTTTATTTTTGCATTTGACAATTAATATAATTTCGTGTAGCTATGGATTCGCTCTGTGATCAGTTGAGCATTTGAATAAAAATTTCAATTGAAGAATATTAGACCGTGGGCAAGCCACGCTTCAGCATGAAAGCGCCGGCTCAAACGGAATGAAACAACGGCGTCATAGAAGACCGGCGTGAAAGAACGCCTGCGCTGTGTTTCGGGGTGAATTGGACACCCATGGGCGTCGGCAACTTACTGGAAAACCAGTGGAGTCACAAGTGCGTACCCAACCTCTAAACCCCCGTTTCCCACGGATTGGGCTATCGGTAATCTCACTCACTCGGAAAAAAACAGTACCAAAGTTTTCTGTGAGTCTGTGGTATCACTTGCGCTCGATGTTTAAGATTATCATTACTTCCGTGATAGTTACTCCCATAGTATAATTTAACACCCCCGGTGTTAAGCGCTAGTCTGATATGGCGTAAGACAATTAAAAAAGTTCCGTGTTAACGAATAATTCGAGATTTAAGTGCTTAATCCTGGCACGCGCAAGTGGACTTTGTCAAGTTACCTTGCCAGTAATATTCCAATAGACGCCGAGCCCAGCCAAGCCAGCAACATGAAGGATCCATGAAGCTTGAGGAGCAGCTTGGACGCTCCAGCGGTGGGCCCAACACTGGCCAGAGATAATGGCTCTCCAGTCGACTCGTACGCCAAGGAATGGAAACCAACGCGATCGGCATCTGAAAAGGAAATTCTAAGCATAAGGATACCATGGAACTAGACGGAAGTCTTCTGTGTTTCCAGAGAGCTACAATTTGGGTGTCTTTAAGTCGAGAGTGAATAGGCTTTTTCTGGGAAAGCACGCTACATCTTAGACCTCATTGTCACTCTCCATCAGGTGAGATGAGGTCAAGTGCAAACCCATCTTATATAAAAAAAAAAAGTTCTTACTAACAAGACTGGACTAGTGACGTGTCGTGATTTATTAGAAAACACTAGGCAAATGTTTGTTACGCGTAATGTAGCCTTCCATATTGCGCATTTGATGGATGGATGTCTGTTGAGGAAGAAAAAAGGGTGTCATCAATTACACTGGTCAACAAAAAAAATAAACTTATTTGTTTCCTGTGGTTTTTTTTATGTTTCTATCTCAAATCAACGCGTATTTTAAAAATATGGCAACACTTTTTCTCTAACAGCTCTTGTTTATGAGTTATAGCTAATTACCCTCACTTGCTATTTTTGTTCTGTTTTTCATGTTTTATTGGAAATTAAAACCAATTTTGTTGTTATTTTCGATATGATTTCATCAAGAAGATGTTGTGTGCTTAGTCCCGATTGTATTTGCTATATTTTGTGGTGAATAAATATTTAAAAAATATCGAAAACCTATATCAGACTTTATGAAAACTGCATATCATCAAAACTTTAAAATACACAAATATTTCTAAGGTTATGAAAAAAATTAAGTATCAAAACCATCAATGGATCATTTGTGTTGATTTGAAAATGGTCAACTTTCTGTTAGGTCGACAAGGGGGGTCCACAAAGTTTCCTTGTTTCATTTGTCTCTGGGACAGTCGTGACAAACAGTATTATTGGCTGCAAAAAGTTTCGCCAGCGCAGGAAGACCTAATAGATGAACAAAAAATGTTATTAACGTGCCTTTAGTTATTTTAGATCGCATCATAGTTCCACCACTCCATATTAAACTCGGCATTTGAAGCAGTTTGTGAAGGCGCTTGACAAAAGTAGCGAATGTTTTATTTTTCTTTTATGCAAGTTTCCTGGGTTAAGAAAAAATTTAAGTTGGTATTTTTGATGGGCTAATGATCAGGCAACTTGTAAAACATTTTAGTTTTGTCTAATCAATGACTGAGGTCGAATCCAAAGCTTGGAATTCATTTGTATTGGTTGCGAGTAATTTCTTAGGTTAAAGAAATCTGACCACCATGTAGAGCTTGCTGAAAGCATGCTATTGAACTTGCAAGAGCTACATTGTAACATTAGCATAAAAATCCATTGCCTACATTCTCATTTAGATCGATTTCCACAAAATCTGGGTGATTTTAGTAAGGAGCAGGGTGAAAGATTTCATCAAGATCTGCGAACTATGAAAGAGCGTTATCAGGGGCGGTGGGACTCGCATATGATGGCAGACTACTACTGGAGTTTGCAACGAGATCTACATAAACTCGTTCAATCCAGAAAATCTTATTTAAAGATCATTTGATAGAAATTTTGTTTACATAATGTATAATTTTTTTGTATTTTTTTGGTTAAAATAATAAAATTGTATATTTTAAAAAGTAAAGCTGTTAGCAATCTCCCAGTATTTTTTTCATAGTCAGAGCCATAGAAATAACTAATAACAGAAAAAAAATTAAAGGAAACAAAACCTGTGTTGACCAGTGTTACCACTAAGCCACTGCACTGGTGGGTGGGTGGCACTTTAGTTTTAGGAGGCGGCAAAATCTAGGGTTAATTCTGGGGGGAGGAAGGAAAGAAAAGAGGGCGACAAAATCGTCTTCCACCGAGCGGGCGATAGTTATAAAAAGTGTTTCGTCTGTCCTACAATATGGACTTATTCCAACGAAGCGTGAAGAAGCATCTCGCGGGCCAGTATGGCAGTGCCAACGGGAGTGATGCCTTGTGCTTACGCTACGTGGATTCTCTTTTTGCTTACCATTAAGCTGAGATGAGCCAATACAGTATACTTTTAGTATTTGGCTACAATGACTACAATAAAAACATAAATTTAACTGTGAGAGAGCCATGCTTCGGCATGAATGAGCCGGCTCGACCGGAGTGATACCACTCCCTCACAGAAAAGCTCCTGTGCTGTGTTTCGCCGAGTGAGTGAGGGTACCGGAGGCCCATCGGGGGAAGGGAATAAAAGGTTAGCAGCGCACTTGTTGCATGTGTTCACGGGCGGCGGCAATTGCTTACCATCAGGTCATCCGCCTGCTCGTCTGCTACCTATCACATAAAAAAAAAATACCTTAGACATACCTTTCATACTATCGCCAGATAGAGCCATCAGGTTGTATTTGTTGTTCGCCAAATCGAAGGTCTGTCCCATCACAGTGGAGACCACATCCCTCGTGAACTTGCAGTACAGCTTCCCATTGATGACGGAAGACCCTTTCAACTGCACAATGTCTTGAGGAGAATCTGATCTCCTGACGTAAGGTTCAGACTTGGGATAAGTCCAAGATGTGAAGAGTCTGACTCGACCGTTGTCCTGAACACATTCCATTGCGCTGTCGTCTCCCATCTTGTTATCCAAACTCAGGCCAGCAGCAACGTATTTCGGGTTGTCAGTTCCTTGCAACTCGAAGGTGTAGATGTCGCCAGCAACAGTCACTGCGACTATGGCCTTGCAGTCTCCTGGTCCAATGCAGTTTTGAGGGACTCCAAAACAGAGTTTGGTGTCGTCGCATCCTCGGTAGATTTCGTCACGGGTTTCGGTGACTGGTTTTGGCTGGAAGAGACAAATAGATTTGATCACCTTTCATTATCATTATTCAGGCACTATTATAGATAGATAGATAACATTTATTGGCCACAAAAATAAAAAAATACAATTTAGATAGTTACATTTCAAATACCTAGTGTACATTTTGCGGTCAACAAGGCACAACCTCAGCATTTGCTACAGCAGCTAGAAGCCGCTGCGGCGCTGGTTATCTAATTCGTATCAGTATTGCGTATTGTGTTTTACCTGTAATCTATTTTGGTAAACAGACATCATTTTGGTATTAGGTACTGGTTGAAATGTTTTACATAAATAAAACATTTTTGTTTGACAGTAAAAAGGGGATAGCGATAGTGATCGATTACCCGTCACTCTTGGAGACGGTGAAATACTCAGATGCACTTGTTATCCACTTAGGTTTTCGTTTCCTAGGGGTTTATAGTTTCTGGAAGCATCTACTCCATACTCAATATCTTTATTGTATCTATAGTGTAGGTAGGTATTTATGTTTGGTTATTTTCTGAGCTTGCGGCCTCTTGAGCCCGGGGCCTCCTTGGTTCGGGGGCCCGTGGCATTGTGCCAACCTGCCAACCCTTGTTATCCACGTAGGTTACTAACCTTATTAGCCAATATGACCGGTGGTTCTGGAGTGGTGGTTGTGGTTACAACCGGAGCAGATGTGGTTATCACCGTGCTGGGAGTCACGACCTCCACGAGAGGAGATTCCACGTTCTTCCAGAAGGTGGCGTAGCTTTGTGCCACTGTGGCTCTGGAAATAAGTATGCGTACTTTGAGTTTCGTGAAGAAAACTGTGTCTGCCTTAATAAAACGCCTCTTCGTGACCACAACCGCTCTGACAATAGCGTAAGGACAGAGAAGAAAAGACAAGCCTTTGAGTTTAGTGTTTTGAATAGGGCTGTAGTTCAATGGAATACCCAGAACGTGAGAGTGTTCTTATCCGTATTTTAGGTTCTTTATTTTCAAGGGTTAAAGTTTCGTTCGGCCTGTCGTAAGAGGCGACATCGGACTTTCGGAGTACGTGAGCATACCCACTACCGGGGAGCGGCTATCTCAGTATCACGACTCGGCGAGGGAAAATCCTACTGGGTGTCCTGGTAGGTCGTGCATCTGGAAGGGCTGCATTGCGCCAAACAATTTGGCTCAAAGTGGCGAGCGCGAGTAGCGGTACGGGCCAGTCCCGGCTGTAGGGTACCCGACCGCGATTGCGCTGAGGAGATACCCCAGGGGTATTGGTTAGGGTTAGAGTTCACACCACCTTGTCCTCCACATGTGGCAAGGTGAAAAGTTTAAATAGCTACCTGAACTCAACGCCTCCCAAGAAGTCAGTGGGAGCCTGCCACCGGAACGTCAGAGCTGGTTTCTCCTGAGGGTTGGAGTGGGTGGCTGTGTCGTTGTCGCTGACGCACGTCGTCAGGTGCGTCGTGACTGGGTCCGGGGTGCTGGTAAACTTTCCGACTATGACATTGGAGTCCTGAAATTGGTAAAAATAGGTCATCTTCAATCTATAGGTAATATATATTGCATTTGAGTATTCTCCGACTTTCGGAAATGCGTCGAAATTATTTTTGACTTCTACTTAACTCAACATTGTATAAAAATTCGACCAATAGATGGCGCTGGGTGTATACTGCATCGTGTATGTGTTTGGTGGTTTCTGTTTATACTAAAGCCAAGCCACCAACCTGCTATACATCTGTAGGTACTTATTATGTACGAGTATAGATAAAAGATACGCTGTATGAATGGCAATGCAATATTGCAAGCGAATACGTTACCGTTAAGAAAGTGATAGGTATGTTGCGTCATTTTACATTGTACGATTAACTGAATATAAATAGCTCATTATTGAATTATTGTTCGTAACTGCACTTACAAGAACTCATTGTAAACTCCTTTTAAACAAGAAAAGTCACCAAAATGCCGCTTACGTCATAGGGTATGTAGCCCCCGTTGATTATAAAACATGGAAACTCCGTTAGTTCACTGAAATTTACTGTCATGATTTTCTTAACGCATTACAGCTCAGTGAATACAAACTATACACGTATTATTATTACTTACATCCCGAATGGAAGGTCTTATCTTCCAAACTTCTCACTTTCTTACAATACTTATATACAAATACAGACAAGATCTACTAAGCTACGAGTATAAGCAGGTAGGTATCTACATATTATGCTATTTATTGTTGTGTTTTACGGCTGTCAAAATAGCGTTACGTCCATGATTTTAACAGATAAAAATCGCAACTTCTATCCTCAAAATAAGTAGTTTGTGTAGCATAGCTATGTGAGTGTGACGCTTTAGGTATCTTTACACTAGTAGTCCGCCCTCTCTTCGTTTCTGTGCAATAAGTAGTTCCACTTTTTCCAATATATGGCGCTAGGCGTCGATTGCAACGCGCTAGGGTTTCGCTTTTTTGGTTTGTATATAAGTAAGATGTATCGATGTCTGTATAATTTATCTCTTTATAAATAGTATAGAAGATAGAAGAAGAAAAATATATAGATACAAGTAGATTGTGATGTCATGTGCCATTTTAATATTACCTACCTAGTTGTTGTTGGGTTGCACAAAACGATCTACAAGTTCTAAAAGCTCGTTTTCCTCAACCATTAAAACATTGATCTGTGTAAGATTAAATTGATTTTACATAAACATGGATCACTATGTTGATGCAATTAATGCTATAATGATGTGTAGGTAGGTACAGTAACTACCAACAGGTTTTCCACAAAATGCCTTGGAAATGTTCGATAAAATCTGTTACCGGTTGGTTATACAAGATATTATTTTAAAAATGTAGAAAAACTATACAGGATTCGGGACCGTTATTCAGAAATGAGCCAATAGATGGCGCTGTGTCCAATTACATCGCGCAAGCGTTTCGTGTTTTCGGTTTACCTATAAGCCTTGTCGTTGTCTATAGAAGTTATCTCTTTATAAATAGTATAGATAGGGAAGCCAACGGCTGGCTATAGACAACTTCCTGCCCTATTCCCACGTTTACTGGTGTCGGCGCAATATCCTTTCTTATTCCATTCGTCCCTGTCATTCGTCATCGTATCATCCATCCCTTTTTCTGTCATTCTTCACACAATCCATCCATCTCTTTTTCGGCCGTCTTCTCCTCGACCCATTTACATTCATACCGATCACTCCTTTAGTAACGTGATATGTGCTGCCTACCTATAGGTAACCACATCATCATCAGCCCGCATCCACCCACTGCTGAGTATAGGCCTCTTCTCTATCTCGCCAGGTTAGGGGAAAAAAAACTGGCACAAGAATTTCAAGATTTCTTTGCTAGTCTGTAACCTAACTTCACCAACATTTTTTTTGTTTAGTAGAGTTTAGACAGTAACAGAGTTTTTCCACATAGGTACTTTTTTTATAGGATAGGGGGCAGACGAGCAGACGGATCACCTGATGTTAAGCGATTACTTGGCGATTACCATGTGCCCATGAACCCATGAACACCTGCAACACCAGGGGCTTCACAGGTGCGCTGCCGGCCTTTCAGAGCGAGATATGCCTTTTTCTTGAAGGCTACTTATTATAAATATTACATAATGTACTTTACCTGTATGGACCGGGCCTGCAGAATAAACCCTCCGATTGGAACAGGGGCTCCCGCTGGACTGCCGATGGTGACATTCAGGGAATCCCCCTGCCGGACCGCTGATGATGAGGGTATGATGACGTACGGGGCACCGAGGTCTGAGGCGTGATGGTCGAGTGCCGTGGCAGCTGATCGAGGCACGCCTGGAAAAGAAAAGCTGTTAATAGACAAACTTTGATGTTTTTTCTGCAATACAACGGACTTTTGTGTGTGTGGGGAGGTTGCGGCAAGACGCCGATGCTCAAATACCGCTAGTGTATGATCACTCTTACTGCTTCGTTTACGACAGAAGGGTAGGTACGCCTGTACCTTGTGTAGGTTGTGGGGAGAAACGACTGTAGGCGAATGCTTACGGATTCCGCCTAATTAAGGACAACGATGATAAGTTACCTAAATAACTTATATACCGTAAACTTTAAGTCGTTTTAATCTCGAAATCCTCATAATAGGTTAAGACGAATAAAGCTAATTATATCTTCAAAATAAGTATTATAAAAATCTGTTCCAGACATTTAAAAAAATCTACATAAGGGGCCCTCTGGCTTAGGTATAGACTACGGCAAAAATGTGTAGTTATGAACTTGAGTGCGCAGAAACCAATTTTAATAAAAATCTTCTTTTTTACAAGTGCGCAAAATAACGGTCATCGCTATTATTTCGTGCCGCCAGCTAAACAAGGTCGACATGAGAGAGCCTCACAAGTCAGCCAGAAGGCAGTGTCGTTACATACCCCGTAAGCCTCATCTCATCTCAAATTCTTCGCTTAAGGCCCTTCAGCTTAGGTACAAAATGTTAGGTTATTTTTGAGCTCGCGGTCTCTTGGACCCGGGGCCCTCTTGAGTTACAGGCCCGTGGCCAGCCTTGTGAGTCTATAGATACGCCCCTGGTTTTAATACAAGCAAAATCATAGTCTCACCCCAGACGGAGCTCCAGATCCATGCTGCTCAGAAGACTTAATGAGGACTAGTAGTGTGAGTCCTAATATACTCCGTTTCCTCGGCAACATGATGGTGTGATCTGGAAAGAAGAGAAAGATACAATTTTTAAGTGTCCATTTCTGGAGAATGGCTCGATAGCTTGGTTTTCGCTCGTTCGTTATGTTTTGATAGGTAAGGTTCAAAATCAGGTGGGATCTATTTTAACATTGCCCAGAGAATCCCACATAACATCACCTCTTTTCTTGTATATGAATAGCTTGGTGTCCTCTAGTCTATGTTCTATGGCATATTTTTTGGTCACTTCATACATAACATTTAAAGAAGAACGTAAGTACATTTGAATGCCTCGGTAGCTCAAAGCGACGGCTGTACTTGGGGTCCGTTCGATCCCCTGGTCGGGTCAAAAATTGTACCTGAGATTTTCTGTTCTGATTTTCTCAGTGTCAGTCCGAAGTTTGGGAGTTAGCGGTCTAGTACCTACCCTTAAGAAGGCCGCTTAAGAAGGCTCAAAGTCACTCAGAGGGCAATGGAGAGGGCTATGCTCGGAATCTCCTTGCGTGATCGTGTCAGAGATGATGAGATTCCGCAGGAGATCTAAGGTCACGGACATAGGCCGAAGAATTGCGTGGCTGAAGTGGCAATGGGCAGGGAACATTGCGAGGAGAACAGACGGCCGTTGGGGTGAAAAGGTCCTTGAGTGGAGGCCGCGTGCAGGAGGCCGCAGCCGTGGCAGGCCTCCCACCAGGTGGACCGACGATCTGGTGAAGGTCGCGGAGTCCCTTGGATGGGGTGGCACAGGACCGATCTGTGTGGAGAACTTTGGGGGAGGCCTATGTCCAGCAGTGGACGTCTATTGGCTGAAATGATGAATGACCTACCCCTCAGAAAGCACGTTAAGATGTTGGTCCTGCGCCCAATATCTCTTAGGTAGTTTCACACGCAAGGGAATAGAGAGTGCGAGTGAGTGAGAATATCCTGTGTCACGTACACATTGATCGTTAAGCTTGGCCACTCTAACCGAATATCGGTTGTAGGACTTATTATTACCACGTTTAAAGACGATTTTCCTTAACAATTAACTGACATTATATCTCAGATCTAATCATCCGTGTCACAACTCTAATTTCACTCACTGATGATCGGCTTACTTTTTACGTCCATTATAGTTAGTTTCCAAGTAAGTAAGTAAGTGTAAAAAGTGATAACTCGTACGCAGTGTCCGTGACCATCCGTCATGAAGTAGCCGTCGATTCGAGAAATCAGACATTGTATAAATCGTCTAGACATAACCATTTGTTGATAGGCTACGCTTATGTCATCTATTTTTTTATTTTATGTGATAAGACGCAGAGGAACAGATGGGTCGCCTGATGGTAAGCGACTGCCACTACACATAGACACCTACCACACCAGTTGAGTCACAAGTACGCTGTCAACCTTTGACATCTTTTCGACTCGGTTGGGCCTCTAGTAGGTACCTTCACTAACTCTGCGAAACACAGCGCAAGCGCTGCTTCACTCCAGTTTTCTGCCAGGCCTAGGTATTACTTTAGTTGAGTCGGCCCATTCTGATGGAGAGTGACGAAGAGGTCTAGAATTTTACGCGCTTTGCCTAGATGCGTGTTCTCTCTTGGCTTAAAACATCCAGGAACAGACCTTGGTAAGGAGTTTGATCCCTTAACTGTCTGCATATAAAAGTGGAAGCTAATCGCTTCGTGGGGATAAGGGGTACCTAACTAAGTAGTAAGTAGTTTAGCTTGCTGATTACCTACCTAGGTACTTACAATAAATAAAAAATACTTAGGATGAAAATTTGGAAACCACTGTTGCCCAATCGTCTGACGGGAGGACGAAAGCCGCGCCAAATAAGACTGGATATTTAGTTAAATGTCTTGATTTGTATCAAACCACGACGTAAGAATCTGTTTCCATAGTAAATATTTCGAATAACTTTAACCAGTACGTAACCTTAAACCGGTTTATGTATTAGAAATAAGTAACAAGTATTTTAATTGTAGTCAATATAGTTGCTTAATTGCTATACGATTGCAATAACAGTTTCTTACCTATGAAGATGAACTTCCCAATAATATTTAATGAGTTCGTGGTTTTAGATTTTAACGGTAGTTAATTGAATTTAAGTAATTATTTATTACTACAGACATAAATTCATACACAACACCTCCTGATTCCGTACTTAGTAGTTTAAGCACTTGTGTTACAGATATCAGACAACAGAGGAATCACAAATAAGTAAGTGTATAATAATAAGTAATACTTAAGCGTATAGCACCCAGAGACTGAACAAACACAAGTTTTCATCACACGAATGTTTGTCCAGGTGGCGATCGAACCCACGACCTTTGGCGAATGAGACAGGGTCACGACCAAATGCGCCTACCGACTGCATCCTTCCGGCTCCATCCCTTTAACCACGTGTTCTACCAACGATTTTCAACGACATTTCGAAATTCGTCAAAATTTTTTTCGACTTCATTATCAAAATGACCAAGTCGAATCGACTTTGTATCGAAAGATGTCATGTTTTAGGGAATTTTCAAAAGTCATAGAACAAAATGTTGTTCAGAATGGTTGGTAGAACGAACACATGGTTAAATGGAAGTAAATGTTCACAGATAGGTACCGTCCACTTCAAAAATATGTATACACTTTAGGACCTTGTCACAATACATATGTATAAGAAAGTAGAAGTCGTTCTTAAACATAATGTATTGTGACAAGGTCCTAAAGTGTATACCTACATATTTTTGGAGTCGACTGTACACTCTGTAGGTATAAGGCGCACGTTCTTATATCCTACGCCATCATTGCTTCATTTAAACCACTAACAAGACATTTTGACTCAAACCAGCTCATATTACTAAGATCTACTTGCTGACAAGATCCGTTACCACATCCAACCTGCCATAACTAAAAAGGGACAAAGATAGACGTCTAGCAAAGGTTGCTAGAGCAGGACGGAAGGTGGCAATTTATTCCGTTTTCAAGGAAGTGAGGTCGTCGAGTGAAGGGGACCATCGTTATGGTGTTGAGTCAAAGGTATTGTCTTGTAGGTAGGTATCTAGTTTATCGGTGCGGTCATATCCGTAATTAGATCAGCAACTAAAGTGTTAAGTATTAAAGCAAACATAATTTTTAGATGACCAGTGAAAATGTCTAAGCTTACCTTACTTAAGGCAAAAAATTACTCGGTGGAAAACGGGCTTCCATGCGTGGTCGTGGGTTCGATTCTGGGCATGAACATCTTGATTTTTCAGATTTATTGTTTTCATAAATCGATAATAATTTTTTAATAATAATAATAATAATTTTCATAATTTCATTTGAAAAAAAAATACGAAGTCAGCCCAGTAAACATTTAGGCTGAAACAAATCTATTCACCAGAAAAATCAAAATACAAAGGCGTCAAAATATATTTTACCTAGGTACTTACTGCCTGACCTAGGTCAATGTATGAGATATTGTGTGAATTTATTTATTTAGAGCGTAGTTATTAGACCGTAATTCAGAAATGAACCAATAGATGACGCTGTGTCCAGTTACATCGCGCAAGCGTTTCGTGTTTTCGGTTTACTTATAAGCCTTGTCGTTGTCTATTGGAGTTATCTCTTTATAAATAGTATAGTAGATATAGAAGAAGATTAAAGCAAACAGATGACCAGTAAAATGTCTAACCTTACTAATAACTCGCTGGAAAACGCGCTTTCCATGCGTGGTCGTGGGTTCGATTCTGAGCATGTACATATCGATTTTTTAGATCTATTGTTTTCAAAATAATTTGAAAACAAAAAAAAATAGTACGAAGTCAGTCCAGTTAACATTTCGGCTAAAAGCTAGAATTTGTAGTAACAATGTACGTACAGTCACACATCAAAGTATACAAAACTGTCAAATTTCTCCAATCGCACTCTCATCTCTCTGTCATCCACTTAGGTTGAATATAAATCGAGGAAATTTGACAGGTTGTGGTAACCTGATGTGTGGCTGACTGTACAAAAGCGTACAAATATATTTTACCTAGGTATGTACTACTATCTGACCTAGGCACAGAATACTTAATAGTAGGACCTAGGTCAATGTATGAGATGTTGTGTGAATTTATTTATTTAATGGTTCTCTGTCTTGCATCTGGTCACTGTATCTGTATATTATACTGTGGTCATCGAGTCAGCTGATCAATGTCACATACTTCCTGCAAGGCGCGGCTCCAATGCCACGAGGAAGTGACAGATTTCGACCGATTTCCTGAGGAAATCATCATTGAAACTGCTTTTTTGGCCAAATTAAACTTTTTAATGTTCTACTTGACCGTGTTAATTGCTTGATTTGGCAGAATATCTAATTATCTGCTTATGTAGATCACTAATATGACCTCTCTTAGTTGATAAGTATATTTAAAAGTATAATAATTTAAACAAGTCAAGGACTAAGTCAGATTTTTTTTAATTACATTTAGGCACTTAATCTAACGAATTGCAATTTAAAACAAAATTATCGGCCTTATTTTATATTTAGACAGTATTTTTATCAAAGAGGTTAAAAGGTTGGCAACGCACTTGTGTTGTAGTTGTCTATGGCCTCAGTAACTTCTTATTTTTTAAGTGTTATAAAAAGTGCTACGAGAAAGGAATTCTAGATAATATTATTTTATGTATGTTCATGATATTTTGAAGGCACAGAGGTGGTTATATTTTTTTTGGTATTTTATTTTATCTTTCTTACTTTAACGCCCCGTTGGTCTAGTGGTTTAAGTACCGGGCCGTGATCTCGGGGTCCCGGGTTCGATTCCCGGGTCGAGCAAAAGTATGTTTCGAATTTTTCGAAAATAGCTCGGGTTTGTGATCACCAATCCGCATTAGGCAAGCGTGGTGATTAAGCCTAATCCCATCATAGTAGCGATAATTTGATTTCTATGATGGAGGCCTTTGCCCTGCAGTGGGACAGTATATAGGCTGATACTTTCTTACTTTAAATTTAAAGTCGACGAATAGGTACAGAAGGTGTAGGAAAGAGGCCTTCATATCCACTAAGCTAACACCCCCTCTATATTTTGAAGAGATCTAAGTATTTTAAACACTTTATAATCATTTACTAATTTTCCACAATAGGAAAGTGTTTATCGACTATCTTAACTGCTCATTTATCTCGTCCAAGATTGACGCAAGCTAATGACAAAATAATTATGTTTAGGTTTGTTAACCGGTTGTTTAGATTGCCAACACAATCGGTTCGTCATTATACAATGAAGGTACGTAGCCACTAATGAAGAGGAGATAATTGTTATAGGTAATGGTGGGAGAGCCACGCTTCGGCATGAATGGGCTGGCTTGGCGGGATTGATACCACTGCCTAACAGAAAACTGGCGTGAAGCAGCACCTGTGATGTGTTTCGCCGAGTGAGGGTACCGGAGGCCCACCCGGAGAGGATAAAAGATTGGCAGCGCACTTGTGACTCTACTGGTGTTGCAGGTGTCCATGGGCGGCGGCAATTGTTACCATCAGGTGATCCGCCTGCTCGTCTGCTACCTATCGTATCGTAGTAGAAAACGTGGTTACCCTGTACATAAATACGAACAAAACGAACGAACAAAATGAGGAATCATTTAATCATCATCATCATCATCATATCAGCCCACATCCACCCACTGCTGAGTATAGGCATCTTCTTTATTACGCCACTCCCTACGGTCACCAGCCAGCCTCATCCACTGTTTCCCTACCACCCTTACAATATCGTCGGACCAACGGGTAGGTGGTCTACCCACAAGATCACATCATTGAATAGATGCCATAAAATAAATAACAAAGAAAAACATCAATGTAGTATGATAAATGTTAGTATTAAAACACAGATTAGATTAATTAATCTCGGCATTTTAATGTTTTAGTGCTAATAAAATAGACATTAGCATTAAAAGATCCTTGTTGGGAACTTAGTTCATACAATTAACCTTGTATGAAGTGGTTATAACTGCCTCATGGCGTAGTGCCTAGTGGTTAATTTTTATGTGATCTGCTGCCACCAAAAGACGAATTGACGTAATTTTTTAAATGACTATGACTATGACTTAGGGACCTTCAAGAAACGAGCGTACTCCTTCTTAAAAGGCCGGCAACGCATCAGCGACCTCTCTGATCTCGCAGATGTTCATGGGCAGCGGTGATTACTTACCAGCAGGTGACCCGCTTGCTCGTTGGCCGCCTCTAGTATAAAATAAAAAAAAGAGATTGTTGAAGGATGTACTGTACTTGTTGTCTTTTTCTAACGCGAGAGAAACCGCGGACGCAGCTAGTAAATAACGTTTCAGAGACAATCCGAAACGTGTGGGTTTGTTTGTTTTTTCCCTCACCGTCAAGTCATGGTCGAAATATTATTCATAGATCCATCACGTACGTTAGACTGGCCGGTTGGCGCAATGGTAGTGACCCTGCCTCATACGCCAAAGGTCGTGGGTTCGATCCCCACCCTGAGACAAACATTCGGTGTGATGAAAACTTGTCGTTGTTCAGTGTCTGGGTGTTATATGTATTTAAGTATTATTTGTGATCCTCTGTTGTCTGATATCTGTAACACAAGTGCATAAGTTACTTAGTACGGAGTCAGGTCAATATATATGATGTTGTGTGAATTTATTTATTACGTACTATGGTCCAAAAAAAAACGGAAGCGGAACCTGGAGTCAACTCATTTACATGCACATTAGATGTGTTAAATGGTTCTCATCCACTAATCTACAATCGCTTTTGTTTGTATTGCCACAAATTAATTACACACAGAAAGTAGGCTGCCCACTAAGAGCTAAAAACGTATCATGTACTCACGCATGCGCACTAACGGGGAAATAAACCTTTTCGACCACATTAATCCTAGCCTATGACATAAGATTGTCGAACTGTCGAGGTCTGTAGTAGAGGCCGCGCGCTTATGTACTCATGCCGGGCAACAACCCTAGCATATTATGTCAACGAACTCTTCTAAATTCAAAATCAGAGCTGAGTCTACCTTCTGTGTGTAATTATTTTGTGTTATTGCCCTGGGGCTCTATTTTTGATTCATTCGTGTGACATAGCGTTGTCGCATGCGAGTTGCGACGTACGTCCAAAGATTTTGTGTAAAATCTTTGCGTATGTCATATTTGTCTTCTTTTTTTTTTGAGATGGCTGCTATCGTGCTATCACGAGCACATTTTAACTCTGCCAACGTCGAGTGATTAAAGAGACACGTACAAAATAAAATTGACCGGTGTGACGAGAATAGCTCTACCGGATATCCATACTAATATTATAAATGCGAAAGTAACTCTGTCTGTCTGTCTGTCTGCTACTCTTTCACGCCAAAACTACTCAACGGATTTAAATGAAATTTGGTATACAGATAATCTAGACCCTGAGAAAGGACATAGGCTACTTTTTATTGCGAAAAGGGGGTTGTAAGGGGTTGAAAAGGGGGGTAAAAGTTACTTTTCCACGCGGACGGAGTCGCGAGCGGCCGCTAGTTATTAATAATTGAGTTTTAACACCATCTAAAACAAAACAAAACAACAAATAAACAAACACATATAGACGACATAATGTTAAGAGGGAGGTTCGCATTTGTCTTCTTAGTAGCATGACATTTACACCTATGTTGACGTCTAATCTATCGCTCGCTTAATTAAAAAAATGATGAATTTCGTATGTCGAACGAAAATCAGTAGAAAACGTGCGCTCGACTAGCGATGGTGAATCAAAAATAGATACCCTGGGGATCTATTTTTGATTTACTCGTGTGACATAGCGTTGTCGCATGCGACGTATGTCATATTCGTCTTCTTAGTCGCATGGCATTTACACCTAAGTATGTTGACGTCTAATCTATCGCTCGCTTGATTAAAAAATGCTGAATTTCGTATGTCGAACGAAAATCAGTAGAAAACGTGCGCTTGACTAGCGACGAGTGAATCAAAAATAGATACCCTGTTCGTTGGTCTGATTACAACTGATTCACCCAGCCATGCTGTGGCCATGCTGAGTTTACATACCCATACATGCTAAGTCCACTGCAAGGTTGACAACCGGTCTGCCTTCTCGAGCGGATAACAGTCAATCAGTGTTAATTATATTAATGAGCGATAGTAGCTCACTAACTAGAGTAGAGGATAAGAACAATGGACCTTCACAGCCGCTTGCTTATTTACTAGTAAGTAAGTAAACTTACTAGTAGTAAGTAAGTAAAGTATCAGCCTATATACTGTCCCACTGCAGGGCAAAGGCCTCCATCATAGAAATCAAGTCATCGCTACTATGATGGGATTAGGCTTAATCACCACGCTTGCCAAATGCGGTGCGGTGATCACAAACCCGAGCTATGTTCGAAAAATTCGAAACATACTTTTGCTCGACCCGGGAATCGAACCCGGGACCCCGAGATCACGGCCCGGTACTTAAACCACTAGACCAACAGGGCGTCAACTTACTAGTAAATCAGTAAACATACTAGTAGTAAGTAAGTAAACTTACTAGTAGTAAGTAAGTAAACTTACTAGTAAATCACAATGAAACGCCCCGTTAGTCTAGTGGTTTAAGTACTGGGCCGTGATCTCAGGGTTCCCGGGTTCGATTCCCGGGTCGAGCAAAAGTACTTATGTTTCGAATTTTTCAAACATACCTAGCTCGGGTTTGCGATCACCAATCCGCATTAGGGAAGCATGGTGATTGAGCCTAATCCTATCATAGTAGCGACGACTTGATTTTTATGTTGGAGGCCTTTGCCCTGCACTGGGAGGCTGGTACTAACAATCATCATCATCATAGGTCTTCGAATCTTTAACAGATGATTTGAGCAGCATCACGCGGTGTGACTTTACAGCAGCGCTCGTGGCTGTAAAATCCTATGCGGGAGTGGACCACTCGTCCACATTCGCACTGATTAAAAAGAGTAACTGGCGAGTTTCTTGCCGGATCTTCTCGTCAGAATCGCATTATGTCTATTTATTTTTTAGTGTATCTTATGTATCAAGATATATAATATTTAATTTCATTTAAATTATATACATTACTTATTTTTAAATAGTTTTAAATATTTTCTTTATGTATGACGATTTATAAGTGCTGTGTACAAGCCTATGCAAATAAAGAATATTTTGACTTTGACTAACAATCAAACTATCAAATTATTAAGTAGTATTACACTGGTTTAGTCGCAATAATTAATTACCAATCTAACAGACGCCATTGGTAGGTAGGTACTCAGCAGTTCTTCGATGTTGGCTTCTAAACATTCCCGTTACCTAACCCCGTTTTCCTTCAATACTCAATTCTTTATTGCTTCCATAGTGTACAAACAGATGATAGATGATAGCTACTGGTGGAAGTGGACTGTATAATAGGTGGGTATAGTGGATGAAAACGCAGTTTAAATCTGTAAAATAATATAATGAAAATAAATACAAACAATTTGATACATATCATACGACAACCATTTGACATCTCAATGAAAGGTAAAAACATAGAATATGAGGTTGCACCACAGCCAGTCGCCAGCAATAGATTTATAATACAGCAACCAGTATAGACCCTGTTAGGGCACTGCAATATGAGAGGGAACAGCATAATTATTATATCAACGTTAGGTCATCGACTCTTCGATAAAGGGCACCTAAGCTATTATTCCAACATGCTACAGTTTACACCAGTTTATAATTTGATGTTTAGTTACAGATAGTGTTGCGGTCCGATAATCCACATAAATTTAAATGTATCGATAGTTCCGATAATACAGGGTGTATCTGTGAATTTTTCGAAAAATTTGTCGACTCCTCATACAAAATGACTAAGTCACGTGACTGACTTTGTATGGAAAGATGAAATTTTTTATGCGAATTTTCAAAAGTCATCGAACAAATGTTGTTTAGAATGGTTGGTAGAACACTTGGTTTAAGGGATGTAAATGTTCACAGATACACCCTGTATATGCTGCTGAACATTCATAGCAATCCGTGGTAAAAACAGTTTTGCCCTTATTATTTGGGTAATGAAATGAGATTTTCCTCTTTTCTACTTTGTCCTGACCCTAGATTCTTGTGATTTTCAATATGAAAAAACATGGCGCAAATCGCACGAAAACTATTCGTAAAAACCAAGTTTTAGCGAATTACAAATACTAGTTGTTTTCGATAAATACCATAAGCACGTGAAAGGGGGTCCCTACCACTTTATATTGATCCTGTTATTAACACTTGATTTCTATGATGGAGGCCTTTGCCCTGCAATGGGACAGTACCTATATAGGCTGATACTTTATTTGTAATAACACTAGTCATTATTATAAATGCTTTCCGCGGTCTAATTTTGATAGTCAAACTATCGATACTTCGGCAACACTAGTCATAAATGCTAAGGGGTAAGGAATGGTTAAGGTCTCGTGTTAAGTTTTGTTAATGGTTCATTCGATTGTAATCTAGGACAGGTCATTTCACAGTATAAGAAAGGTTAATTAAAAGTAGGTCAGGTTAACCTGTAATCAACCTTTAAAAAATAATAAATATTAAAAAATTAATGCGCCAGACAATCACACCAATCAACCTGCTCTCAAACTAGGGCAACTCATGTATTATGAGTACCTACCGGATGTGGGCGTCAACCCAAAACACCCAGACCCAAGAAAACTTAGAAATTGTAATTTCCTAAATTGACTTGACCAGGAATCGAACCCGGGACCTTTTTTTTTTTTTTTTTTGTCGCTGGGGAATGCGTCCTTATGCATACCTTCCTGCCGGGGGGGGGGGGGCAGGAGGGTTATGTCGGGCTCTCTCCGGCAGCGGCCGGAGGCATACCGACTAAACCCCAGCGGCGCTCCCTCGTCGCCAGAGTGGGGAGGGGACATGAGTACTGGTTGAAGAACCTTACTTCACGTCCCAAATAATACAGCAACCAGTATAGACCCTGTTAGGGCACTGCAATATGAGAGGGAACAGCATAATTATTATATCAACGTTAGGTCATCGACTCTTCGATAAAGGGCACCTAAGCTATTATTCCAACACGCTACAGTTTACACCAGTTTATAATTTAATGTTTAGTTACAGGTAGCGTTGAGGTCGGATAATCCACATAAATGCAAATGTATCGATAGTTCCGGTAATATAAATGCTGCTGAACATTCATAGCAATCCGTGGTAAAAACAGTTTTGCCCTTATTATTTGGGTAATGAAATGAAATTTTCCTCTTTTCTACTTTGTCCTGGCCCTAGATTCTTGTGATTTTCAATATGAAAAAACATGGCGCAAATCGCACGAAAACTATTCGTAAAAACCAAGTTTTAGCGAATTACAAATTACTAGCTATTTTCGATAAATACCATAAGCACGAGAAAGGGGGTCCCTACCACTTTATATTGATACTGTTAATAATACTAGCCATTATTATAGATGATTTCCGCGGTTAAATTTTGATAGTCAAAGTATCGATACTTCGGCAACACTAGTCATAAATGCTAAGGGCTAAGGAATGGTTAAGGTCTCGTGTTAAGTTTTGTTAATGGTTCATTCGATTGTAATCTAGGACAGGTCATTTCACAGTATAAGAAAGGTTAATTAAAAGTAGGTCAGGTTAACCTGTAATCAACCTTTAAAAAATAATAAATATTAAAAAAAAACAGATATTAAATGAGTAGCATATAAATAGTAAATAAATAAATGCGCCAGACAATCACACCAATCAACCTGCTCTCAAACTAGGGCAACTCATGTATTATGAGTACGTACGGACGATAATAACGAGGTAATACACAGACATAAAATAAGAAGATTGTATTTCCTAATGACGACCAGGTAGACCGGACTTACCAAAGGCGAAAACTAGCACATGTCGTCGATGTGCGTTAAAAGGTTCTGGTTTTTAGAAAGGTATTATGGTTTTTTGGATATTTTCGTGGTTCGTCCTGTTACGCCTAACATCGAACGGACAGACCAAACGCGAACGCATCCCCATCGTAATGCAGTCATAGGTAAGCAATTGCGCCATTTTGAGTGTGCATCCTGTGCTGTTAAGTTTTAAATAAATCAATGACAGGGTCGATGTTAGCAGGTCCTAAACAAAGAATCCTGTATGTGATAAGTTTCAGTTACGATCCATTTTCTTTTTATAATGATAGGTAACAGGCGAGCAGGCGGATGCCTGATGGAAGCAATGCCGCCGCCCATGGACACTGCAACACCAGTGGAGTCACAAGTGCGCTGCTAACTTTTATCACTTCCCCCCGAGGTCCTCCGGTACCCTCACTCACCGGCGAAACACAGCACAGGGGCTGCTTCAACGCGGTTTTTCTGTGAGGCAGTGGTATCACCGGTCGAGCCGGCCCATTCTGCCGAACGTGGTCTCCACAATTCCTTTCACTCTTCGGGCGAACACTTTAGCCACTGCGCCATCGAGGCAAAGAAGTAAGTAATTGAGTGTTAGCAGGTCCTAAACAAGGGAAAGTCCTATATCGTGAGCAGTTTCAGCTTACGATCGCATTTGGTTCACTGTCCTTCGTTTGTCTGTAACAGGACCAAGGAAACCTCCTTACGACAACCGTTGAAAATGAATTCTTAATAGTTTTATTTGGGGCGGCAGAATGTGGGTCACCCCGCCCTCTTGAACTTTAATACCTTAGCAATTAATTGGCTTTGACGAATTGTTAACTCATGAATCATCATAATTAATAGAACTTACCTAATAAAAAGAAAGAAAGAAAGAAAATACATTTATTACTCTGGACACCACAAATTAAGAATTTCTTTCATCAAAAAGTCCTTTGCTAAAGTCATTTTTGGTTATTGCGCACTTGTGAAACTACTGGTGTTGCGGGTGTCTATGGGCTGCGGCAATCGCTTAGCATTAGGTGAACCGTCTGCTCGTCTGCCACCTATGACATGAAAAAAAAAATACACGCCAAGAGCTGCGGGGGCCCGCTAGTTATAAAAAAAGTTGGATTTGACCGAAACACATCTGACCTTACATGATGACCTAGCATTAAGTGATCCGTCTGCTCGTCTGCCACCTATCACATAAAAAGCACAATAAGAAAAGGTCCTCCTTCGTCTGGGAAGCCCTGTTTGCCATCGCACTGGCTTTCTCCATCATCCATAACCTGTTCGGAAAAAACAGTAAGTAAGAAACTAACTAAAACTGGAAACGCAAACCGGTTCCAAGTTGTTCCTGGGTTATTTTGCTCGTAAACTCCGGAGAACTTTGAGTTGGGTTTTCCTATTGTTAATTTTAATTTGTAAAATAGCTCTTTGTTAACATGGACATGCTAATTAATTGTATGACATATCTACCTAAGTATTGCGCTTTGATCATGATTCAGGATGAGGCAAATCTGGTATTAATTAAAATAAATACTCAAGTAAAATAGGTTTCTTTCTCGTTAAATAAATGGTTTCCCTCTAATATAACACCCAGATACTGAACCAACACAAGTGTTCATCACACGAATGTTTGTCCAGGGTGGTGATCGAACCCACGACCTTTGGCGTACGATCTAGGGTCACTACCAAATGCACCATCCGGTCAGTCAGCAATATTGGACTCATCTTACCGTGGAAGAGCCACGCTTCGTCATGAATGGGCCGGCTCGATCGGTGTGATACCACATATGATATCACAGAAGACCGTGAAGCAGTGCCTGCCTGTTTCGTCGAGTGAGTGAAGGTAACGGTGGTCCAACTGGAGGGAAAGGGGGTTAAAGGTAGCAGCGCACTTGTGACTCTACTGGTGTTGCAGTTGTTTATGGGCGGCGGCAATCGCTCATCATCAGGTCATCCGTCTGCTCGTTTGCCACCTATCACATAAAAAATAACTTATCTCAGCTCCAATGTTTTGGTGCAAGTAACGATTGCATCGGTGTCATAACAGTCACAGTTGAGTTGTTTCGACAACACTCGTTACAATGCAATGTAAAGTGCAGTGAACTGCAAACAAATCGATCGTCCCCCTGGCAACGCAAAAGATGCTTTCCGTCATGGAAGTTAACTTTATGACATCGACCATTACCAGGCCTGTCCCACTCCGCGTGTAGATACTATCGAACTTGCAAGTACATGCGGCGTCCCCTCCGGAGGGGAAAATTAGAAGAAAATCACGAACGAGCGGCGACGCACGCGCGACAGTTGCTTGCGATAGAAAGAGAACGCAATCTTCAGGTATGAATAATGGTAGGCATGAACGCTGGGCGGTCGAATTTCAACGTTAGATTATAGTGTCTGAGTCTTTATTTCCATAAACGGTTTTTAGAAGTGGGTCTTCTGTACGTTGTACTATTAAGTATTCTGTGCCATTACAGATAAACCAACGGAGAACTTATTTTTTTTAACAAATTAAAAAGACAGAACAATCCCATCAGCACATTGTCTTGGTTCAGATTTCTTGGAACACGTACAAATACAAAGTAAGGGTCACTAGTTTGAAATTAAGTTCCAAACGACTTTAATAAAACTAGTGGCCCGCCCTCACTTCGCTTCAACCCGTAATTCAGAAACGAACCAATAGATGGCGCTGTGTTCAATTAAATCGCGCAAGCGTTTCGTGTTTTCGGTTTACCTATAAGCCTTGTCGTTGTCTATAGAAGTTATCTCTTTATAAATAGTAGGTATAGATTTATACTTATCGCAGTTAGCGTAAAAACATTTGTGACCATAATACATATGGTTAAGCAAAAAATCTAAGAGACAAGGGACAGACAGACAGACAAGTTACGGCCAACAAGATTAGTCCCAGCATGATGCTGTAGCTGCAACGCTGGTTTTCCGGCTGGACCTTGTGTGACGACTTTACATTAAAACTAATAACATAAGAAACTGTATATTATGCAAAATGAACAATAAGACAATAATATTGGTTAGGTTAGGTTAACAGTGACCAGCCAAAAAATCTTGAAATTCGCGGGCGAGTTTGTTTCGGGCGAGTTGTTCCCTAAGCCAAACGAAAACTACAAGATACTAAATAAACATAACATAAAAAGCATGATAAACATCGCGAATCGTGTGTAATGTACACGATTTGGACTTTTTTATTGTTATTATATTCGGGCAAAAAGGGATCGTCAATTATTTGATTTCAAAGACTTGTCTGGTCACGGTCACATTGACAAGTCTTTAAATGTTCTAAGAGAGAATGCATTAAAAATACATAAAACTCGAATTCTTACTTTCTTTGTAGTACGTAGTTGTCCTAACATATTCACAACTTTTACAAACAAAGAATTTCTACAAGTAAGCGTGACTTGCCTTTTAGTCTACACCTTTAACTTCGTGATCTGAATTAATAATTTACCCATTCTTCCTTGATCTCAGTCAACGAACTTGTTTTTGAACTTCGTCATGCGTTGTTAAATTCCCATTTTCGTTTTACTTATTCATTGTTTTCCCTGTACAAACTTTAGTACAATTCTTAGTCATACCAATTCATTATTAATTGTGACTTATCAGTTCAGTTTGGACTCGTTCATTTGAATGGATGACAAACAAAAAGGTAGGTAGGTAAATAGAGAAAGAGATTTTAATGTTAGGTTTATTTTTGTAATCTTTTTCCTCAAAATTTGTTTATTAAATGACTTAATGTTACCTATTTTCATCTTGTTGGTCTTTTTACCGTTTTTTATTGATGGTGTGATGTTTTGATAGTGCTTGATTTTGTATGTGATAGGTGGCAGACAAGTATGCGGACCATCTGATGGTAAGCGATTGCCGCCGCCCATAGACACCTGCATTACTGCAACACCAGTAGAGTCACAAGTGCTTAAGTGTGCTGCCAACCTTTAACCCCCTTTCCCCCCGTTTGGGCTTCTGGTAACCTCATAGTGATATTGACTGACAAACATTTATAGCGTGTAAATCCTATATGAATATTTTTAAAAGGTGTGACTTGATTTTTTGTCTTTATTTGTTCGCAGATGTGACGCATCGAATTTTGCAATTAAATTGAGTAAGATACTAGTAGGTGTGTGGAAATTTCCTAAAAGGTATATAGATATTTTTATAAATTAATGTTTCTGTTCAGACGGCGTCAGGTCAAAAAGGGTAAATCCAAGTCAACGTCACTTGGATCGGACCACTAGATCGGACTTAAATATCATATTTCTAAATTTTGACACTTCAAAATGTTAAGTCCTACTTGTAAGAGACCTTGCTTATACCAGTGGCTCCATATTATAATAGCAGATACTTTAAACCTAGGAAAAGAGAAAGAGGCTATGTCTAGACACTTAACTTTATTACTAATGTTAAAGCAAAATCTTGTAGCATATTTACACCAAAGTCCAAAAACACCAAACAAATGCCTTATCGTAACTAACTCTTTTATGTCTCACTTAAAACAGACATAGGACACGCTGATATGGCCCCCATATCCACCTCATAACCGCGCAGTATAATGTACTTAGAAGAAAATTAAACAAAAAACAAGTCATTAGTAACCATAACAAATTGCCGGTGAACGAACTAGTGATGTGTGAAAACTGAGTCATTAAAACATCACTCGAATATACCCGAGTTTCATTATAAACATATGTAGACGCCCAAATACCTGGGTATTACCCCTTTGTAAACCTTTAAACCTTTGAGAACCTAGGTATTAACTAGGGACATAAATGAAGTTTGAACAGCTAGCAAAATTCACAAGTTCTTCTCGAGAAACAAAATGCTTGGGACACCTCTTTGCTCAGTCGTATTGTAAATTTTTTGCTCATATTTGCAATGGTTAATGTCATTATTTTGTCACTGGCCATGTTTATTTCATGGACCACAGAATCTTTTGTAGGTACTTCCCTACTTTTGGACTCCTCGGCTTCTTGTCTTTCCGATTGAAGTACTTATACTTTTCGATGAATATGTTCCTTAACTATCTTTCATGAGTAGAATTTGGAAGTACGAAAGACTTCATCTTTTCTCTATAATATTCATAGCGTTTTAGATTGGAATAAAACTTGATTTCTCCATCTCTTCTTTGCATAATCTGCTGTTCACTGTTCGATGTTTCATTAAATTGGCCTCGAGTGGCATCACTAGAACAAACACAACTGTGCCGCTATCCCACGCTGGGTATTGTTCTTAGTGAATCATTACTATTAAAGGTCAAGCCGAAATTGTTAACGCGTAAGAATTTCAAAGTCGTAATACTTTGTAAAGTGTAATTAGGCGTGTACTGCAATATCATCTCATTCTGGTGTTATGCTCTAAGATGGTCATCTCTTGGGTTACGTCCAAAACCATCCCTCGGAGCCCGGGGTAGGTGCTTGGTCCATGATTCCAGGATCTGGTAATAACAATGAAGCGTTGTCTCACCTTAGGATAACTATCAATGTTGTTATGAGCAGACTTCCTTCCCGATTAATGACTCATTTTATAATTTAGACATGGCGTTTTAGAGATGTCCAAATCCAACTGGACCTGTTTGTAAATAGCACAGGATTTTAACCTATTATATAAGCATTCATATTGTACAGCTGTACCTAGTTCAGCTGCTGATGATGGATACGCAAGTATTTATGTACAGGAACATTAGCGTTGTTGTGGTTAACAGTATTTTTAATTGAAAAATCATGAATTCTTAAGTTATTATAAATTACATACAAACATCAGTTCAAATCAATCACCGTTTTGCGTTGGGCATATGCTCATTAATCAAAAGATAATAACAAATAAAAAAAATAAGTATAATTCAAGTCAATACTTGAATATTTTAGTATTTTATCGTTATATTGAAGAATGTATTATAGAGGACAACCTTCATCTCTTCACCTTCCTTTTGACTCAAAAAAATATAGTTCGACATTTTTTTATTGTGACAACAAAAGATTGAACTAAAGTAGAAACAGCAGCCGAATCGTAATAACTTTAAGGTCAAGTTTACATTGTTCATACAATAATAGGTAATAAAGTATGACACAAGAGGTTAAACTTCAGCCAATTTATTAACAAGTTTATGTAATTAAATGTCCACTTACAAAACTGTAGCTTTGGGATCCATAATTTTATTGAAAAATGTAGCTTTTGGAAATTTGTAACCTTTAACTTGAAGTGATGGATTTGAAGTATAGGGAAGGGGACTGGTATCACATTCGGTGGAGCAGTAGTTTCGTCTGGCGATTAATAGAGAGGAAGAAGAAAAAAAAATCATTATAAATGTAGTTTTCTTAATTTTAGGATCTGGGAAAGGCTTTTGAATGACTTTGTCATGACATAATATTCTATTAAGGAATTGCATGTTAAAACTTATTAGCTTTTCTGTTTGAATGGATTGCATGTTGTTTTCCTGTCACTCAATGACAGTATAATTACAATTCAAGATCTCACTGGAGTCATGCAAGGGTCATGACTGAGTCCCACATTATATAATAATGACTTGTTTAGCTAGAGAAAAATAAAATGTACTTGAAAATTTTATAAAAGCTTATAGTATTAATTAGTTATTTTGTACAATAAATATTTGCATACCCGTATGAGTATTATGAAAGCTCGTGCACTTGGCACGTGTGTTTAATACTTGAGTATTTTAAAGTATATTTTGATACACCGGCTAATAATAATGTTTGTTTTCACAAACATCTAGTACTTTGTAGTAATAGCAGGTACCTATGTTTTACTAGGACTATCTTCATAGTCTGACTTTGATTTTTTGTGAACATAAATGCGTTTCCAACAAAACCAAATTGTTATTTTATGATATCTATTGAATAAGGTTATGTGACCAGTCATTACACCCACTGGGCCAATGATGACCTCGGTAGAGCAAAAAATGGGAAAAAACTCCAAGCTATGAAGTGTGAAGTCATTATAGGTAACTTTATAGCGTTCCATTCCATAGTATGATGATGAAAAGTACTATTTGATGTGAGTAATAGATAAATGCCAATAATATTTACATGTTTAGATAAGATCACAAACGCGTTAAAACCAAACGAGAAACAAAATGACCTGCATGTTTTTGTACGATAGGTGGCAAACGATAAGACAGTTCGCCCGATGGCAAGCGACTACCTTCTCCTTCATAGATACCAACCCCAGTGGAGTGAGCGTCCCACGTTTTCCCCTTCCTCCCGAATTGGAACTTTGGTATCCTCACAGACTCAACGAAATAGCGCAAGCGCTGCTTGAGGTCTGTTCTCTGTGATGATTATCATTTTGCGTGATGATAAAAAAAAATTAAGAACTATTTAAAAATCAGTAAAAATAATTAAAATTATAACCCTGAATAAAAAATATAAACATGATCGTTGTAAAGTCATCAATATAAAATATCTTCATACAGGGCAAGGACTCCACCTATTGTATTCAAATGGTCGAAGCAAATTATCGCCATGTCATAAACAAACGCTGGATAAATGCGACTTGTGATTAAAAATAAGTAGGCATTGTTGATAAACCGATCTTTAAGATTGCTGTAATGCGTTTTTATGGCGCTAGTAGGGGTAAAAACGTTTTTAAGTATCTACTACAATCTGTACCTACTATTTATAAAGAGGTTAAAGCTAAAGACAATGACAAGGGTTATAGATAAACTGGAATAGCGAAACACTGAATGTAAACTTGGAACTGATGTCCCGAAACGAAGTCAGCGCAGGCTATTAAGTAGT